>CM070713.1:32977959-33554529 GCA_036346275.1 Otatea glauca
TATTTACACTGTGGTTCTTTACTGCTCAAGGCCGCCACCACGCTGGCTTTTCCCAGGGTGGTAGTGAATTCTCACATTATAATCCTTGATTAACTCTAACCATCTTCTTTGCCTCATATTTAGGTCACTTGTGTGAAAATATACTTAAGGCTTTTATGATCGATATACTTCACATCTATTTCCGATGAGATGATGACGCCATATTTTTAGTGCATGCACTACTAGCTAATTCTAAATCATGAGTCGGATAGTTCTCCTCATGTGGTCTCAATTGCCTCGATGCATAGGCAATTACCTTCCTATTTTGCATCAACACGCATCCCAATCTCGACGCGATGCATCACAATAAATGTCAAAGTCTTGGTGAACGTCCGTAAAACTAATACAAAGCCGATGTTAACCTCCTTTTCAATTCTCAAAACTCTTCTCACACTCGGTGTCCATAAAATTTCTTTTCTTTTTCAACAATTGCGTGAGAGGTCTCGCAATCGAGAGAATCCTTCAATGAATCGACGGTAATACCCCGCCATTCCAAGGAAACTACGGATTTGGGTTACCGTCTTCTACTGTTCCCAATGTAAAACCGCTTCCACTTTCTTTGGATCTACAAAGAACTCCTTACATTGTCATTATGTGTCCAAGAAATTCCACCTTATCTTTCCAAATCACATTTGCTAAATTTCGCAAACAACCGTTGTTCCTCAACTTTTCAAGGACTAGCCTCAAGTGCTCTCGTGCTCTTCTCTCGCCTTGGAATAGATAAGGATGTCATCTATGAATACGACGACGAACTTATCCAAGTTTTCCATAAAAACCTTATTCATTAAGTTCATGAAATATGCCGTGCATTTGTCGCATCAAAAGACATCACTCAGTAAACTCAGAGTGTCCATATCTTGACGAAATGCGCCTTCTAATATCCTCGATCGGATCTTCACCGATGGTATCCTCGATCAAGATCAATTTTGGAGAATACTCCTGCTCCTCTCAATCGGTCAAACAAATCATCGATCCCGGTAGCGGATACTTATTCTTTATCGTCACATCATTGAGTGCACGATAGTCTATACACATCCCGAAACTTCCGCCCTTCTTCTTAACGAATAAGACAGTGCTCCCCATGGCGATGAACTAGGTCTTATAAATCCCTTTCCAGCTATTCTTCAATTTGCTTCTTCATTTCCACCAATTCCTCGTGGACATCCTGTAAGTCTCTTAGCTATTGAGCTGTCCTCGAACTAGTTCTATCACGAACTCGATATCTCTATCCGCGGCATTCCGTAAATCTTCCGGAAAACATCCTGATATTCATTGACTATGGAGACTTCTGTCGATGCCTTCATGCCGTTGACCATCAATTGTCCATCTCGCATCTTGGTTTCGCTTCAAACTCAATTTTCTTTCCATCCGGCTCTCGACCGATATGACTCTTTTCCGCAATCAATATCGCCTTGTGATCGGTTAACCAATCCATTCCCGTGATAACATCCAAGGTTTGGGTATTAAGGACGATTAAGTTCGCTAGGAACTCAACTCCATTAATTATTATTCCTACCCCGTAACATCCTACTTTAGATCGGAGTTCGATCCAGTGGATTGACTATGAGCACACATTTAAGATTCACTATTTCCATATCATTTTGAACAGCAAAATCTCGGAAATAAAAGAATGCGAAGCTTCGAATCAAATAAAACAAAGAGTGGTATCGAGTTTACTAGAACTTACCCAAGACAACGTCCGAGGCGCTCGACTTCATCTCGCGTGATGTGGTTGACTCGCGTGCGGTTCCTTGGGATGGAGTCGCTGGCTGTTGACGCCCGCGGTTCATGATTAGTGCGGGAGTCCTTGCCGTGTGTTCCCCAAGTTAAAGCGAACCGGGTGACACCTCCTTCTTAGGGCGCTTGTTGGCAAATGCCCCATTTCATTGCAATGATAGCAACGCCTTCCCACGGCCCGAGAGGTTCCTCCATCGCGCTATAGTTCGCCGAGTTCGAACATTTTGACCCATCGGGCGATTTGCCAGGTGGTGCTCATCATTGCCTCTAGGCCGGTACCGAATGAGCTGCTGGGGTGCCGCCCTTCGCCTCGCTTGCCCCGACGACCTCCTTGTTGCGCCATTCGCGCTCTGTTGTCATCCAACTCGGCGCTTGTCCTCTAAGATCGTGGCTTTGTTAACTAACTCTTGAAAGTCGTGGAATGTGGGTGATCACCCCACTGCAACCTCGCATTCAATCCTTCATGAAGCGGGATTGTCTCGCCTTATCCGTAGCCACGCCCTCCGTGCGTAGCGTGCCGGCTGGGTGAACTTGTTCGTAATCGCCATCGACCGCCGCTTTGCTTGAGGCTTCTGAACTCCTCCTTTAAGATCCATGATACCCTCGGTACATGGTGCTTGTGGAAGGCCGAGGTGAACTCCTCCCATGTGATACTCGCTGGTCCTCATGAGCTGCGCAGGTTTTCCCACCATTCTGGGCAGCCCTTCGAGTTGATGAGAGGCATAGAGTACCTCTCATGTCCTACACATTGGGTAATGTGCGAGCTTCCTTTCGATTGTCCTTAGCCAATCGTCCGCCTCAGTGGATTGGCGTTGCTCGAGAAGGTAGGTGGACGGGTTCTCATAAACTCCGACAACCGTGAGTAGGGTGTGGTCCATGGTTGCCCCTGTGTTGAATATTCGCAGCAGCTTGATTGGATATCTCACGCATGGTTTGAACCATCGTGGTCATGAGTTGAGTCCTGGCCGCCAAAAGGCTCCTGTGTTCGCATATCGACTGCGGTGGTTGAGGAATCGCTCTTCATTTCGTTGTCCGTCTGTTAGCTCCACTTCGCTGGCTCCAACATTTCCACGAGTCCTCACCATCCGCTGTAAGCTTCCATGGTTAAGAAAAGAAGAAAGCATAGACGAGTAAAAGAACTTATGGGGGAAACAGTGTAACTTAAATTATTTAGCCACTTTATTGATATAATATAAAGCAAGATGGTTGCTCACAAGTGCCTAAGGGCAATGCAACACATACGTGACACTCACAACCAAAAGTAAGTAAGCAAACATAGGAATCCATGACAACTCACACCTAAGGGTGACTACAGAAGCAAAGACGCGACTCGATATTCGAGTCTCGACACTACACTCTACTACACTCGATCACCATCGAGCCAACCCGGCCGCGCTTCCCGAGCGCATAATCGCGGTCTTTGCGGCATTGAGGCGAATCGTCCTCGTGACCTCATCGCGCGGGTGCAAAGACCCCATCGACTCTGCTGGTCCCGGCCGCTCGCGCCTCTGATCGCGCCTCGCCCGCCTCTGGATCATGTAACTCGTGGATCGTTCGCTCGGTCCATAGAGCCATCTCCAACTCCTGGATCTTCTCGCATGGCATGAGCTAAGTTCTCCGGTGTTGGGTTCTTGCCTCTATAACCTCGCCGCGTCCTCCTCTGCAGGCTCTGACTGCCTCGCCCAAGGCGCCCTCCTGGCGATGACGATCTCGCCAGTGGGTGATCGAGCGTCCTCCTCCACGAGCTCCATCCTGTTGTATCGATCGTCGCGACGCGGATGGTGGCGGAAGACGGTGCCTCTAACTCGCGGAGAGGTGCGGCATTTGCCGCGATCGCTCGACGCGACGCCTCTCGAATCCCGCCTCGAAAGAAGACCTCCGGCGGTGATGTAGATAGGACGACTCGCCTCGTCCTCTCCCGAGCATACTGCGCGTGATCTTGACGCCCCAGCGATGTCAAGTCCTGCCTGCATCACAAGTCCTCGCATGCTGGTCGGTCAAAACCTCCAAGCAATCGCATCATACGCCATAACTCCGCGGCGTATCCTCCGGCTCTCCATAGGTATGGATCATCCTCATCTGCCAAAACAAACCTTGTTTAAATTAAATAGAGAATAATAAAATTCAAAGATAGGTATGAATAAGGAGAAGAGATAAGTCGAGATTTCTTTGACATTCTTGCTCAAGTTGATTAGGTCTTTAGAAAATAGTTTTCACCCTCCTAGGCACAACCAAACTAAGGTCAAGGCCTACAACCACTGCTCGATACTACCTCTCTGCTGGACCCGACCGCAAATCCGACCCTCTGTGTATTCTGTGCGATCCCAGATCACGCTAGCACACACAACATACAGGTTGCACATCATGACATTCACAAGGATATAAGAATAAATAGTGCAAACATGTATATAAAACGAGTTGTACAACCTTATGGTCTCCTTACAGATAAGTCACCACGCAGGCTTACATTATTCAAAACAAAGAAATAGCAATGAACATAAAAGTCGTAAGCATCCATCTTGCCACAGAACAACCGATCGGGCTTGCCTCTAGTTGCTCGTGTCCTCGACGTACTCCTCCTCCCATACCGTGTAGTCTCCTCCACCGATGTTGGGGTTGATAAGCAAGGTGGGGTGAGTACACAAGGCACTCAACAAGTAATGCATGTAATGCAAAGACTATTACTATATGCAAAGCTTATTCCAATGGATTGGCTTAAATGATCCTTTTGCATCAAGCAAGACATTTTTAAACTAGTATCTTGTTTAGATTAAAGCAAATGAAACAGATATAAGTAATACTAATTTCAAATGGTTTTTCTTCAAGATTCTCAGCACACACTTTATTAGTTCATTTCCAACACTGCACACAGCCACCCTTCCATGTTTTGTTTATGAAAACTACCCTTGACAGTAATCCCGAGCAATGCTCAATACCGTGAGCACGGCTATTCGAATAGTTTTGACACTCGCAGAGGTTGTACACTTTACCCACAAGATACAAACCGCCACCACACGTGTGATTGTCCGCAACAAAGCTTTTCAGAACTTCTACCTTAACTAAAGAACCTCTCCGTATTGCCTTTACTATCACTTCCTCACACAGAGCCAAGCATAGGACCGCCAATCACCGTTGGATGGGCACCAAGCCGTAGCACGTACGCTCCCATACACAGATACACCCTGTGTAATCACACCCCGAGGTATCGAGGAAAGATATCGTAACCTAGTCAACTAGGTCCATCCCATGTCGCATATGTGGTTGTACGGTGACTCGATCAAAGGCTTGCAAGGTGAAGTCCTTAATCACCAAGGCAAGACTTTCAACACTCAACAAATGGCACACGGCCCAATGTGGCACACAGACTCACATCACTCAACAACCCAATGCCACACAGCCCACCTCGCACACGCCTCTGCCACTTGCCCTGGCCTAAATCATTTTCCACCCAGCTTGATTATTGTGCAACACATGCCAAGAATAACTCAATATCGGTACGGAACCACACAGGTTGCTGTACTCAATCTCAACATGTGGCATCATCACACCACTTTTCAAAATACATTCAATATGTCTTTAATCAATATTGTAGCATTTTTCCGAAAGATCATTCATGATTCGTTGCAAGCTAAGCATCTACTCACTGCCTAGCCTCCCGTGTTGGCACAATATTAACATCCAACTAATATAATCGAACTTAGGGTGACAATGATCTAGGCATACAATTAATAATTCAAGGTGGCATAACAAAATGGGTTGATTAACTACATTATCCCAAATTAATTTAAATTCATTTTAAATAATTAGCATGCATAGTTTCAAAGCATAAATTACATTTTAAAATCTGGGATCAAAATGATCAAAGCATCACTTGCCTTCAAAGAGTTGCTGGTCGTGTTCAAGCTTGGTCTTGAGCGACTAATTCTTCCTCTAAACTTCCAGCAAATTTACGCCACGCTGCATAAACAAAGCATACAATAAATAGCCAATACAGAAGACTATATGTCCTCAAGAATTCAAATAAAATTCACCAATAAATAGCTCACAATTTTATGAATTTTTAGAAATTTGAATCACCCAAATCGAGTTAAAATGCAAAAGTTATAGTCATTTGAAGTTTGAATAAAATCAAAATACGTAAATTAAGAAAATCCGATTTTTCTGAATTATTTTATACTTGAAATTACATTTATGACGTCAGCATGCCTCATGATGACGCCAGCACCGAAATGAATTTCCGCCAAAATATTTTTATATGAAAATATTTATGACGCCGGCGATGACGCCAAAGACGACACGGCACGCCTGCAGGTCGCCACGCCGCCCGGTCTATGGACCGAGTTCACGGTTGGCTCGCTCACCGTGGGCTTGGTTCACGTAACAGCGCAGCCACGCGGCAAAATCCGCACCGCTCGCTAAAACCGACGGCCGATCCTCACGCGCACCGCAGCGCACCGAGATGCGGCGACACGCGCCGCATCCAGCCGGCCGCCCTAAACCAACGGTTGATTCCGCGACCGACGCGGCGACGCCGATTCCCGCGACGGCCACGCTGTCGCGCATCGAACGGTGCCCTCGGATCTAACGGCCAGCACCACACCGCCATCGCGACGCTCGGTTTACTCGAGCCACGCGGCACGATCGCAGCGGGCGCCGCCCAAAGCAACGGCCGGATCCGTTCCTCGCTCGTCAAACGCCCACGCGCACAAGACGCGATTTGGCGAGGGTACGGTACATCTCCGCCGCCGCTCAAATCTGAACGGCGCAGATCCTTAGGGCAAAACCAGATCCAATCTCTACCGCTCGATCTAATCCAACCGTTCACGGTACAGCAGCTTCTCGCATCGCTCATGGTGCGACGTGGTTCAATCCTACGCGCCCACTATCGATCCAACGGTTAAGACAAAACATATCGCAGACATTAGATCTAATCCAAGCCGCTCGCTCTAGATCTAACTAGTTACGATTCAATCTAAACATCTACAGAGATGGAGGCTACGTGGACTCACCGTAACCGAATGATGCAATCGGACGGTCGGCGCGGTTCGACGAGGTTGACGGCGAAGAAGCGTAAGGTTGCCGAGCCGGGAAGATGACTCGCGACGGCGCCGCGGGCTTCTCCGCGAGAAGAAGTAGTCCACTCGAGCGCGCCTTGCTTCGTGAACTCGAACGGGCCGAGCACGCGAAAGCGACGACGGCGACGAGAGGAAGCAAAAACAACGGCGCACAAGGACGAATTCACGGCGAGCTCGCCAGCGCTAGAGAGGGTCTCGCTGCGCGGCGAGGAGTCAAAAGACGCAATGAAGGAGCTCACGGACGCGCCACTCGGCGGCACTTAAAGGGGCTCGACGCGGCGCGCTTACAAACTGGCGAACGAGCGGAACGGCCGGCGGCATTAGCTCCGTGATCTCGCCAAGACGACCGACGTGGGCGCAATCAGCAGCGCTAGTCAGGCGACGATCCGGGCTCACGCGCGCGGCGACGTGGCACACGCACAGCGCGGCGATCCGGATCGAACGGCTTGGCCGGGCGGCGCTTAGGGTTTCGGGCGGATGGGTCGGCGACGCGACAAGAATGGGCCCGCCCATTATCGCTCATAGCCACTTTTAAAACCTTTTCAATAAAAATAATTCTAGAAATTCACTTAAATCATTTGGGGCTTTTAAAATAGCGTAAAAATTCTAGAAAATTCAGAAAATACTTTGAGATATTTGGAACTCAAATAAAATATTTTCAATAAAACTTTGCTAGAACTTTTCCATTATTTAATTGTTTTCAAGGAAGGCTAGTTTTGAGTAATTCCAAATAAATTTCAATAAATTCCCAAAAATTCACAAAAATCAAAAATACTCTCAAAATTTAAATTAGAGCAAAAATTAGGGTGTTACAGGTGTGTATCTGGACAATACCAGGGAGACGCTACCGAAATCTACTCTGCAGTTGTACAACACAGCTCAGGACCTTGCCCGAACGACTTATCATCGAACTATCCGAAGAATGTGGACAATTCGAGACTGCTCGCTTATAAATATGCCATTTCGTTCAACATATTTATAAACAAGCATCCTCGAACGGGAGATGTAGGTTCCACAACCTAAACTCTAACATTCATCAGGTGACATCAATAATAATTCCATATTAACATCAAAGCACTACAAATTAAGATAATTAAATACATGTGTGCTTGTCAAATAAAGGGTGTGAAATCTGATAGGACATAGACAATACCAGTGCAATCTAAACTTTCTTCGCGACATATCAAAATTACAGTGCAAAATTAAAGGGGTTTGAAGGAATGCTCACATTTTAAAGAAAACCACAAATTTTGCAAAATGAGGGGAAAACTCAAGTTAGGGCTTCAAATTTACCCTCTTAACACCCACCTTTGAGGATTTCAAATTTTCTCACCCAAGTATTGCTTCCAACCACAGAATATGAGCTATTTTTCGTGTTATGCGGGAAATCTCCTCCGAACAATACAGAGAAGAGTTCAGCTCGAGTGGTATAAATAACCTAACGAGGCACATCACAGTCGGTTCTTACAAGAGAAGCGATAGTGATGATCGTTGTCATCACAATCGGTTCCCACATAAGAAGCGATAGTTATGAGCATGCACATCACTATCGTTTCTTACAAAAGAAGCGATAGTGATAAGAAGTACTTCTCATCACTATCGCTTCTTTTGTGAGAAGCGATAGTGATGTTCATTATTATCACTATCGCTTCTTAAATAAGAACCGATAGTGATGTGTAAGTGCTCATCACTATCGCTTTTTATGTGCAAACCGATAGTGATGATAATGCACGTCACTATCACTTCTCGCATAAGAACCGATTGTGATGTTCCCAGTGCTACATCACAATCACTTCTAACCTAAGAACCGATAGTGATTATTATTAGTGCCTCCCCTAAGTCATCTATCACAATCGGTTTTCCTAAAAACTTAAGAACCGACACAAATGAAGCGATAGTGATGTACCATTCTGTAGTAGTGCCGGTAGGGTAAAGTAGTGGTGCGACCACAAGAACATGATCACAGAGTAATGACTTTGAACCCATCCAGGACCATCAAACATGAATTAATCTTATTAACCAGTGCCAAAAAATCGATCTATCAAATAGAACGACCAATAGAACAGCAATAGATCACATCTATTACTACCGCATATCATCATACGCATCTATTCTGAATCTAAAACTATGCAACAAGGCTCTGATGCCACTGCTGGGGTACGAGTAGGCTACTCTAGAAAAGGATCAAAATTTTCTACCGCGTAACCAAGGAAGCACTGCAATTTATAGATCACAGAATTACCACTAGAAGCGCAGACTCGTAGTGGAAGTAGAGTCGATGTAGCGCGATGGTGCAGATGTAGTCGTACTAGCCTTGTGCCTCCCCAACAACTCCCTGTGACTATCATAGGTTGTAGATCGTTCTAGCATTGAAGCTTCGTAGCAACGCCTCCTATCCACACGTACGGGGCAGGAACACCACGCACCGTAGTGCTAGCGCTGGATGCGTGGTTCAGGACAGAGGAGGGGTGGCAGCTAGGGTTTCGGGATTTTTGAATTCCTGATATGTCTCTTTGTGTATGTCTCTCACCACAAAGCCACCAGTTCCTCTCTTTATATAGATGTCTGATAACGGGTTTCAACCCTTGAGGCCTATTAGGAACTCTAAGCCTATTACAACTCTGATCCCCATCCGAATTTGTTAAAGCCCCTTAATCGTGCGACCCAATAGGCTCACGTGCACTCGGACATAGCTGGAGTACCCCTATCGATCATTGAGTACTCCTACTCGACCATCGGGTACACCTACTCGATCATTGAGTACTCCTACTCGAATATCGAGGATTCGACCAATAGTCAATAGCGGCCCCTAGTAGGACTTACCGACTCCCGAGTACATGTAAAGATCGGACGAACCTCAACAATGTCCTATTTGCATTTCCTTTTGCCTCACGATATCGGTCAAACACAAGGCGAGTTGTTTTCATCCTTATTTAGATGGCTCGACCACTCTATCTCGATGCCGTGACTCGGATTGCTTGAATACATCGAGTAACTCTTTTAACTCGATGACTCGAGTAACTCTTTACTCGAGTAGCATGGCCATGCGTTTTCAGAATCCGACCACTCGAGAGGCCTAGAGATATCTCTCTCGTTGTATGGAGGGACAAATCCTATCTTGATCGACCACGCCTCGCAGCATGTTTCATGACAAACCCGAAAGCCATCTTATGACTACCCAGTTACAGAGTAGCGTTTGACGACCCCTAAAAGATCGAGATGGCGATTAGACAGGGGTGTGAATGATCCCAAATTAATTTTTATCCCTCAAACAAGATCACAAAAGAAATTCTTCACCCAAAGAAACCAAGCCAACACCCTTAGCAATCAAATGGAAACGGAAGAATCAATTTTCTCAGTTTTCAGCCTTCGGATGGTACTACCGCCCATGTGGAGGGGTACTATGGGAGTAGTGTAGCTACAGTAAAAACAGGCATATGAACAGTATTTTCAGCACGGGTTCAGAAGGAAAATTGATGAATCTTTTGACCCGCTGATCCAAACTCAATGAAACTTGGTAGATGAGATCCTAAGGGTGTCAGGAACTTATTTCAACCTTCAATCACAAGGATTGACATCAAAGTTCCGACCTTTTGCTGGAAGGAAGAACGCACCAAGTTTCAACAAAAATCGAAAGAACTTCGATCGAGGCTTGCTCGTGGGGCTATGATGATCAAGATGATCTTGAATGACTCCCTCACGTCCCAGGAAGCAAAAGACCATGAAGATACTAAAGGAAACGCAATCTACAAGATCAAGCATTCAAGAACGTCACGAACACCATCTTGCAAGAAAAATGCATAGATGGCCTAGATGATTGGAAAATAATTTCAAAGAGAGAATCAATCATCAACCTCAACAAAAGATTTATAAGCAATTAGAACGAGGGGGAGGCAAATCCAAATTGCATAAATGTAAATTGCAAGAAAGTAAATGCGGAATTTAAATTGCGTAATTTAAATGCGTAAAGGAAATTGAGTAAGAACATAAATGAAAAACTTTTCATTTCTCGAAGGAGAGGTTACAAAGCCTCACATTCATGTGGGCAAAGCTCAAAGGAGCATCAAAAACCTCAAAACCTTCAACAGAAGAAGGTTACCCCTCCACCCCTATTTATACAACTCTTGGGCCACCTACCACCCTTGGATGAGTCTCTAAACCCTAGAGCACTCCATCAAGGGCTAGGATTGACCCACACAACACTACAAGAATCAGGGAAAAATTCGTGGGTTTTTTAAATTCGTGGGCCCAAACAAAACTCACGAAATTATATATTTAAATTCGTCGGTTTGAATAAAACCCACGCTTTTAATTAAATTGTGCCAAATAAAACCTACTAATTTAAATATTTAAATTGTAATAATGAAACCTACAATTTAAATATTTAAATTGCAATAAATTACCCACGAATTTAAATATTTAAATTGTGAGGTTGAAAAAATAAATACCCACGAATTTAAATATTTAAATTGTAATAAAATTACCCACTAATTTAAATATTTAAATTGTGGGCCAATCAATACGCACAATTTAAGCTTTTAAATTGTGGGCCCGCATACCCATGAATTTATCTCAAAAAGCTCTCTGCGCTCGCGTTAGCCACCTACCGAGCCTAAAATTTCCCATCGCGCTGCTACCGCCCGCGCTTCGCTTCGCCTGCTCGCTTGCATTGCCGGGTTGCCGCCTCCGCCCTCGCCTGTTGCCTCGCCGCCTCAAGGCCGCACTCGCCGCCCGCCGCCGCACCGCTCGCTGCCGCTGCTCGCCGCTGCCCGCTGCCGCCGCCGCGCCGCCTTGCCGCCCGCGCGCCCGCCGGCTGCCGCCGTTACCCAGCTTGAACCGCTGCCGCCGCTACCGCCCGTCATCGTCGCGTCGCGCTGCCTGCATTGCCCCGCCGACCTCCCGCCCAGATCGCCGCGCGCCAGCCGCCCGCAACCGGCCTCCCGCCGCCACCACCGCCGCCGGCCGACCTCGCCGCTGCCAGCCGGCAGACCTATTGCCGCGCCGCCGCCCGCCGCCGCCCACGCCACGCTGCCTCGCCGCAACGCTGCCGGCAGCACCCGCCACCCGCCCGCGCTTCACCGCCGCTTCGCCCCGGTTGCCGGCCGCCCGCCGGCGCCGCCGCCCGCGCACGCTCGCCGCCGCCGCCCGCCGCCCAGCGCCCTCACGCTGCGCCCGCGGCGGCCGCCCTCCCGCGCTGGGCCGCCGCCCGCCGCCGCGCGCCGCCTGCCGCCTGCCGCCCCCGCCCGCCACGCCGGTTGCCGGCCGGTGATGCCGCCGGCCGCCTGCGCCCGCTTCGGCTGCCGCCGTCAGGCACCGCCCTTCGGCCGCCCGAGACGCCGCCGCCGCCGACGCCGCGCCACCTCGCCCGCTGCCCGCCTGGCGCCACCGCCGCGCTTATCGCTGGCGCCGCCCGCTGCTGCGTCGCCGGCGCCACCCGCCCTCCCGGACCCTCACGCGCGCACCGGCGTTGGAGAAGGTATATTTCATCTCTTTTATATTCACGCATATGATATATATATTTTTATTTTCGCTGCCGTTGTATGTAACGTTAGAGTTTAGGGTTTGTGTCGAACAGAGAGAGCATAGGCGTCACCCGTTGGGAACGCGCGATCTCACATTTGCTTGTGAGGTGCGCGTTCCGAATTGTCCAACAGATTTTGGACGGCCCGAGAATGTTGGTTGTTGCATAGGGCTCGTGACGCGCGAGCGATCCGAACGTGATTTCGCCACATAACCTGTTGTTCTCCGACGCACCAAAGATCAGCGCGTGCGTTTGGAGAACAATGAGGTTATCTGCCAAATTTCGTTCGTTCAGAGCGCACGCCACGTGTCGCATGCAATAGCCTCCATTCTTGGGTGGGTTTAGGACAAATCTTTCCTAATAGGTTGTCTTTGTCACCTAAGCCACGGTCAAATGACGCTGACATTGTTTCATTTGTTTAGCTTTGATAATGGGTGACGATCGAATGGCGATGTATGACGGATGGAGGAGTGATGGGGGCACTCAAGGAATGGGGCGGATCACGGATGCTTTCTTGAAGCAAGCATTATTTGGAGGAGTGAATATGTGTATTGCCCGTGTACCCTCTCGCGAGAATAACAGCTACTACAAAGCAAGGATATAGTGCAAGATCACATTTGCAAAAACGGGTTCATGCCTAACTATTTGGTGTGGCACCGTCATGGAGAGGCCGCAGGCGGCTATCGAGACGTAAGAGATTTGGACCATGTGGAGGATCACGACCGGATGGAAGACATTGGATGATCTTGGCAGGGGATCAATTTAACTCCGGGAGGGTCACAAGGAGGAGGTTAAAGAATTCTATAGGCTACTTGACGCCTCGGACGAGAAGTCGCATGACTTCACCAATGTGACCGCCCTGCAGCGGTTACACGGCTTATGTCGATGAAGTCGAAGTTCAACTTTTCGAACAAATGCTTCAACGCTTTGCTTGAACTAATGAATGATGTCCTTCCGCCTAACCACAAGATGCCAAAGGATTTGTACCAATCGAAAAAGTTGATGGCGGCCTCGGGATGAATTACCGTAAGATTGATGTGTGCGAGAATAATTGCATGTTGTGCTCGAAGGATCATGACAACGATACCCATTGTATGCATTGCGGTAAGTGCGCATTCGTTGAGGTGGTAGATGAGGAAGGGTATCGGTGACTACAAAGGTCGCGACTAAACGGCTTGGTACATGCCGATCACGGATAGGCTTAAACGGTCAGACATGTCAAAAGAAACAATAAACATATGCGGTGGCACAAAGAAGGTAAACGTGAGGACCAAGACCGGATATGATGGTCCATCCGTCGATGGCGAGGCATGGCGTGCATTGGACCGATTCGATCCTGCATTTGCAAGCGACCTAGGAGTGTCCGTCTTGGTTTGTCCACGGACGGTTTCACACCTTTCAGCACAAGCGCTAGCCCATACTCTTGTTGGCCGGTCTTCATCATGCCATACAATCTTCCACCTGAGATTTGCTTGAAAGAGGGGTTCATATTCCTTGCTCTTGTCATTCCAGGTCCTAAGCATCCAGGGAAGGATCTCAATGTGTTCATGCGGCCCTTAATTGATGAGTTGAAGAAGTTGTGGCGAGGGGAAAAGGCATACGACAGCGTTGGTGGCAGAGAGTTTACCTTACGAGCCGCATACCGTGGTCGGTCCATGATTTGTTGGCATATGGCATTTGGGCTTACGGTTGGTGTGTTCATGGTCGCTGTGTTGTCCAATTTGTATGGTCGACTCGATGCATTCAGCTCACGACGGTAAAAGATCACATTCTTCGATTGCCATCGACATGGCTTCGCGAGGCACCCTTTAGGAACGACGCCAAAGCATTTCAAAAGGATGAGAAAGTTAAAAAGGGCCCCGGGCGACTCACAGGAGAGGAGATAGGTGAGTGGCATAGTCGGCTTGTACGATCTACTAAGTGGGTTTCATCGCTATGGAAAGGAGCACAACTGGACTCATATTTCTTTTCTTTGGGAGCTGCCTTACGCGAAAGCTTTGATTCGCCGCATAACATAGATTTAATGCACCAAGAGCGCAATGTGGCGAAAAGCATCATAAGCATGGTGTTTGATGTAACCGACAAAACAAAGGATAACGTGAGTGCTAGGAAAGACATGGGTGATCATTGTGCTAGGCCGTGGCTCGAGGTTAAAGTTGGTTTAAATGGGAATGAGAGCCGCCACGAGCTCCATAATCGTGTGAAGCCGTAAGACCGTAAGCAGATTTTGAGGTGGTTGAAAACTCTAAAGTTTCTCGACCGCTATGCATCTAACATAAAACGGTTGTGAATGTCAAGACCGTAAGCTAAACGGGCTAAAGAGTCATGATTACCATATTATCATGGAAAGACTTGTTTCGTAATGTTTCGTGGCTATTTTGATAATGAGTTGTGGAGGATGTTGGCGAGCTCGATTACTTCTATAGCGGATATATGTAAGGAAATCTCTAAGACGTTGATGCGAGAAGTTAGAGAAGGGAATTCCATTGCTTGTATGCAAGTTGGAAAAACTTTCCCACTGGTTTTATGAATGTGATGCAACACCTGCTGGTGCATCTACCTTGGGAAGCGAAGGTTGGAGGTCCCGTGATTCGGATGGATGTATAGTCGGGAAAGGGAGTTGAAAAGCTTAGAGCTACGATGCGCAACAAGGCAAGGGTAGAGGGTGTATCGCAGAGGCTTATGCAAGTAAAGAGATCACAAACTTCTCAACAAAGTATTTCGCACGCAAGCACAACGTGAATGTCCGTAAGAATCGGTGCCGTGCCGCGGAAGAAGAACCGTTGAGCTAACTTAAGCTTTTTCAATGCAAGGGTCAACTGTTGGTCGCATAATCGCACACCATGTTGAGTATGAGGAGTGGAACATGGCCATGCTTTACATGTTCACTAACATGGTAGAAGTTGAAAATATTTTGAGTAAGTGACTTTACGAATTATGTTTTGAACATTTCAGTGTAGTGTCCTTTTAACCCGAGAATAAATGACGCAGAGTATTTGACAAAGAAAATTGAAGTCACCTCGACAACCCACAACTAAGCAATTGGATAACCTACGTCGTGATGGGTTGAAAGGCGGCCCAAGCTTCGTGCAATGGTTCCGTCAGCATGTAATTTGACTATTTATTCATTTTTCTAAAATGAATTGTTGTAGTAACTTAATATTAGACTAATGATGATGAATGTTGCTATATAGTGTATGCGTGATGCCTCCGTCCATGAGGATCTCCGACAGCTCTCACATGGTGATGTGACGGCAAGGAGCTATAGTCACTGTTGATGTGAACGGGTTCCGTTTTGAACAGTGAAATTAGAAGCTAGCCGTCCACTTGCGGCCACTTCAAACAAATGGAGTAGTCACAACGTCATCCGATTCCAGCGGCGATATATTAGACTACTACGGTGTTGTACAAAACATAATTGAGTATACCTTTGGGGGTGGCAAAGATCTGAAGGTCGTGTTTTTTGATTGCCATTGGTTCGATCCACACAACGGCACACGTGTCGATGACTTTGGGATGGTGGAGGTGAAGCACAGGTCGCGGCTTCAGGGCCATATCAATAACATCGTGCTTGCACATCAGGTTGAGCAGTGTACTACCTGAGCTATCCTCACCGTAGCTTGAAGGCTTGGTGGGTTGTATTTAAAGTTAACCCTGAAGTACACCCTCCTGGGGATGTTTCGTATGTGGCAAGTAACATAGAGGATGATGTGGGTGATGTATATCAAGAAGAAGCTATGGGGGATTCTTTCCTTGTCTCCGACGGGCGTGACTCGATCAATTACCTACCGATGCCACAGACGTAATAACAGATGAACCCGCCCGTCACGGAAACGCCTCTAAGTCGAGTAAGGATTGCACGCCTTCAAGCACGCCTCAATGAAATACGAGTCACGATGCGATTCCGACGCCGACGACTTTTGATATGTATATTTTGTAAGATTATTGTTGCCTCGCTCATTTTACAAGTCATTGTTGTCTCCTTCATTTTTACATGTTATAGTTGTCTCATTCTTTTTGCAAGTTATTGAAAATTATTTGTAAACTCAGATACTAACTCTTGTCAAATTTGAGCAGATGAGTATGTTCAGCATCAAAGTTGACAAGCTTAAAGGCAAGTTCACTGGTCGTCCTCCGTAAGGTCGAGGAGCAAGGGTTCGATGGTCGGGACTCGGCGGCGGCAGGTAGCCATATTTTTGGCGGCGCAGATTAGAGACAGCGGCAGGAGCAGCTCCAGAGGTGCTTCGATGAGCAGGCACGAGAACAGGCGCGAGAGCAGCCACCGGAGGACGAGGGGCAGGTAGGGGTTGCAGAGGAGGGGCATTTGGGATGTGAGCATGACGACATGGGCGAGGCGGACGACGAGGAGGTCGTTGGGGTGGTGGCGATGGGACAACAGAATCTGATCTGACGAGAGGCGAGGCAATGGCAGATGCAGAGTTGGAGGCGACCTTAGAGCCAGTTGAAGAGGGCGGGTCTTCTTCGGGTACCATCAGGTATATGTGTAGTATTGGATTATCTTTTAATCTCCATATTTACATTGTAATGTCTACGAACTAATTATTTGCATTTCAGGTTTCGTAAAACCGTCTCAGTTCGTCCGAGATGCAACCCGGCCGATAGGAGGTTGATAGAGGTACACGGGAGCAGGTAACAGTTATATCTTCTCTTTTAGCATTAGCTAGGTGACAACTTATTGTTTTGATGCATCTTTGTCTTGTATTTTGTTGTAGGCACTGGAAAGAGCCGGGTTGGACTGGGACGGGCCACATTACAAAGGTTAACGCCGTACTGGGAGCCCTTGGCCGGTACTACTACCCTGGCATGGTTGAGTCAGGCGGGGAAAGATTCGCGGCCCACAACTGGAAGCACTGGGCATTGAAGGAGAACGTGGAAGGAGGCGAAGACAACCAAACATGTCAGGGCGCAGTGTGGGCTGGCTTCTGGGTGAGTTTGCGTTATGTACGTACTCTATTTGAGTATTGCTTTAAATGTAAGTACAATTTGACAAATGTGTGATTATATGCGGAGAGGTTCCGCCTTGAGAACGAAGACGATTACAACGCTTTGAAGAAGGCCAAAGCGTCTTCAACAGTATGCACAAAAGGTTGTTTGAGATTCATTCAAGAATGCACGATTCAAGCTGTCATCAATTTTACAAGAGGGTGAAGAAGGTGAACATGAGAAGAGGACCAGAGGCGAGGAGGATACACTGATGAACAAGAGTATCTCTCGAGCTCGGTCGATTGGATAATGAAGGACATGGAGGCTTGGAGGTGGATGTGCAGTCTGGGGGGTGGAGGATTTTCAAGAAAAATCAAATAGAAATCGAGGGAACAGAAGAAGTAGATTGGGGAAGCACAAGTACGGCGCAGACGGACACATTGGCCTAGAGCAACGCATGGTAAGTATCAGTATTATAATTGTTAGTAAATTTGTCACTATGTTTACAACTTTGCATCGTAGGAGGCTGAAAGTGGGAGTACTCCCACTTTTGTGGAAGTTTACATCCGGGGGCACCAAGGCGAGGATCCACAGAACCCGGATGTGTTGTGCGACGACGGGGCTAGTGAGAGGATGGTAAGTATAAATGACACAATATGTTTTGTGCAAATTTACATCCAGGAGCACCAAAATGCTGTTTTGTAGGCGTCATATGCGGAACAAATGACACAACGTCATGGGCCGGAGGTTGATTGGAGGGCCGCACCGGTCGATGTGGAAGCGTTGTACCACGCTGGAGGGGGCCTAAAGCATGGGAGGTTCGTTAATAAAACTGATTTTATTTGTTTTCGCTCTACTAAGGGAAAAAAAATTGCATGGTCACATTTCAGTATATATCGTTTGTAGGTGGGCCATGGGGGATGGAGTTGTGGAATGCGATCGTCCTCCACGAGGCTCGGTTTCCTCACAGGGGAGTGCTCGCTCGTCGAGGTCCGCACGGGAAGCACAAGCGCACGAGGAGGCTCGTGAAGCGCGAGAGGAGGCTCGTCAAGCACGAGAAGAGTCTCGTCAAGCACGAGAGGAAGCTCGCAGAAGCCGAGAAGACTCAGAATACATGAAAATGTATCTGCAGGTACAATCTCAACTTTGAACAAAACGCTCAAGTTTACATTTGTGATTAAAATCTAACAAACAATCTATATGCAAGAATCGTCACAATCTCTTGGACCTAACGTGCGTTGTTTTGCCCTCCTGTTCTGCAGTAAAGATACTTGAGTTTATTACTATTTAATTCACTTAGCTCGTAAAATCACGAATTCTCAAACTGGACTATTATGTCATAGGGCTCCCAGCCACCTCCCTTCTACATGTTTTCTCCGCACATGCAGCCACCACCACAAGGAGAAGCATCACAGGGTGCTCAGCCTCCCCCGACGTCCTTCATAAACCCTACTGGGATGCAGCACCACCCTAGGAGATGCACCTCAGGTTATATGATATTCTCATGCATTCTTTATTTTGAAAAAACTCTATTATGTGTACTTCATATCACAAACTATGATCCACAGAGCTCCCAGCCTCCTCCTCCTTTCTACATGTTCAATCCACAGATGCAGCCACCTTCTAGTGAGAGGCACCACGGTAAAGACGGATCGGTTCAATTCGTTATGTAAAATTTGATGAATGATTTATATGTGGCATGATGTGCCTGTCTATGCCTTACAGGGCTCCCAGCCTCCAAACCCGTTCTACATGTACCCACCACCTATGCCAAGCCAAGGAATGCCTATGTACTTCAACCCGTGGGCCCTGCAGCCACCTCGAGGCGACACCACATGTATGGATGTCGAAAATATTATAAGTTTGCGACACGAGCTAAGTTTGTCAATTCTTGTACAAATTGCCGTTTTGGATGTGTGATTGATTATCTAAGGATCTGCTAGAATGTCTCCTTACGGTTTGAGAGATTGGTATATATATTATAGCTGCAAATGTTTCTTTGTCTGTGAGTGGATGTCCTATTTACTAGAGAGGTCATGCCGAAATTTTGTACATTTCAATGACTTAGTTTTAAGCCGGTTTGAAAGAGTTGAAAGGTTGGTTTCATCTTTTAGTAGAGGTAGTAGGTTTGGTGTCTCATTTGTTAATTTTTCGTTAGCTTGAACTTTGTTGTGGAGTTTGATTACTTGGTGAGCTACCTGCCCCATCCCTTCCTTTCTCTTGCTCAAATTTAGAAACATATGCTTCAGAGGAACTTTAGTTCATTCTTTGAATATGAGATTACATATGCTTCATTGAATATGAGATTACGTGTGCAATGGATGGACATATACTTAGTAGGAAATCTAGTTCATTCTTTTAGTATATATCAATCTTAGTAATCTGTTGCAAAAGTGATAATTTTGTTGAAATGCACAACTGAGTCGATTTTAGGATATTTAGGCAACTCTTTCTTAAACCTTGCACAAATCATCTCAATGTTCATACTTGGAAAGGTTAACTTGTGTGCTTATGAAAGTTCATTCTTGTGCTCATGTAGATAAGTGATGGTTTACCAAATTATGAACCCATATCTTTGTGCTCATGTAGATAACTTTTGATTTGAACCTTATATTGTGTCGACTTCTTGGAATTGAAAAGTTATCTTAAGACAACTTGTTCAATTGTGAACTTATATTTTAAATGCTTCATATGGTATCCTTGTAGAATGTTGTTTGCCCATGTACAATCGATTGTTTATCCTTGTAGAATGCTTTATATTTCTACTTTGTATATTGAACTCTTAAAATGACTACCAAAACGCTTATTGCTTCTTTGAACTATTTTCACTGTTTGTTATCTTTTGAATACTCGGTGATGCAATTGGGGTCTTTGGAAGTTGAATTAAATAATTGTAGTTGTAATCTTGGCCTTATGTTAATACTAGAGAGTATTACTTTGATACTTCATTGAATATGAGATTGATGTTCATATGATTATTGCAAGCATATCTTGACTAGCTCAGACGTGTAGTTCTTATATATAATACCTATTCTTGTTTAGCTTGACCTGTCATATTGATATTCTCATATTGTGTCTTGGTTGAATAGTACTATTGATATTCTCATATTGACATTCATGTGAATCAGCATAATGTTACTTGTAGCACAACCTAAGTTAATCTTGAACTTGCAGGTTTCTAGGTCACGCCCTCCAAAGACGTTCTAACGACGACATCATAGAAGACATCTTCAACATACGACGGTGGTGGTAGCGCCACAACTCCAACAACCCCGAGGCATGAATTCCATTGTGAGCTCGATTGGTGTATAACTGTTGTATTTTATAACTTGTTGTGATGGATACGTTGTGATCGACTTATTGTGATGGACTTATTTTAATGGACTGTGGATTGTATCTATTGTGGTTGTAATGTGTTGTACGTCATTGCGTAGTTTACAAATTGCCGTTGGATGTGTGATTGGATTATCTAAGGATCTGCTAGAATGTCTCCTTCTGATTTGAGAGATTGATATATATATATTATAAGTGCAAATGTTTTTTTGTCTCCTGAGTGGATGTCCTATTTACAAGAGAGGTTATGCCGAAATTTTGTACATTTCGGAGACTTAGTTTTAAGCCGGTTTTGAAGTGTTAAAAGGTTGGTTTCAGTATTTTAGTACTGGTAATAGGTTTCGTGTCTCGTTTGTTAATTATTCGTTCGATTCAACTTCATTGTGGAGTTTGTCTTTTGTGTTACAGTTTCTGATCAGATTTGAACAAAATAGATGATCTTATTTATTCTTCGCCTTAGCAATTTTTAGTTTCAATGTTCTTTTTGCCTTTTCTTTTCTTCTTTAGTTGTTATATGTATTGAGTGCGATACATATATATATAAAAATACATACATTTGGATATATATACATATATGTATTGAGTGCGATACATATATATATATAAATCATTTGGATATATACACATTTTTTTGTAAAATGACAATTAAATTGTAATTGAAAAACCCACGAATTTAATCGATTAAATTGTGGTGAAAAAACCCACGAATTTAATCGATTAAATCGTGGGTTTTTTCATACGAATTTAATCGATTAAATTCGTGGTTTTTTAAACTCATTTAATTTAATCGATTAAATTCGTGGGTTTTTAAACCCACAATTTAACTCAAACCCAATTAAATTCGTGGGCTTAGTAGAAACTCACGAATTTAACTTAAATTGTGGGTACCCACGAATTTAATTAATTAATTTCGTCGAGTTAAATTCGTGAACTAAATTGACGGTTTGCTCGCAATTTAAGTTAAATTAAATTAGCTTAAATTCGTGGGTTTTTGGCCCACGAATTTTTCCCTGATTCTTGTAGTGCAACCATGCAAGGGCTAACCCAAAACCCACACATATAACGGGTTTTCTTGCAAGGTTCTCAAAGCACACTAACTAGACCCGCAAACCTATCAAGTAGACCAAGATCCAATGGTCCTCATTGATCCATGCAGTGCCTAGCTAGCATCCCATCCATTCCTTGTCTTCACGGCTTGCCACGACTCCGTCTTTGATCATCTTCCGGCGATCCCCGATCGTCTGGACCTCCGACGCTCCTCGCATAGTCCCGGTCATCTTCGCCTCACCATGATCTAGCATTGTCAACCTAAAACCATCAAAAATAAGGAAACTCCTCACATAGCATTGCCCACAAAGATCTGCAAGAAATTCATCAAAGTACACACTTTGAAATTCATCTTTGTTCGTTCTAGCCGGTGCTACCGCCCTCATGAAGAGAAATGAGGTATGCTACGCTAGCACAAAATAAAAAAATTTACCTCATAACCAGAAAGCTACTATAAAGAAGGGGATCATACATTAGATTACCACTAGAAGTGCAGTTGAGGAATCATTCGCACGTTGATGTAGTGGATCGTCCTCACCGTTGTCGTTGCGTCGATGGAGTGGATCGTCCTCGCCACGCCGTGGATCGTCCTCCCACATCGCAGTTGCAGCAGCGTCACCGCAGTAGTCCACACGTCCGGGGATGGAATGTCGTGCGTCGGTGTGCAAGCACATGGTTGCTCGGTACGGGCAGCGAGAGGAGGAGGCTAGGGTTTCGGGTGAAACACTTCTAGAGCGTAGGAAAAGCACACCCTGCGCCCACCCTCCTCCACTCCTTATATAGCCACGAGATGAAACCCTAAACCAGGGCCCAATAGTGTACTAAGCCCACGAGGTCCATTAATTACGGATCACATCCAAATTAATGCGTCCCAGCCCATTAAGTGTGTAACCCCGCAGGTTCACGTACGTTTGGACATGGATTCAAAAAACTCCTTTTCAATCGAATAGTTTGTAGCGGCTCCTTGCAAAGCATGCCAACTCCCAAACATACTATGATCAAATCGGACAGAACCTATCAAAAGTACTCATGAAATAATCCCTTTATCAAGTATATGAAGATTGAACTCAAGGCGAAAAGCATGTCATCCTTTGATGATTCAATCCATGTCTCGTATCCGTGATATATTAATAAGTTGTGATTGACTCCTCAATCACGGCATGGCCGTGCTTTAATCTTATCACATGAGTGGCCTTGTTATATATCTCCGTTTCATTGGAGTGGCAAATTCCATCTTGACTGCTCACTTCCCTCTGCACGTTTTATAGTAAACATGAAAGTTACCTTTATAACTATCCGGTTAGGAAGTAGTGTTTGATAGCCCCAATGAAAACTATTACACATGTAGGGAATATGACAATCTCAGGTCTAAGGATCATACATCTACTATGTATGAGATACACTGATGACACATAAGAATGTAACATTCTCGCAGTGTCCCATTGCGGGTCTATCTAACCCATGTTCTTTAACATGCGTCCACAATGTATAGATGATATCTCCATATCCCATGATCTATGATGCATAATCATCGATCACTACATGTGCTGATCTATTCATCGTTGTCCTATACGATGTTATCCGATTAAAGATATTTATCGAATTACATCAATAAGTAAATAGCTTCATAAGCAAGTCACATACTTGTTGATCAATACAATGATATACATTCATTAGACCAATAATCATATTATTATTCATAAACATAGTCATGTTACATTCATTTAAATGATTGCCTCAAGGGCATAACAATAACAATCTCCCTCTTGCACTTGAATCAATCAATTTAGTAGCTAATACCAATAGACCTCGTGTGCACCTCATGTTTAGGCTGTGGCAGTGGCTTTGTCAACGGATCGGCCACATTGGCTTCCGTATGTACTTTGCATATTCTCACGTCACCTCTATCCACAATCTCGCGAATAAGGTGAAGGCGTCGGAGTATGTGTTTAGACTTCTGATGAGATCTAGGCTCTTTAGCTTGTGCAATGGCACCACTATTATCACAATAGATGTCCATTGGTCTAGAGGCACTAGCGACCACACCAAGCTCTGTGATAAACTTCTTAATCCACGCAGCTCCTTTTGCGACCTCCGAAGCCGCAATGTACTCTGCTTCTATCGTAGAGTCGGCCACCGTGTTTTGCTTAGAACTCTTCCAGCTTACTGCACCTCCATTTAGTGTGAACACAAACCCGGATTGCGATCAGAAATCATCTTTGTCAATTTGGAAGCTTGCATCGGTTTAACCCTTTGCAACCAGTTCTTCCTCACCTCCAAAAACAAGGAACATACCCTTAGTTCTTCTCAAGTACTTCAGGATATTTTTTACGGCTATCCAATGACCATCACCAGGATCCGCTTGGTATCTGCTCGTGACACTTAGATCATATGAGACATCTGGGTGCATGCAGATCATGGCATACATAATAGACCCAATAGCTGAAGCATATGGAATCTTGCTCATCCTGTCTCACTCATCAGTTGTCGAAGGACACTGATTCTTGCAGAGACTGATGCCATGTGACATTGGCATGAAACCTCTCTTGGATTCATGCATATTGAACATTTTCAATATCTTGTCAATGTTCGTTTCCTGACTTAATCCAATTAACCTCTCTTGGATTTATGCCCAAGATATGGCAAGCTTCTCCCAAGTCCTTCATTGAGAAACTCCTTTTCAATGAAGTCTTAACATCTTGAAGCATATGAATATCATTCCCGATCAATAATATGTCATCCACATACAAAATCAGAAACACAAGTGCGCTCCCATTGGCCTTCTTGTAAACACAAGGCTCTTCTTCATTTTTGATAAAGTCAAATCCTTTGACTACTTCATCAAAACGAATATTCCAACTCCGAGATGCCTCCTTTAACCCATAAATGGATCTTTGAAGCTTGCATACCCTTTTAGCATATTTAGGATCAACAAAACCTTCAGGTTGTATCATGTATACATCCTCAGATAGATTCCCATTAAGGAAGGCTGTTTTGACATCCATCTGCCATATTTCATAATCGAAATATGCAGCAATAGCTAAAATGATCCGGACAAACTTGAGCATGGCTACCGGTGAGAAGGTTTCATCATAGTCAACTCCTTGAACTTGTTTGAAACCCTTTGCCACCAACCGTGCCTTATAGATCTGAACATTTCCATCTACGTCTATCTTCTTCTTGAAAATCCATTTGCATTCAATGGTTTTTACACCATCAGGAGGATCGACCAAGTTCCATACTTGATTGTCATGCATGGATTGAATTTCGGATTTCATGACTTCAAGCCATTTTTCGGAGTTTGGGTCCATCATTGCTTCTTCATAAGTCGTGGGCTCATCATTGTCCAACAATAATATGCTATGCCCATATCTTATGGGTACATGACGCGGCCTCCCCGACCTACATGGGGCTGTTGTCTCTTCCACAGGTTGTACAACACTTGTACATCTTGTGAAGGTTTAGTGGTGGCTTGAACATATTCATATGATTCTCGAACTTCATCGAGATACACATCAGTCCCACTGATTTCTTTTGAAAGAAACTCTTTGTCCAAAAAGACACCATTTCGAGCAACAAAAATGTTGTTCTCATTTCTTTTGTAAAAGTAATATCCTTTTGTTTCTTTAGGATACCCCACAAAAAAGCTTTTTTTTTATTTTGGTGCGAGTTTATCTGATTGTAAACATTTTACATAAGCCTCACATCCCCATATCTTGAGAAATGAAAACATGGGTCTTCTCCCAGTCCATATCTCATATGGCATTTTCTCAACGGATTTTGATGGGACCCTATTCAAAGTGAACGCAGCTGTCTCTAGAGCGAAAGCCTAGAAGGATAATGGCAGATCTGTTTGGCTCATCATTGACCGAACCATATCTAACAAAGTTTGGTTTCGTCGTTCGGACACGCCATTCCATTGAGGCGTTCCTAGCAGAGTAAGTTGCGGAACGATTCCACATTGCTTTAGATGATCACCAAACTCTTGGCTCAAGTATTCGCCACCACGATCTGATCATAAGTGTTTTATTGATTTGCCAAGTTGATTTTATACTTCGTTCTGAAACTCTTTGAACCTTTCAAAAGTTTCAGATTTATGCCTCATTAAATATATATATGCATATCTACTAAAGTCATCGGTAAAAGTTACAAAGTACTGAAACCCACCCCTAGCAGTCGAGCTCATTGGTCCACATACAGTGTATGTACTAGGGCCAATAATTCACTCGCTCTCTCACTAAAACCTGTGAAAGGGGCTTTTGTCATCTTGCCAAGTAAACAAGACTCACATGTTTCAAATGATTCAGAATCAAATGAGGTTAGAAGTCCATCACCATGGAGCTTCTTCATGCACTTCTCATTTATATGACCTAAGCGACAATGCCATAAAAGGGTATGGTTCAAATAATTAGGCCGAGGCATTTTTACATTAATGTTATAGATAGGTTTTTCTTCGAGTTCAAGGATGTACAACCCATCCACCATGGGGCAACGACCATAATACAAATCATTCAAAAATATCGAACAAACAAAGTTCTTTATTCTGAAATCATAACCTTCATGTTCCAAATAAAAAGATGAAATAATGTTTCTACTCAAAGATTGAACAAAATAACAATTATTGAGTTCTAAAACTAATCCTAAAGGCAAATGCAATGGGTACGTGCCAACGGCAAGACCAGCAACTCTTGCTTTATTCCCCACGCGAAGATCCACTTCTCCTTTTGCCAAGTCTCTACTCTTTATCAGCCCCTGCATCGAATTGCAAATGTGAGCAACCGAACTGGTATCATATACCCATGACCTGAGTGAAGAAGTAGCAAGATTAATTTCTATAACATTAATACCTAAAGTGGAAATCACATTTTCATTCTTCTTATCTGCCAGGTACTTTTCGCAGTTCCGTTTCCAATGTCTTGACTTCTTGCAATAGAAGCATTGGGTATCAGGTTGAGGGCCAACTTTAAGCTTCTGAAGCTTAGTTTTAAGGCTTGCGATCTCATCTTGAGCCTTGCCCTTGCCCTTTCTCTTTCCCATTCCCCCAACCTTTGCCTTCCTCTTTATGAATACAGTTGTTTTCTGAATTATCATCACATGATTGGGTTTTTTATTAATGCTTTCCTTGGTAGCCTTGAGCATCCCATGTAGTTCGGTTAGGCTCTTCTCCTCTGCTATTCATATGAAAATTCATAATGAATGGCTCAAAGCTCTGTGGTAGAGACTGGAGAATAACATCTGTGGCCAAACCGATGCTAAGGGGAAACTCAAGTCTTTCTAATCTCCCAATGTAACCAATCATCTTGATCACAAGAGGGCTGACCGGACTGCCTTCAGCCATCTTACAAGCAAATAAAAGCTTTGAGATACCATACCTCTCAGCTCTTGCTTGATTCCCAAACATGCCCTTCAAGGCCACAATCATATTGTAAGTATCCTGGTCCTCATATTGCTTCTGGAGCTCAGAGTCCATGGTGACTAGCATGAGACAGCTGACCTCTACAGAAGCATTAACATGTTTTTATATTCAACCTTCAAATTGCGAGGAGCATTTTCGGCTGGTTCATCAGGAATTGGATTCTCAAGAACATAGTCCTTCTTTTCATGATTAAGAACAATTCTCAGGTTGCGATACCAATCAACAAAATTTGTTCCATTAAGTTTTTCCCTTTCCAAAACTGATCTCAAAGCAAAACCAGGTGTAGCAGGAGTAGGTGTAGAAGGTGCCATTGAAACTACAACAAAAACATGCAAAGTTTCTAAGCACTATGTTTATGTAATACTTTTATTAAACATTTTAATAAAAGACACTCCTATTTTATGTCCCTTTTATAGACACATAGTGAGTATTCAAGATCCATATTCATCAAACACTAGTGAGCTTTGGCATCACTGCTAGAAATTTAATGACATAGGTAAGCAACACCTTTACTAATTACATCTTATGTAACTCTTGTTGGTTGAGTATGAAAACAAGTAATGAATGCCTCCGTCAACTTGACTCATGGCCAGGTCAACCTGCCCCTAGGGCTCACATGATGGAGGGGGCACTTCCCGTTTTCGGGTGCCAATTAAGAAACCTGCCTCATGTGTGTTTTCCTAGACACCAATCGTCTTGTATGGATTCCTTCATTACTGAAATCAAATCCCAACCACTTATGTCCTCAAGCCCAAAACCATTTTGATAGCTTGATTAAATGTACCATTGTTATGCGTGATGTGTCCAACACATCCCTATCATCTATTAAGATAGCCATTGATATACTACTTTGGTAGTCATATCAATAACGATCTAAATTCTTGATAGGTGCAACAATTGGATGGACATTTTGATTTAAAATTTTAACTATAGGGATGAACAATATCTACTATGAACATGGCATCACATGCAATGAGCATAAAGAAAATAGCAAGGATTAAACACACATAGATAGAAAATCAAATTTAAGCTGTGAAATAGCATGGCCCTTAGCATTAAGATCTCCATCATCATGCTTGTTTGTTCACCTAGCCACCTTGCTTGATTGTTCACCCAATCATAATGCTTGATACCATCGTCTTCATCATTATGGATGCAACGCCTCACAACTTTTGATAATGAATTTTACATGAGGGTTTGAAGCATCACAAGTCGACACGCAGGTCGTTATACAATTTAAATAGCCTTATGGCTTGACACGGCACGCAGGCCATGTGAAAATTACATGCATCACATTCACATAGGCCATACTATTTCACATAATTTCCTGCAAAAACGAGTTAAACAAAAACAATCCTACGACTCTGGGGTCCGAGGGGCAGCGCCCTTGGAAGAATTTTTAGAGGCATGTCTTCTATCAAAGGAAAACACCCTCAAAATTTCCATGGATCAACCAGATTGACCCAATCCGATCTAATCTGATTGGCTTGGTCCCATATGGTTACATTTCAGAAACACTGATGGCGGTAACCCGACCGGTAAGGGTAACGTCGTACCATGAGCGGACTAACCCAAATCAAGATTGAGTCGATTTGCACTTTCCTCAAACCCTAAACTGATCGATCTCATCGATGGCTGCCGTCACCAATTCATCACATGAACCGGCTGAACATGTAATAGATCCAATCTACTAACCTCACACATCATATGTGCAACATCCAGATCACAAATCTATAAGAGATGGCTCTGATACCACTGAAGAGGAACGCAGTATGCTACGCTAGCACAAAATAAAAAAATTTTACCGCATAAACAGAAAGCTACTCGCAACAAGGGGATCATAGATTAGATTACCACTAGACGCGCAGTTGCGGAATCCTTCGCGCGTTGATGTACTGGATCGTCCTCGCCGCAGTCGTTGCGTCGATGGAGTCGATCGTCCTCCTACGCCGCAGTTGCAGCAACGTTACCGCAGTAGTCCACACGTCCGGGGATGGAACGCCGTAAATCGGTGTGCAAGCACCTGGTCACTCGGCAGGGGCAACGAGAGGAGGAGGCTAGAGTTTGGGTGAAACACTTCTAGACCATAGGAAAAGCACACCATGCGCCCACCCTCCTCCACTACTTATATAGCCACAAGAAGAAACCCTAAACCAGGGCCCATCAGTGTGCTAAGCCCACAAGGTCCATTAATTACGGATCCAATCCAAATTAATGTGTCCCAGGCCATTAAGTGTGTGACCGTGCAGGTTCATGTACGTTTGGACATGGATTCGGAAAACTCCTTTTCAATCCAAGAGTTGGTAGCGGCTCCTTGCAAAGCATACCAACTCCCAAACATACTATGATCAAATCGGACAGAACCTATCAAAAGTACTCATGTAATAATCCCTTTGCCAAGTATATGAAGATTGAACTCAAGGCGAGAAGCATGTCATCCTTTGATGATTCAATCCATCTCTCGTATCCTTGATATATTAATAAGTTGTGATTGACTCAATCACGCCATGGCCATGCACTTCCTTAATCATATCACACGAGTGGCCATGTCATATATCTCCGTCTCATTGGAGTGGCAAATTCTATCTTGACTGCTCACTTCCCTCTGCACGTTTTATAGTAAACATGAAAGCTACCTTTATAACTATCTGGTTAGGAAGTATTGTTTGATAGCCCCAAGGAAAACTATTACACATGTAGGGAATATGACAATCTCATGTCTAAGGATCATACATCTACTATGTATGAGATACACTGATGACACATAAGAATATAACATTCTCGCAGTGTCCCATTGCGGGTCTATCTAACCTATGTTCTTCAATATGCGTTCACAATGTATAGATGACATCTCCATATCCCATGATCTATGAAGCATGATCATCGATCACTACATGTGCTGATCTATTCATCGTTGTCCTATAGGATGATATCCGATCAGAGATATTTATCGAATTACATCAATAAGTAAAGAGCTTCATAAGCAAGTCACATACTTGTTGATCAATACAATGATATACATTCATTAGACCAATAATCATATTATTATTCATAAACATTGTCAAGTTACAATTACCTAAATGATTGCCTCAACGGCATAACCCTAACACCTCAGGCCGGTAGCAACGCCCATGCTGGACCGATGCTACCGTTCTCAGGCCGGTAGCATCGCACTGCACAAAGACCCAAAAAAATGCCCTCTCTGGTTTTTCCACACCACACTCGGGTCCGGTGCTACCGCTCGCCCGGTAGCACCGCCCGGCCAGAACCCTCAGAAACACACCCTCTGTGTAAATATTGAACCGGCCATTTGGTCCGATGGTACCGCTCGCCCGGTAGCACTGCTCTACCATGGCCGGTGGCACCGCCCGGCCAGAACCCTTAGAAACACACCCTCTCTGTAAATATTGCATCACCAATTTGGTCTAGTGCTACCGCTCGCCCGATAGCACCACGCTACCATGGCCGGTAGCACAGGGAAAACAGAGAAGACCTCAAATTTCTTCCATTTGAAAATCCATTTCAAATCAAACTCAAACAAAAACAAACCAAGCTCATATTTAGTCAAATACTCGTCACAGATCTGGGTAGACCTCCACATGGTCCTTCAATCCCCCCTTGATGAGTATATTGACAAACACAACAAAAAGCATATGTTTTTGAGTTCGAAGAGGATGAAGAAGAAAGCAATTTTTAGTTGCAAAGTCAAACTTGGTCCAAAGATAAGAATTGAGATCATGACCAAGTTGACACAAGGGATTTTGGAGCTAAAACTAAAGTCAAGAAGGTTTAGATTTTGGAGTTAAATTTAAGAAAGAGAAAGTTTTCAACAAAAACTCTAAAATCCAACCATACATGTCAAATGTGATTATGAGATTCAAAAGAAGTAGCAAAGTTTTACAAAGATCATAATAACCAAATAAGCATTCACATTTTTATCTTTTTAATGATGCCGTTTCTACGTTTTCTCCCCCTTTTGACAATATAAGCATCAATTTTTTATGTATGCTTGAAATGCAATCTAAAGAGCTTTGAAGATTATCCAATTTATCATAATGGAAAGATATTACACCAAGCTCATCAATTTCAGGTTATGACTACCTAAGAAATGTTCAAGAACAAATATATTTTGTTATCAAGCTTAGTTTTCAATATTTTAGCAAGATTTGACAAATGCAAAACTTAGCAAAGTTTCAAAGCTAGAAGCAAAACCACTCAAGGATCAAATGAAAAACCTAGAGTTCAACCTACTCAACACTTTGGGAAATCTTGAAGTGCATATAAGGTCCTCTGAACTCATTTTTCGTGTAATGCAAATTTTTCTTCAATTAAAGACATAGCGGAGTGCAAATGTTTGACATTATTTGCATTCTTTACCCACTTATGTTTTTGTTATTTGCATTTCTTTTTAAAGATTTATTCAAGCCACTTTCGATCATCTCAAGAGTAACTCTTAAGAGAATAATCTTGGTCATACACAATATATTCCAAGTTCATCCCAAGTGCAATGGGAAGCAGTCTCGTGAATATAAATTGTTGAGATCAATTTTGCACAAAAGAGTCAAATTTTTCTTGATTTCAATGTAGCACATATGAGCATTTTTGGAGGACTCAAATATGGATCAAGCAAGTTTTACCCATGTTGCTATAAGGACTCTAAAGAACTCCAAAATTTCACTAATTATGGTAAATACCCCTAGAAAAGAAACTTAGCAAGAAAAAGCAACATGATTCATCAAATTTTCATTTAATGCTTTCAAAAAAAATTTAATTTTAACAAGCTTAGCATGAACATGGACAATCTAAGCTAGTGATTTTCTTCAAAGGATATAGCATGATGTATTTCATGAAGATTGAGTCAATTGCGTAATAGACAAAGCTCATAAAACAGAAAATACAGTTTAAATGCAATGCATGAACAGATTCCCAAACTCCCCCTCAACAAGTGAATCAATTTTAAGCTCAAATCTGGTTAAAATTGAGTTATTATCAAAATTAGGCATAAGGAAAAACCAAGTGGACTCAATAACAACCAGAAAGACAGAATGAGGAGAAGAAGTCGAGAAACTGCAAACTGGATGGCTATTGAGCATAGATAAGATAGAAGAGGCTCACTACGGCTTAGACTCGCTCTTATCTTCCCTAGTGACTGACATATAGGGAAGCTGACTCTAGATCCCAAACTAAGGAGTGCACATAGACCCTGTCTAACCAGGAGGCCCAACACCTGCTAGACTTATAAGACTGTGAGGGAACTCAACCTAGAGAGAAGAGAGAACAGCTAATCACGTATGATAGCAACCTAAAGCACAAGATAAGAGGTCCATGCAAAGCATGCCAGAAGTCTAAGTGAGTGAACTCAACTCAAAAAAATAAGCCCAAAATTACCCAGAAGAAACACAAAGAAAAGAAAAGCAAAGCTGGAAGAGAATATATTATACATAATATACAAACTAGCTCCCCTTGACGATAGGCCATAAGGGCTCACGACTCCAAGCTCACTCCTCAAGGCAACAAATCTGGAGCTATTCAAAGGCTTGGTGAAGATATCGGCTAACTAAAGATCACTCTCAACAAACTGAAGCGCGATATCACCCTTCTCCACATGGTCTCTAAGGAAGTGATATCTAATATCAATGTGCTTGGTCTAGGAATGTTGCACTTGGTTTTTAGCGATGCAAATAGCAGAAGTGTTGTCACAGAAAAGTGGAACACTCTATATTTCTAACCCAAAGTCCAGCAAGGTCGATCTCATCCAGAGCACCTGGCTACATCAACTGGCTGCAGCAACATACTCGGCCTCAGCGGTGGATGTGCACTCCGGATTGCTTCCTAGACAACTAAGAAACAAGAGAAGTGCCAATGAATTGGCAAGTTCCAGAAGTACTCTTCCTATCTATCCTACAGCCAGCAAAGTCGGCATCGGAAAAGGATCTAAGAGACAGACAAGAAGAGGAAGAGTACCAAATACCATAATCAGCGGTAGCACGAAGGTACCTGAAGATGCGCTTCACCGCCTGACGGTGAGAGGCACGAAGAAAAGCCTGAAATCGAGCGCATAGACACACATCGAAATGTATGTCCGGCCTCGAAGCAGTGAGGTACAAGAGGGAGCCTATCATGCTCCGAACTCCTTTTGATCAGCAGGCTCACCATCCTCATCTATCTCGAGGATAGCAGTGGTGTCCATAGGAGTCATCATTGGCTTCCCGTCAGACATATCGAAACACCTCAGGAGGTCACTGGTATACTTGCCTTTATGCAAGAAAGTACTCTCCCGAGTCTGCTTGATTTGGAAGCCAAGAAAGTAGCTCAACTCGCCCATCATACTCAATCAAAATCTGTGCTCATCAACTCAGAAAAGTGAGACACAAGCGAATGAGATGAGCCACCAAAAAAGATATCGTCCATATAAATTTGGACGAGAAGAAAATGCGACTCATGGTGTCTGATGAACACAGTCTTGTCTACTACGCCCATTTTGATGTCATGGCTGAGAAGATAAGACTTGAGCCTCTCATACCATGCTCTAGGGGCCTGCTTGAATCCATACAGAGCTTTCGAAAGCTTGTTTACATGACTCAAAAATTTGGGATTCTCAAATCCTAGACGTTGTTTGACATAAACCTCTTCCTGAATATAGCCATTGAGGAATGAACTCTTGACATCCATTTGATAGAGCTTGAAGCCCCGGGATGTGGAGAATGGAAGCAGGATCCCGATAGCCTCTAGTCTAGCTACAGGGGCAAAGGTCTCCTCAAAGTCAAGACCCTTAACCTGACAAAAGCCCTGTGCAACTAGCCTAGTCTTGTTGCGAATGACAACCCCATCCTCACTCTTCTTGTTTTTGAACACCCACTTGGTCCCAATGACATTATGACCAGATGGACATTCTACAAGCTGCCAGACTTTGTTCCTCTAAAAATTTTCAAGTTCCTCATGCATAGCATTATCCAAGACTTGTCAGATAATGCACGAGTCACATCCTTCGGCTCAAACGAGGCAACAAAGGCAGAGTGAAGGCAGAAACTGGACAAACCTGATTTTGAGCGAGTGACCCGCTCAAACAGATCGCCGATGATCTGATGAGGTGGATGAGAATGCTGAATATGATGGGGAGGTCCAGAAGCAGAAGTGGCCTCTATCTCATGCACAGAAGAGGTAGGAGCAGAGCCACTAGCTACAGGAGAGTCAGAAGGCAAGGGCTGGCCTTCCTGAGTTGCAGAAATGGAAACAGGTGGCACCTCAGGTGTAGAGGGGACTGGATCAGGTGTAACACCATCATCTCCATCATCCCCATCCTCTACAAAGATGGTCTTGGAGGTGGAAGAAGAGCCTGAAATGTCAGATCTAGCTCCTGGGCTAGCCTCATGAAAGGTCACCTCACAGGTCTCTATGATCCTATGCGCATCGCAACTCCAGACCCTATAGCTACAAGAAGAACTTGAATAACCCAGAAAGATACCATCAGAAGAATGAGACTCAAACTTATCCAGGTTACCAGACTTCAAAATAAAACACTTGCAACCAAACACACGAAAATGAGAAACACTGGGCTTTCGCCCATACCACAACTCGAAAGAAGTGCAGTGCAAATGTGCTCTCAAGAATACACGATTTGAATCATGACAAGAAGTAGCTATAACCTCAGCCCAAAACTTCCTATGAGTGCTGTACTCGTCTAGCATAGTCCTGGCCATCTCTACCAGGGTCATGTTCTTCCTTTACACTACGCCATTTTACTGAGGGACGTAGGGAGAGGAGAACTAATGCTCTAAACAAGACTCCACACAAAAACTTTCAAAATAGGAGTTTTGAACTCCGTGCCATTGTCACTGCGTATAGCTTGTAGGGCACCAGGGATCTCAAAAGACAACCTGCGAACCAAACCCCTAAAATGGTTAAAAGTTTCATCCTTCGAGGACATAATATACACCCAAGAGTACCTCGAAAAATCATCAACAATGATAAGAATATACCACTTCCCACCTACTGACTGCACTCTAGCTAGACCAATGGTGTCCTAGTGCATCAGTCATCACAACAGTGACTGGGGGATGAGAAGCAGCAACCATCTTGCCATGTCGGCACGGAGAGCAAACTAAGTCTTTGACCATGTTGAGTTTGGGCAAACCACGAATGAGGTCGTGGCTGCTAAATCGGGTCAAATGATCAAATCCAATGTGACCAAGTCTCCTATGCCAGAAGGAGAGATCACGGGACTCTAAAGCAATCAAACACCGAAGGGAGTCTCCAGAAGAAACAGAAAAAATAGCACGGAAGACTCCCATATCTACAAATCCCGCAAACTAACCCTCCTAAGTAATCGTGGATTCTACAGGCATTACTCTTAAAACTCACCTCGAAATAGTCACCGATAAGCTAAGAAACAGAAATCAAATCGTATTGCAGCTAACTTACTAAGGCAACATCTTTAAGAATGAAATTGTCATTAATGCAGATGGTACCTTTAGCAATGACTCTACCTGAAGAAGCATCTCCAAAAGTGATCAACTCATCACCAGGGGCTCGGACTAGGGAAGAGAACCATCGAAAATCTCCAGCCATATGACGAGAACAACCAGAGTCGATAATCCAAACATCTCCCTTCCCCATCCGACGAACCTGATCAAGACACAAGAGAGAAAGATGACTCAGTACTGGGATAGAGTGATGACTTGGGAACCCAGTACTGAACCACACGACGCCTCAGAGTACCAGCCACGGAAGAAGACTGGACTTGACTGTCTCTCTGATGTTTAACCCTAACAAAATTAGTAGCAACTCTAGTAGATGATCTAGGAGCTGGAACTGGGTTGGCCCGCCGTGGTGGCTGGACCACTCCAATGAGACTGCCTAAAACTCCTACCAGAAAACACCTCACGCCGCTGATATCTACCTCGATGAGAAAAGGAGGAATATCAAGAGAACGACGGAAAGACTGACCATGAGCAGCTCCAGGACTAAAACTCGACTGAACAAAATGAAAACTGAGTCCTGGATGCTACCCAAAAACAAGCGACTCTCTAACCTATCTAGAAGCAGTGCGTGCCTTAGGAGCACTCAAGGTCTAGGGATATCCATGAATACCTCTAAGAGCAACGACATGCTCACGCCGAGTGATCTTGGCGAGCTTGAAGAAGAAGTCTACTTAGTGACCATCCTTCTTACAGAAGGTGCATGTGTGAGATCATCTAGGCTCCCTATTTTTGTCAATTATGCTTATTATATAGGTTTTGGTGTTGATGATAAAAAAGGATACTAAGAAAAAGCCGACAACAATTGCATTTGAAGATCAAGGCAAAGGTATTTGTTTCTAGTTTTGGCTTGGGAGTTGATTCAAGCCATATAGCTAGAATCACCGTACTATTAAGAGGGATTATGCATAAGAAATGATCTTGGTTCATATGCAAAATCAATAAGATTACTTGGAGCATAGGACATTTCATTATTCTCACTCAAAAATTCAGATCTTTCCTTAAGCCAAAAAGAGTTCTCTCTCAGACCAAACATCTTGTCAGGCGTTCAAAATAAATCAAAGTTCAAAACCTAACCGAGCGCACACCATGTACGTCGGACCGACTTTTTCAGTCCGGTGCTAAGAGTTCTCTCCACGAGCGTACACCGTTCACGTCGGATCGATCTGAATACATCTTTTATTTCATTCCGACATATGTTATAATTTCACTCTGAATAAAATCCTAGTCTGTGTTAAGAATTATTTTACTCAAATCTTAACCAAAAATATGATGTTTGCTGCAGACCAAAATTCTATGTGTATGCCGGACCAACTTTTTCGGTCCGGCGCAAACATACTTCACTCAGATAAAACCAGCCATTTTCCCATGTACGCTGGACCAACTTTTTCGGTCCAGCGCAAACGATGTTCGCTGGTACTCAAATGGAACAAAACAATGTGTACGCCGGACAAACTTTTTTGGTCCAACGCAAACATTGTTTTGCTGATATCAATATAAATCAAAGTATGTGTACATCAGACCATCTTTTTCAGTCCGGCACAAACTACCTTGACAAGTATATTTATGACGGACCGATATTTTCAGTCCGGCGCAAATGGGTCACTATGAGTACAATAATGCTTCTCCAATCCTATGTACTCCGGACTAAAAATTTCAGTCCGGCGTGTGTGTATTTTTACTTATGACTCATACACCTTAAAATTCTTATAAAAGGGTAGTAGTTGACCTACCCCATCTATCTTACCAACCCCCAACGGGCAAATGGCAGGTACAACGGTTATTTCTGTTCAGGCTCTATATATAGAGTGCCTGGGTTCACAAAATATATACAGAGCTTTTGCACATATACATCCTTGACATCCTGAACACCGTTGACATCTTTCAAACCATATACAACTCTTTGATCCTTAGAATTCCTGAGCTTCATTTCATCAAAGATTTGAGCTTCAACTTAAAAACTACAAACATTCATTCTGAATATTTAGAAGTTCTTGCTCCAAGCTGAGTCTAGTTTGCATCTAGCTACTGAACCAAGAGATAGGGCTTGTGGATAGTCTATTACTCTTGGAACTAGCTGTTCCAAGACGGTTGGAGAAGTTGTTGGTGCGACCTATCCAACAGAGATTGTGGATGTCCACCATTGCTGTGAAAGGTTGAGACTCACCTCACTAGAGTGGTGAAAGAGTCAAGATAGTGGAAAACCAAAAGCCATTGAGATTGGGTGTTTGGAGGAGCAATACTTCTGAAGAAGTGCTCTAACGGGGACGTAGCAGTTTGAGCTCTTAACCTCGGTGAAAAATTCTTTGAGTCTTGCTGTTATTGATTTATCTTTGTTTGTTTCTCTTATTGTCTGTCTTCATTCAAACTCTTCTCTATCTAATCATACTTAATCAGAGTAGTGTTGAGTCTTTATACAAGTTGTTTATGTTGCTTATTGTTTATTGAGAAAAGTTTTTCTATAAAGAACTAAAACTTTTTTAAAGTTGCCTATTCACCCCCCTCTAGGCCAACTTGGTCCTTTCAAGTGGTATGAGAGCAAGTCTACCTCTTTAAAAGCTTAACAGCTTGGGTAAAATGGCCGAGGGAATAGGATCAGCTACAGTAAGTGTAGGAAGGGTTCCTGTTTTTGATTGCACAAATTATGCTTATTGGAAATTTAGAATGAGGTGTTATCTTGAAGCCGTAAGTTATGATGTGTGGATGGTTACAGAAAGACCTTTGCCTCCACGGGTCATACCTGAAGGGCAATCCTCATTCTCAGAACCTACTCCTGGAGAAATAAGAAATTTGCAATACGATGCTCAGGCTAGAAATGCTATCTTTTCTTGCCTTAGCGTTGAAGTTTTTGATAGAGTTAGTAATTTGTCAACTGAGCATACCTCTGAGGATAACTCTTTAAGAAATTCATGAGGATACCTCTGATGTAAAAGAGGAAAGATATTTTGTTGTTAGAGAAAAATTTGATCAGTTCAAAATACTTCCACATGAAAATGCTAACGATATGTTCTCTAGATTAAATCTTATTGTAAATGAGCTTAAAGGTCTAGGAACTAAAGTTGATGATGTTGAAGTATGTAGGAAGATGATCTGGGTTCTACCTCGAGTCTATCATAGCCTGATCACTTATCTATCCAACAGTGGTGATCTGAAGAAACTCACACCCACTGAACTTTTAGGCAAGATCTCAGTCCATGAGCTTACCTTGGGTGATGAAGTTGAGATCAAGAAGAAATCTATTGCACTCAAGGCCAAGGAGAAAGTTCAAGATTCCTCTGATGATGAAGAAGAAGAAGAAGATACAAGTTATGAAGAGGATGAAGATGTAAGAAAATTGGCATTACTCATGAAATCAGCAAACAAAATCATGAGAAGGGTAAATGCCAAAGGTAAGTCCTCTAACCACTTCTCGAAAAGAAACCCTTTCTCTAACATCATCTGCTTCGAGTGCAATGAGAAAGGACACATAGCTGCTCATTGCCCAAATAAAAGTAACAAAAAGGGAAGAACAAAGATGACAATGATGAAGAAAAAACTCAAGGAAGCTACAAGAGAAGTCATCGCAAGAAGAGCTACTTCAAGAAACATTGGAGGAAATGGAAATTCAAGTGAAGAATCATCCTCCTCCTCAGATGAAGAAGAGCCAAGGTCCAAGGGACTAGCAGGACTCGCTCTGGATGAATCTACACCACCTTCACCTTCAGTTTCTCTACCACTGTGTCTAATGGCCAAGAATGATGAAGACAAGGTAAATAATTCTCCTTCGTATGAAGAACTTTTAAAAATTATTAAAGAGCTTAATGATGCTTTATATGTTAAAACTGCTAAAGACAAAGCTCTTAAGAAAAATGCTACAAGTTTGATGAATAAAGTTGAAACTCTTGAATCTGACATCAAGACCATGCATGAAAAATATGATGTGCTAGAAATCAGTCAAAAGGAGCTTATAGATAAACATGAAAAACTTTCACATGCTCATTCTGTATTAAATCCTGATCATATTCTTCTTACTGATTCTCATGATTCTTTGAAAACCACACATATACAACTTGTTAAAGATCATGATGAATTACATGATAAATACTATGAGCTGGAAATTGATAATGAAATGCAGAATAGCAAATCTAAAAATGTTTCATCTTGCAATATTTCAATCAGCTGAGATTTGCTGTCTGATGAAATAATTACTCCCAGCTCATCTAGCATGTGTAGTAAAAATTGCAAAAATGCTTTGTATGCTAAAGAGCTCATGAAAGAAAACAATGAGCTGAAATCCAAGGTAGCGAAATTTGACAAAGGATTAGAAAAATGCTTCCTTGGTAGGGCTATTCTTGATAAAATTCTTAGGGAACAAAAGATTGTTCTGGGTAAAAAGGGATTAGGTTATAAAGCCAAATCTAAGCCCAGAAAGTATGAACAGCCAAAATCTAAGACAAATTTTATCAAAAGTAGGACTCAATGCTATTATTGTCATAACTACAATGATGCTTCTAAAAATTGCAAATTTGCTTGTGCTTCCTATGCTAAGGTTAATAGAAGATGCATGGTTGATGCACATTATATGTTGTTTAAGGATTTTAGGGGTAAAATGAATGTCAAATATGTTGGCCCCTATGTGAAAACCTACACAAAATCCCTATCTTCTAAAACCATGCTTAGCCATACCAAATTTTTTTTCCTCAGTATTATATCAAGTTTTTTTTAAAAAAACAATCATAAATGTGCAATATAGTTCTACTCAATAGTTGACCATAATCTCAACAGTAACAGGATACACATCTAATATTCTCAAATCACTCAAAATGCTAGCCTTTATGCTCATAATTTTTTTTAAACCGACATCTATTCTGGATCACAAGCTTACATATTAAAACTCAGGTCATCTCCACCTTGTGCAGTTTTTACTTCAAGACTAACCAACACTCATAATTATAACCTCACGCATATTCATTTAATACAATCAAGAAGTATTACAACAATTTTTATATTCACATCAAAACTGCACCAAATTACAGATTTTTTTTGGCATCCATTCGAGTCCAACCGGCTGTTAGTAACCTCTTGCGAAATTTAGACCATGCCATCGGTTCTTTGAACCGACCTTCACCCCATACACCCAGCCTGTTTCCTCATCTTCACTCTTTTTGCCCATTCTGCCAGCAGGAAGCCAACAGCTTTTGCCCATGCCCTTGGCCAAGTGGCAGGCTAAACCATGCATGCAGCCCACATAGCACAAACCCACAGATTTCTCCTGCCAGAAACCAACCATCAATATTCCACTAGTGGTAAAATCAGTAGTATATAAGTAAGTTAACACAGTACACCTGGGAAACTTCACTACTCACCTAGAACATCCAGAGCAGCAGCTGTCCTCTTTGTCTTGCTCGGCTAGAAGGAGTAAAGGCAGATCCAGGGCTAGAGGGGGGAAGGCAGTTGTCGACCAGCTGTGTCACCCATTCATCCTCCATCCTCTTCCAGACATCCTTGCAGTTATCAGGTGCCCATACCTTAGTTCTACTTCCTACCCTCCATGCCATTTAATAGCAGTTCATGATAGTTATATTAGAGGAAAGCTTTCTACATTGCTCAGTGACTACAAAATAAAATAAAAGAACTAAAAGAAGATCTAAAGACTTGAATGCATTTCTAATGAATTCAATTTTCGTAAGTCTAAGATCTCTGCAGCAAACTTTTATAAGGACAAGCTTACAATTTGGATCACCAATGTAGATGCATTAAGCATACATTAATCTCGTAGGTGAAGTAACCAAACAGATGATCAACAACTCTACATATTAGATACCCAAGCTTTTAATAATCTAAAAGATTCAGTAACTTTGGGTAGCTGTTTTAAGGCATGCATACTTGCTTAAAGCACATTAATAAAATAGCTAGATAACCTATTAAGACAAGAGGCTGAAAATCAGTTAAGAAACATGGTTGCATGCTTTGATTCTTATGTGTTTATGTGAGCTTCTGTACAAGCATTTCTATATCGCAAGCATTTTCTTGGGTATCTAGATCAAGTAGGGTAAAGTATATTTAAACATTCATTAGTTAATATGAGAAAATATTAAAAAGGCACAGCGGATTAAATCATAATAATGTCCTAGTAGATTTGAGTGATACTCAAACAGCAAAATAATCATGATAAAAGACAATATTATATCATTCCATGCTTTAATGAGAAAATCCAGAAGGTATACTTATTTCATTGATTCTCATCTGGAGATTCAGTATGTATAATTCTAACCTAACACCAAAACCTTAAGGTCTATTCACCTGAGCTTCAACCAAGCCACTTCATGCAAAATACTTATCTAACTAGGCTTATTTTACCTGTAACAATCATCAACCCAGAAGATTTAATCACAGTCACATGCAAGTGCTAATTAGTCACATTCATACAAAACCGGCAAGTGTCAGCTCACAGGAAAATTTCTTTGCCATCCTACCCGAAATATCTAACACGCTATACAATTGAACGACGCAATACGTAAGCATCTGGGAGTATGAATTTCAAAAAAAAAGAGGGGAGTAACTTGTCTTGTGGGGGTGGTTGTGTTGCGGTCGTTGTTCGGCCATAGGGGGGGTTGTTGTGGCTGAGCATGACCGGCAAGGGGGAGGCAGCGCAGTGGTCACCGGGTCCCTACCTCAATGTCGTCGGCGCCGCTCGAGCGGTGGTGGACGGCCAGTCAAGTCGCTGGCCGAGTGGCCATAGCCTAGGTAGGGAGAAGAGAGTAAGAAAATAGCGAAATGTGGAGGTAGAGTGAGAGAGAGAAGGGAGGGGTTCGGCTCTTAGCTCGTCGGGGGGGGGGGGAGTCGGAGCACGGAGGGAAGCCGGAAGGCGGCGCCCGGTGGATCGGGTGGTGGTGAAGATCGAGGGTAAGGTCAAGGCGGCGCGCGGGGCGAAGGAAGAGAGAATCGGGGGAGAAAGGAGGAAGAGGGGGAAAGTCGGGGGAGCCGACGGCCACCGGAGGCGCGGGGAGCCGAAGGCGGCGGCGGCGCTGGGAGAATGGGGGGGCGGGCTCGCTTGAGAAAAGGGAGGAGAGGAGAAGAGGTGCAGTGGCTAGGTGAAGTGAGAAGAGAGTGAGGGTTAGGTTAGGTTAGGTTTTGTAGCCAGGCCGAGTGGGCCAGACTTTTGGACTGGCGAAAAAAATAAAAATAAATAAATAAATATAATAATAATAATAATAATAATAACAATATATATTCATATAAAGGAATTTAATCTATAAAATAAATAAATAATGTATATATGTGAATACTAATAAATAAAACGATAAAATGAATACATGAGTAAATAAAATAACATCTAAAACAATTTATCGGAACAAGAAAATAGATCAAGAAAACAGTAAGGAGTAAATCTAAAAGTCTGTTTCTTGTTTTTCTCTTTTCTTCTCTCTGAAATAAATTATGATCCAATTTCCACACGAACATATATATGTATAAGCAAATTAAACCTAATTTGAGAAATATTAAAAGCTTGATACTCTTATCAGGAAATCTCCACAATAACAACAAAGGGCAGCTAGAGCCACTTCATGCTGTGGACAGCTCTGTGATCATACATCCAGGCAAGTCACCCTTCGACCATGTTTTGTGAACTGATTTTGTGGCTTGGGTTGTTTGAAACTCTTGCATTCATCTCAAAAGCTAATTTCTAAAAGAAATTAAATCACACCAATTGGATCAGCTAGATCCAGTGTTAGAACCGTAACCTTGTTGAGGTTATGGAGTAATTGGTGGGTGGAAGAGCTCAGGGTATGAGCAACCCCGGTTGGGTTGCTATGAAAGTTAGGAGTCCTCCACATAGGATATCATTTAAGGACAAAACAAATTGGCGCTTACCTCAAAATCGGTGCAAGCCGTGCTGACCATAGACCCGGTATGGGACAGGCTGAACTAAGTAACCGACAAGTAGCTGACTCTACCAAGGTGAGAAAGGTGATTGTGCCAAGTAAGGGCAGTCACCCTAGGGCGAGACGTCGGGGGAGGAGTCTCGACCCGCGTGCCTTTGGTGAGGCGAGGCGGTATGGCAAAGGTCAGTGTACGGTTGGCCAAACGTTCTATTTTCCTTGGTTTATTTTTGTGCCTAAGGAAGCATATTTTGACAGTAAGCCAAAGTGATGCTATGGGCAAGCAAGACACCTCTTATCGAGTCAATGTGATATCACCCTAGCTTCCGGTTTGGAAGTGCCGTGTGGGTTTTCCTCTAACACAGATGTAAGACCCCATGTTGTTTTGTCACAATAGATTTAAAAATTAAAACTTGACACTTTCTAACAAATGGTAAAAAGGGTACTTTGGAAAAGTACTACTCAGTGTAACGGCTCGGTGGTAGAAAAATTATAATTATATTCTCATGCATAAATTTTCTGCGGCTTGCTGAGTACTGGTGTACTCAGCCTTGCTTTCTCTGTTGTTCTTCAGAACATGTTGAGTTCACCCAACCGATGAGATAGAAGGAGAATTTCATGATGATGTGAATCTTTATGATGATACCGATGTTCTTTGTGGAGGGATATGAATATGAGGGGGCTGACGACCAAGACCTGGCGGAATAAATCTACCCTCAGGAGGGAGGCATCTAAAATAATTTTGTAATATTAGGCGGGCGGTGTAGAAATCACCGTAGCCAGACTTAAGATAGTACTATATGTACTTTAAGAATATTTCCGAGTACTATTCGTGGAAGTTTCATTCTACATGTGCCGCTTCCTTAGCTTCGATCCTCGCACACTCGCCTCGTGATGTTTCCACTAGTTCGACCTAGTCAAAGAAGGGGCGCCATGCACTAAGGTGGTATCATAGCAAGGCTAACGAAAAAGACTTGTACCTTAGGTGGAGAATGTAAACTGCCTTAAGGAGGCTAGACTTTCTCTCCTTATCCTCTGAAGGAGAAAAATATCTTCTCTCATCTAAAAACACTCTCTCTTCTTATCTACTCATCTTGAAACTCTTCTCAGTTAAAATATTATTCTTCTACATTAATGAAAACTATAAGAAATCTTAAATCATCAAAATGTAGCAAAAAAAATAATAATAGAGACATGTCAAAACAATTAAATTAAAAATGTCACTTAATACCAACTGACTTAAATACAAGCATAAAAGTTCCTTCTGTAGATTACAACACCTTCTACTTTAAAATATGTGCTAACTAAAATTCTTGTTTAAATTATGTAGGATGGAGCGCAGGATGCCCGGGTCGGGTTCGGAGTTTGGGGGTTTTGCTTTGTTCCTTTTGACCTTGCTTGCTGCTTTAGGCACTCTCTCCACACCTTTTTACACCGTAGTCGAGGACCCCCTAGGGGCCAGCTATGTTGTCACTGCTCACCTTCCGGACTCTGCGAGTCTGGGAGTGGTGCCCACTTATAGTGTGGCACGCTTCGACTTCCTCTCCGCACTGCAAGGGGCAGCCAGAGACGCTGCTCTACTGCTCTTTCACGCCTTTCACCCTCAGCTAGTCCAGGTAGGCTTGGGCGAGTGGCCCTACCACCTAGAGGAGGCTGGGAGCTCGTCAGCACCTCCACCTAGAGGCTCTCTTTCTGTGCCCTCTTTCGCACCACCAGCCTTACCTCCTTCTGCGTCCTTCCTACCGCCCTTACCACCCAGACCTACTTCAGTCTACACTCCACCTGCTTCGACCTCTACACCACCTCCTACTTACCTTCCAGTGTCCACTCCTTCTTTTGGGCGCACACCGACTCTCAGAGTCATCAGGTGCCCTCCTGTTCGACCTCTTCCACGCTCTTTTACTCCTTATGATCGTCCTCCTTCCACTCCTCACAGTCGGCTTGTCCTGGAGCTGATGGAGAGGATTCGCACCCTTGAGCGACACTGTTCCCTACTCGAGCAGGAGAAAGGCGCCCTGACTGCCACTTTGGGAGACTATACCTAGCCGGGTATGGCCCTCAATCCTCTTCAGGTAGACAGTTCCCCTTCCGTATCCCCAGACAGAGTTGGCTATTCCATTGATCAGGACTCTTTGGCTACAGATGAGCCTACTTCTAGAGTTGGGCCTTCTGTTGGTTCCACTTCAGCTCTTGCCACTGACCCTAGTTCCTTTTTCGTCACACCTTGCTCGCCCGAGCACATGCCACAGCCTCCACCTGTACAGCCGGCCCCACCTTCCCCAGATCACCTTCCTAGCACCCCTAGGTACGTCCCATCCTTGGAGACGGAGCCCTTTGAGCGCTCCCTCGTTTCACCTTCTTTCACTCTTTCTCAGTACCTTGAGTCTACTACACCCTCTGAGCACCCCCTCAGCTCTCATCACGACCGAGCGAGTCGCGACTGCCGAGAGTCTATCTCGCACCGAGTTCTTCTCTCGACACCGACATCGCAAGATCAAAGATCGTCAGAGATCCTGATCTACTCCTCACTTCGGCAGGGAGTCCTCTTGAGAGGGAGGACTGAGTTTTAGTAGATAGGTAGACTTGAGTAGGGAGCTTTTGGTTGTACTTACACTCTGACAAGGTTGCTTAGCAGCACAGTAGACTGCTACACCTCTCAGAGTGTCCCTACACCCAGTCACTTAGTTGGTTAGCTTCAGGCTGTTCTTTTGTTTGTACCCTCTCTGGCAAGGTTGCGTAGCTGTAGCTACCCCTCCCAGAATCTTACAGCCAGTTTAGTCGGACAAAGTAGTTGGCAGATCGGCGGTCAGATAGGCCGATGGGTGTACTTTTATTCTGGGTGCACGTACACTTACACGTGGTGACCTGATGACCTTAGGAGATGTTATATTACTGTTATATATGTGTTAGTGTTGTTTCTTTCGGCACCCCTTTTGCGGTTTTGTTTCTATGGTTGTTCGGTCATTTTTGCTTTGCTTTTGGTGTTGTTGTGGTTGAATTAATAAATAATACCAGAAAATATGCATGCATGAAATAAATGGATAACATATGTTCTAAAAGCTTAACTAAATAATATCAAACCAAGCTAAACCAATCTTTAAATCTCTGTCATCCTCTTATCCTCCAGAATCAAACTCATGGCTTCTGGTAGTGTTTCCCGTAATGGCACCAACAATCCAGTTGAAGAAGTACCTGAAACCTTAAGAAGTATGGAGGATCTGCCTTCTAGAGAAACACTTCCTCCACCTCCGCCCTTGCCTCCACCTATCTCTGGAGCCGATTACATGGGCCAGATGATGTTGTGGATTGAACAGTCTCGTAGAGATGCTCAGGAGCAGCAAAATAGATTCATGGAACAACTGTTTGGGACAGTTACAAATCTAGTGGCAAGAACCCCAGAACAAGGAGTTAGTATTGGAGAATTTCAGAAAACCAGGCCACCAACTTTTTCGCATGCTTCAGAACCCTTGGAAGCAGATGATTGGTTAGGGGACATCGAATAAAAACTTGAAACAGTTGGTTGCACAGACCAACAAAAAGTTCGATATGCCTCTCACCAATTCATTGGGCAAGCAGCCACATGGTGGAGAAACTTACAAAACACCTACCCACCAAACTATGTTATATCATGGGAGGAGTTTAAAAATAAATTTCGAGCAGCACACATTCCGGAAAGCATTATGGAAATAAAGAGAACAATTTCTGGCACTCAAGCAAGAACAAAGGACTATCACCGAATATCTAACCCAATTTAATCACTTAGCTCGGTATGCTCCCGAGGACACAAATACTGAAGCTAAGAAAGTGTATAGGTTCACAGAAGGGTTGAGACCATCAATCCAAGTTCAATTGGCTGTCATTAAAGTCACTGAATTCCATGACTTAGTGGACCGGGTTATACTCATTGAACACCGGCAAGCTGCTCTAGAGGAAGATCGAAGGAAGAGGGCTAGAATGGACCCTAGAAATTTCATAAGGAATGGCAATAGACCCTCTATCCCAGCCCGAGCCCCAGTATCTGGGTCATTCCAACCCATTTCTCACCAAGCACCTGCATCGCATTACACGCCGTGAGCTCCAATACGATGCTATTATTGCAGTGGACCTCACTTGGACCGTGACTGCCCAAGATCCAATGTCTATTGCTTTGAGTGTGGACAAAAAGGCCACTACAAGAGTCAATGTCTGGATAAAGGAAAGCAAAAGGCGCCAACCCAAACTGGAACAACTCCTATGCAACGGATCGCACTCGCCTCGTAATGGGCGCTCAGGCGCTGGAATGCACCAGCCAACCGTGGACCTGGACGTGGAGGACTTGCTCGTGGACTCGTCCGCTTAAATCTTGAGGACGCCGCTCAAACGGAATCCGCTACCAACGTAATCACGGGTAACATCCAAATTCCTCCAGCATCAGGGTTGGTCTTATTTGACCCTGGTGCCACGCATCCCTTTATATCTGAGCATTTTGTCAAGAAGAAAGATATACTGTCCACTCCGCTATTCAATCAAATAAATGTTCAATCACCGGGTGGTCCAATTTTAGGACAACACATCTGCTATAACCACTCTCTCATCATACTAAAGACCCCCTTTAAGGCAAATCTTTATACTATCAACTTAAGTGGACTAGATGTTATTCTTGGGATGGACTGGTTGACACGGCATGGAGCCATTGTCGACTGTGAAACAAAGACAGTATCACTAAAAGGACCCAATAATGAAAGAGTCATATTCAAGGGCAAGAAAACCAACTTATCCTCAGGCCAAAAGTTAATAGCCGCATTGTACTCTGAGGGAGCTGAAAATGCCCCAGTAGTCCAAGAATTTTTAGACGTATTCCCTGAAGAGTTACCTGGTATGCCTCCTGATAGAGAGGCAGAGTTCACAATTGATCTTAAGCCTGGGACAGCACCTATATCCAAAAGAGCCTATCGCATGGCCGCAGGAGAATTAGAGGAGTTAAGACAACAATTGGATGAGCTAGAACAGAAAGGTTTTATTAGGCCAAGTGTGTCTCCCCGGGCAGCTCCAGTTCTATTTGTTAAAAAGAAGGACGGGAGCATGAGATTATGTGTAGACTACCGTGAACTCAACGAAGTAACCATTAAGAATAAATATCCGTTGCCAAGGATCGATGACCTATTTGACCACTTAAGAAAGGCACGAGTATTCTCCAAGATAGATCTCCGATCTGGTTATCACCAGTTGAAGGTAAAAGAAGGAGATATACTGAAGACCGCATTTGTAACCCGGTATGGACACCATGGATTCACAGTGGTACCCTTTGGGCTTACAAATGCACCAGCGACATTCATGAATCTTATGAATCTGGTGCTAATGGCATATCTAGATAAGTTCGTGGTAGTATTCATTGATGATATCCTGATATACTCCCAAAGCATGGAAGAACATGCAATTCACCTTAGGACAGTTCTACAAACCCTAAGGGAAAAGGAACTTTATGCCAAATTCAAGAAATGCAAATTTTTGTTAAATAAAGTTTCCTTCCTGGGACACATCATATCAGGAAAAGGAATATCTGTAGATCCAACCAAGGTTGAGGCAGCACTGGCTTGTCAAGCTCCAACAAATATTACTGAGATCCGTAGTTTCCTTGGCTTAGCCGGATACTACCGAAAATTTATAGAAGGATTCTCTCGAATAGCAGCTCCCATGACCAAGCTCCTCAGAAAAGATAACCCATTCAACTGGAATGAAGCTTGTGAGCGTAGTTTTTAGGAATTAAAGAAATGGCTCACTTCTGCACTAGTCCTAGCACTACCTGAGATGAGCAAAGACTTTACTGTCTATTGTGATGCCTCTCGAATAGGACTAGGGTGTGTGTTGATGCAAGATGGCAGAGTCATAGCTTATGCAACCCATCAACTAAAGCCACACGAGCAAAACTACCCCACTCATGATTTGGAGTTAGCAGCAGTAGTGTTCGCCTTGAAATTATGGCGCCACTACCTTTATGGGCAGAGATGCGAACTATTCACAGACCATAAGAGCCTCAAATATATTTTTGCCAAAAAAGAATTAAATCTGAGGCAAAGACGGTGGTTAGAATTTATCAAGGATTATGACTTGGGTATTAACTACCACCCCAGCAAAGCAAATGTGGTAGCAGATGCCCTCAGTAGGAAAGCATCTTGCAATCATCTCCAGCTTCAGGGTTTCAACCAAAAATTGATAGACGATTTAGCAAGAACGGGAATAGAATTTACAACTAAACCACCAACTCATATCTTAGTAGCCTTGACAATAAAACCTACTTTGATGGAGAAAATTAAAGAGGAGCAGAGTAAGGACAAGTTCATTATGGAGGAAAAAGGTAGAATACTCAAAGGAGAACCGTCAGAATTCAGATTGGCAGAGGATGAGTCCCTTTGGTATAAAGACCGAATATGTGTGCCAAACATCGCTGATATTAAACAATTGATACTTAGCGAAGCACACTCCACCCCACATACCATACACCCGGGAAGTACAAAAATGTATCATGATGTCAAGGGGACATTCTGGTGGAATAATATGAAGAGGGAAATTGCTCAATATGTGGATGAATGTGACACCTGCAAGAGGGTTAAGGCTGAACACCAGCGACCCCCAGGCTTACTGCAACCCCTACCAATTCCTCAATGGAAGTGGGATGAAATCCACATGAATTTTATCACAGGCCTACCCAGAACCAACAAGAAAGAAGAAATTATTTGGGTTGTGGTAGATCGACTCACCAAGTCGGCACACTTTATTCCATTACCCCAAAGATGCTCCCGACAAAAACTAGCAGAAATATACCTCCAAAGAATACTAGTCTTGCATGGAACACCTTCTAGGATTGTTTCTGACCGAGGCTCAATTTTCACCTCCAAATTTTGGGGGAAGTTGCAAGAAGCACTTGGGACAAAACTAGATTTCAGTACAGCATACCATCCTCAGACCAGTGGTCAAGTTGAATGAGTTAACTAGATCGTAGAAGACATGCTAAGAGCCTGTGTGTTGGATTTCGGTAATACATGTAGCAAGTTTTTACCATTGGCAGAGTTCGCCTATAATAATAGTTATCAGGCAACCATTGGTATGTCACCCTTTGAAGCCTTATACGACAGAAGATGCCGAACCCCAGTATGTTGGACATAAACTGGGGAGAAAAAGCTCCTAGCCCCTGACCTGATTCAAGAAACATAAGAGAAAATTCGGGTAATTAAAGAAAGGCTAAAAATAGCTCAGAGCAGAGAAAAGAGCTACGCAGACCAAAGACGTCGAGATATAAATTTTGAAATTGGTGATTCCGTATATCTGAAGGTATCACTAATGAAAGGAATAAAGCATTTTGGGATACATGGAAAATTAAGTCCTCGATATATTGGACCTTTTTGAATCTTAAGAAAAAGGGGGCCAGTAGCATACCAACTGGACTTACCAGCACACCTTAAAGGTGTCCACAATGTGTTTCATGTTTCCCAATTAAGAAAAAGTCTAAGAGAGCCGACAGAATTCTAACGTATGAGGAGCATCCAAGTCGAATTCTCGATACAGATGAGAAGAAATAAAGAAATAAAACAATTAAGTACTACAAGGTGCAATGGGAAGATCATCCAATCGGAGAAGCGACATGGGAAAAAGAGGACGACCTAAGGATCAAATACCCATATCTTTTCAAGGTATCATGAAAGAAATTCCGAGGACAAAATTTTCCTTAAGGAGGGAAGGCTGTGAAAACCTACATAAAATCCCTATCTTCTAAACCCTGCTTAGCCATACCAAATTTTTTTCCTCAGTATTATGTCAAGTTTTTTTTAAAAAAACAATCATTAATGTGCAATATAGTTCTACTCAATAGTTGACCATAATCTCAACAGTGACAGGATACACATCTAATATTCTCAAATCACTCAAAATGCTAGCCTTTATGCTCATAAATTTTTTTAAACCGACATCTATTCTGGATCACAAGCTTACATATTAAAACTCAGGTCATCTCCACCTTGTGCAATTTTTACTTCAAGACTAACCAACACTCATAATTATAACCTCACGCATATTCATTTAATACAATCAAGAAGTATTACAACAATTTTTGCATTCACATCAAAACTGCACCAAATTACAGATTTTTTTTGGCATCCATTCGAGTCCAACCGGCTGTTAGTAACCTCTTGCGAAGTTTAGACCATGCCATCGATTCTTTGAACCGACCTTCACCCCACACACCCAGCCTGTTTCCTCATCTTCACTCTTTTTGCCCATTCTGCCAGCAGGAAGCCAGCAGCTTTTGCCCATGCCCTTGGCCAAGTGGCAGGCTAAACCATGCATGCAGCCCACATAGCACAAACCCACAGATTTCTCTTGCCAAAAACCAGCCATCAGTATTCCACTAGTGGTAAAATCAGTAGTATATAATTAAGTCAACACAGTACACCTGGGAAACTTTACTACTCACCTAGAACATCTAGAGCAGCAGCTGTCCTCTTTGTCTTGCTCGACTAGAAGGAGTAAAGGCAGATCCAGGGCTAGAGGGGGGAAGGCAGTTGTCGAACTCATTCCAACCTTCAATCCTAAGGTTACTAAGGATGTCACGAACTCATTCCAACCTTCAATCCTAAGGATTGACGTAAAGTTCCGACCTTTTTCACTTTGAAGGAAGAACACAACAAGTTTGAGCAAAACCCAATAACTTGATCTTGGACTTGCTCGTGGGGTTTTGATGATCAAGATGACCTTGGGTGACCTCCCACACATCACAGCAAGCAAGAATACAAGTCTAAAACTCCGCAAACACGATCTTGAAGAATGATTCACTCAAGAACACAGGACCAGTTTCTTGCAAGAAAAGATGCATGGATTGCCTAAACGATTGAGATATGATCTGAAGAAGATTCATCCATCAATCAACATCCTTGGCACAAGAAGCAAAAGCATTTTAGGAGAGGAGGCAAATCCAGAAGCATGTAGAAGGAGAGGAGGCAAATCCAAATTACATGAATGTAAATTACAATATTGTAAATACGGAATTTAAATGCGTAAAGTAAATTCAAGCAAAAGAGAAAATAATTTGCATTTCTGGAAGGAGGTTTACAAAGCCTCACAACGAAGTGGGCAAAGCTCAAAGGAGCACAAAACTACTAAAACCTTCAAGAGGAGGAAGGCCACCCCTCCCCATCTATTTATACTACTCTTGGGCCACCTACCACCCTTGGATGAGTCCCTCAACCCTAGGGCACTCTATCAAGAGCTAGGATTGACCAACTAACACAGCCATGCAAAGGCTAACCCAAAACGCCCTAAACAAACCGGGTTTTCTTGCACAGTTTTGAAAGCACACTAACTAGACCTGCTATCCTATCAACTAGACTGTGATCCGACAGCCCTCATTAATCCTAGTAGCTTCTAGCTAGCATCTCATTTGTTCCTTGTCTTCTCGGCATGCACCGATTCTGTCTACGATCATGTTTCGACGATCCTCGACTGTTTGGACTTCCGACACTCCTCGCGTAGTCTCGGTCATCCTCCACCTCACTATGATCAAAACCCATCGTCCTGCAACCATCAAGAACAAGGATTACCCATCACATGGCCATGTCCAAAAAGATATGCAATTAAACTCCCAATTTCACAATTTTTTTATCATTTAAACTATCAGGGCTGGTGCTACAGTCCCCTGGCCGGTAGCACTGCCCTTCAACCCAAACAGCAGATCATCCTCTCTGGAATTTTCACACTGGCCATTTAGGCCGGTGCTACCGGTCGGCCAGTAGCACCGGCTTGCCTCATCCCCTAAAAACACCCTCTCGGGTTTCTCCACACCGCTTTGGGGTTCGGTGCTACTGCTTGGTCGGTAACACCGCGCTACCATGGACGGTAGCACCGAGAAAAATAAACAGAGCTCAAATTGCTTCAAATTGAAAATCCAATTCAAATCAAACTCATACCAGAGCATACCAAGCTCAAATTTAGTCAGATACTTATCACAAACATGGGTGGACCTACACATGAATTTTCACTCTCCCCCTTGATGAGTATATTGACAAACACCCGAAAGGGCAAAGTGTTTGTCGCTCGGAATGGTGTCTTTATAGAAAAAGAGTTTCTCTCTTGAAAGGCAAGTGGAAGAACAGTGCAACTCAAAGAAGTTCTAGTTAATCCAATCGGGGAGGACTTGGTCGGAGACACCCGTATCGGGGAAAATCTGGTTGAGGAACCCGTGATTGAGAAAACTCTTGTTGGAGGGACCCCAATCGAGGAGGCACTAATGCCACGTAGGTCGGACAGGCTGTGCAAAATACTTGCTCGGTATTCACATGGTATAGTGTTGTTGGATAGCGATACATCTACGACTTGTATCGAAGTGATGATGGGCCCAGACTCTGAAAAATGACTTGGAGCCATGAGATCTGAGATAGAATCCATGGGAGACAATCAGGTTTGGAACCTGGTCGATTCGCCTGATGATGTAAAAACCATTGAATGCAAATGGGTCTATAAGAAAAAGATTGATATGGATGGAAATGTTCACATCTATAAAGATAGACGTGTCGCAAAGGGTTTTCAACAAGTTCAAGGTGTAGAGGGGACTAAATCAGGTGGAACACCATCATCTCCATCATCCTCATTATCTACAAAGATGATCTCGGAGAGGGAAGAAGGGCCTGAAATGTTAAGTCTAGCTCTTGGGCTAGCCTCATAAAAGGTCACCTCGAAGGTCTCTATGATCCTATGCGCATCGCAACTCCAGACCCTATAACTATGAGAAGAAGTCGACTAACCTAGAAAAATACCATCAAAAGAACGAGACTCAAACTTATCTAGGTTACTGGACTTCAAAATAAAACACTTGCAACCAAACAAACGAAAATGAGAAACACTGGGCTTTCGCCCATACCTCAACTCGTAAGAAGTGTGGTCCAAATGAGCTCTCAAGAATACACAATTAGAAACATGACAAGCAGTAGCTATAGCCTTAGCCCAAAACTTTCTAAGAGTACTGTACTCAGCTAGCATTGTCCTGGCTATCTCAACCAGGATCATGTTCTTTCTTTCCACTACACCATTTTGTTGAGGGATGTAGGGAGAGGAGAACTGATGCTCTAAGCCAAACTCCACACAAAAACTCTAAAATTAGGAGTTCTTGAACTCTGTGCCATTGTCACTACGTATAGCTCGTAAGGCACCAGGGAACTCAAGAGAAAACCTATGAACCACAACCTTGAAATGGGTAAAAGACTCATCCTTCGAGGCCATGAAAAACACCCAAGAATACCTCGAAAAATCATCAACAATGACAAGAACAAACTACTTCCCACCCGCTAACTGCACTCTAGCTGGACCAACAGTGTCCATATGTAAGAGCTGTTCTAGTGCATCAGTCATCACAACGGTGACTAGGGGATGAGAAGCAGTAACCATCTTGCCATATTGGCAAGGAGAGCAAACTAAATCCTTGCTAACCCTGATCAAATGGTCGAAGCCGATGTGACCTAATATTCTATGCCGGAAGGAGAGATCATGGGACTCAGAAGCAATCAAGCAATGAAGAGTGTCTCTAGAAGAAACAGAAAAATCAGTACAGAAGACTCTCCCAAATCTAGAGATCCCGCGAACTAACCTTCCTGACGAATCAAGGATTCTACAGGCACTACTCTTAAAGCTTACCTCAAAAGAGTCATCAATAAGCTCGGAGACAAAAAGCAAATTATAATGTAGCTTACTCGCTAAGGCAACGTCTATAAGAATGAAATTGTCATTAATGCAGACGGTACCTTTGGCAATGACTCTACCTGATGAAGCATTCCCAAAAGTGATCAACTCATCACTGGGGCTCAGATTAGGGAAGAGAACCGACTAGAGTCTTTGGTCATATGACGAGAACAACCGGAGTCAATGGTCCATACCTCTCCCTTCCCCATCCTACGAACCTGGTCAACACACAAGAGAGAGAGATAACTCAGTACTGGGACAAAGAGAAGATCTAGAAACCCAATACTGAACCACACGACGCCTCAAAGTGCCAGCCACAGAAGCAGAAGACTGGACTCTAGTGTCTCTCTGACCCCTACTCTCACAAGACCAGAAGAAGCCCTAGCAGAAGTTTTGGGAGGAGGAACTGGGTTGGCCCACCATCGTGCAAAGACTGGACCATCCCAGTGAGACTGCCCAAATCTCCTACTAAGAAATACCTCTCGCCGCTGATATCTACCTCGATGGAAAAAACGAGGAATATCAAGAGGACGGTGGGGAAACAGACCACGAGCAGCTCCAGGACTAAAACTTGACTGAACAACATGAAAACCTAGTCCTGGACACTGCCCAGAAATAGACGACTCTCTAACTTGTCTAGCAGCAGTGCGTGCCTTAGAAGCACTCAGAGTCTGGAGATGACCCTGAATACCCCTAAGAGCAGCAACACGCTCATGCCTGGTGATCTTGGTGCGCCGAAAGCAGAAGTCTTCCAAATATCCATCCTTCTGACAGAAGGTGCATGTATACTTCGCCTTACTACAGGAAGAATTAGCAGGAGGAACAACCTTATGATCAGAGATCCCATGAACAACCCGGGCAGATCTAAACACATTGGTACTCACCCTGAGAGCTACCATGATCTCACCACTCTTGGAGCCACACACAATGGTGGGAGGATACGCCCGAGCGTGCTCCAAGTACTCAAATCTTAGACCCTGATTAAATCGGCTAATCTTGTATTAGTTTAGAATGAGATTGAGCTTCTTCTTGCCTCCTACAAACTTCTCGAGAGTGCTAATGAGATACTCACACTCCCGAAAGAAAGAGGCACATGAAGAATAGGGAAGAGAGGAGGAAGAAGAACCAGGAAGAGAAGAACTATCAACACTTACATTTTTCTCCCTCGTAACGGTTGCCGCAATTTTGAGGGCCTCACACAAAAAGCAAGGAGCATTTCTAATCCTAACGGTCTGGGCCTCAAGCTTCTTCCTAAGTTCGACTTGAATTTCATCCAAGTCCCCCTCAATCACAGCACATCGCAAGCAACTTTCTTGTGACTTAATTAGTAAGTCCTTAGCAAGTTTAGCACACTTGATATTTAAGGATTCATTGTCAAGTTTTAGTTACTTACAACCCTCACATGAGCTGACTGGGTCCTTAGAAGCTTGCATTTCAAGTTCATCATTTCTAGTTGAGAGCTTCCTAAGGTGAGTGCTCATGGCATCAATCTCAGCAAGTAATTTAGGGAAATTTTCACATAAGGGAGTAGAGTGAGCATGAAGAAAACTAGCATCTAAAGACATAGCATTAGTAGATTCATTGCTAGCATTCTTCAACAATATCTAGTTCAGACAATACACTATCATGCATAGTCTCTTAGGTTCTCTAGCTCCACAAGCCGGGCATCACACAAAGAATAGTCATTAGTGACTCGGGAGGGAGAAGATCTAAGAGAAGCTAACTCCCAAGTCATGGTACCTACTTCCTTCTCAAGCTCCGTACACCTAACTCTAGCTCTAGCATTAAATTTCCCTAGTTTGCAGAAAGCTTCATTAAGCATGTCATAGGAGGGTACCTCGTCCATATTGCTGTAGAGCTCAGAGTCGCGGATGCCATTGGCGTCCGTCATGAAGCACATCACGGTGAAGTCTTCACCGCCTTTGGTCTTCTCTTTCAGATCATCCTCGCCTTCGCCGCTCTAAGTCTCCGTATCAGAGAGGTTGATATCGTCAATTGCGGCGAGGACACGGTGGAAGAGCTTCTTATTCTTCGATAAGTTATGGTACTTCTTCTCACACACCGGGTCACGAGCTGGTGGCTTCTTGTTGCGGTTCTTGTTAGTGTAGTCATTTTTTACCGAACCGCCGTAGTCGTTCTTGCCCTTCTCCAGCTTGGGGAAGTTCGCTCGAATATGGTTAGGGTCACCACACTCGAAGCAGGTGATTGTGCCACCTCTTTTCCTCTCTCTCACCCTCTTGTATGCATGAGAGAATTTGCGAGCCAAAAGAGCAAGCTCATTTTCTGAAATTTTTTCCAGTTGGTCATCGCTTAGCTCATAAAGGGCTGAGAGGGAAAAACCAGCAGAAGAATCAGAAGTGGATCCAGTGGGATCGGTGACCATGGCCATCGACTGAGATTTCATCTTGCGAGAGACGACATCAATTTCATGAGTCTTGAGTCGGGAATAAAGCTCGTCAAGAGTCAGAGTCAAAAAGTCGGTAGTGTCCTTGATGGTGGTCACCTTCATCTCCCAAACTCGAAGATCGAGTGCGGTCAAGAAATGTCGAGCATTATCCGAGTCAGGGTATATGCAACGGACTGCTCAGAGGTCACTCAAAATCTTCGTAAAACGATCAAAGCACTCATCAAGACTCTCACCAGCGTGTTGTTCAAACTTGTTGTACTCACGCTTGAATTGGTCTTGTCTTACCGTTTTGATTTGAGTGGTGCCCTCATGGTAAGCATCGAGGGTCACCCAAATCTGATGAGCAGAACGGAGGTGAGAAATCCTGTCATACTCACTGCGGCTAAGACCCTGTATGAGGATGTTCCTTGTCTTAGCGTTCACCTCAACATCAGCCATATTGCCGGTCGTGACATTTAATCGGCAGGAACCTCATACACGAACTTCACCTTCTAGCACATCAGGAAGCCACGGCAGTGATGTATGACTCTATTCGAGACTTCCAAAATAGAAAATCAACTCCAGAGAAAATGAGAGGCTTGGTGGAAAACTTGTCCATCGCCATGGCTCTTGAGACTAGTAAAGATCTATCAAAGAGTAAAATCGGCTCTGATACCAATTGGAGGATCGAGATGGCGATCAGATGGAGGTGAATGATCGCAAATAAAATTTTCCCCCCCACAAAACAATCCACCCAAGCCATCAAAGAGAATACTCAAAATGGAGTAATTGAGAAGGAGCAAATGCTCCGTATGGGCGGTGATGAGGACATAACTCCTATGGATACAACTTTAACTCTTGGTCCAATAACACGAGCCCGAGCAAAACAACTCAATTACACGGTGAGCTCGTTCTTAGGTGATAATACTTGTTCTAATGAGAATGTGCTACTGCATAATTTTCCTTGTGATGTGTTGTTACTCAGGAGCATGGAAGAGGAGATGTTAACTCAAGGAGACCTCATACACAACTTGAACATCTACAAGCCACGTTCAACTAAAGTACAAGCCCAATTGATGCCGCCTGTGCACTTCAATTCGGACTACAACTCGTCTCGGAATCAGCCTGACAGCGCCGGACTAAAAAGGCCATAACTTCCTCATAAGAAGTCCGTTTCGGATGAGGCACCACTCGTTGGAAAGCTTATTTCAAGACCTATCTATTTCATATAAGCCCACCTCCAGATTCATTCGGGAAGGCCTCCAAATCAATGTGAAAAATTGCTACTGTTGCAGACTTCGAATCAGAACCGTTGATTGATCACTTTTTGTAACTCGCCCTTATATATACTTAGCCGCCGCTACTTTTAGGGTTAGGTTATTTGCTAAGTTTGTTCCGCACGCGTGTGAAACACTTGTTTATCGGAGTAGTGTCACAAGACCTGGTTTGGTGAAAGAGATAACCTCAACTTTGATCGTTTGAATTGTCAGATTGTTTTCTTTCTTGTCCTTGCTCGTTTCTACTACTGCGTGCAGGAATTAACCTTCGTGGTTAGGTCATCCAGGCGTGAGCACGATTGATAACGATAGGTGAATGGCTGTAGCGATTGCAAGGATTCAATCTCCACTGATTGGAAGCGCTTGGAACATGAACGTCTCCATTCCGCAAAAGTAGAACCAATCGGAAGATCGGGCCGTTGGTGCATCAGGCGGTGCTACCGCAGGAATACCAGAAGCACCGGAGGCTGGTAGTACCACACAATTGGTGGTAGCACCGGGCTCAAGAACAGCAGCAAGAACAGAGTCTGAAAACAGCATGACTCAAAACCAAATTTTGAGGAATCTTTTGATCGGCTGGACAAAAACTCACGAAACTTGGTAGATATACTCCTAAGGATGTCAGGAACTCAATCCAACCTTCAATCGCAAGGATTGACGTCAAAGTTCCGACCTTGTCACTTTGAAGGAAAAACACACCAAGTTTGAGCAAAACTCAAGAACTTGATCTTGGAATTGCTCGTGGGGTTTTAATGATCAAGATGATTTTTGATAACCTCCCACACGTCACAGCAAGCAAGAACACAAGATAGAAACTCCGCAAACACGATCTTGAAGAATGATTCACTCATGAACACAAGACCGGTTTCTTACAAGAAAAGATGCATGGATTATTGCCTAGACGATTGGGATATGACCTGAAGAAGATTCATCGATCAATCAACATCCTCGGCACAAGAAGTAAAAGCATTTTAGAAGGAGAGGAGGTAAATCCAAAAGCATGTAGAAGGAGGGGAGGCAAGTCCAAATTAGATTAATGTAAATTGCAAGAATGTAAATATGAAATTTAAATGCTAAATTTAAATACGTAAAGTAAATTCAAGCATAAGAAAAAATGATTTGCATTTCTGGAAGGTTGGTTTACAAAACCTGACAACAAAGTGGACAAAGCTTAAAGGAGCACAAAACCTCTAAAACCTTCCAGAGGAGGAAGGCTACCCCTCCCCCTCTATTTATACTACTCTTGGGCCACCTACCACCCTTGGATGGGTCCCTCAACCCTAGGGAACTCCATCAAGGTCTAGGATTGACCCACTCACACAGCCATGTAAGGGCTAACCCAAAACTCACCAAACAAACTGAGTTTTCTTGCACGGTTTTCAAAGCACACTAACTAGACCCGCTATCCTATCAACTAGACCGTGATCCGAAGGCCCTCATTGATCCAGCAGCTTCTAGCTAGCATCTCATCCATTCATTGTCTTCTCGGCATGCACCAACTCCGTCTACGATCATCTTCCGATGATCCTCGACCGTTTAGACCTTTTACACTCCTCACTTAGTCCCGGTCATGCTCTGCCTCACCATGATCAAAACCCGTTGTCCTGCAACCATCAAAAACAGGGAATACCCATCACATATCCATGTTCAAAAAGATAAGCAATTAAACTCCCAAAATTATAATTTTTGGATCATTTACGCTCATCAGGGCAGGTGTTACCGCACGCTGGCTGGTAGCACCGCCCTTCAACCCAAACAGTAGAACATCCTCTTTGGAATTTTCACACCGGCCATTTAGGCCAGTGCTACCGCTCGTCTAGTAGCACCAGGCTGCCATGGCCGGTAGCACCGGCTTGTCTGATCCCTTAAAAACGCCCTCTCGGGTTTTTCCACACCGCTCTGGGTTTCGGTGCTACCGTTCGGCCGTTAGCATCAGGAAAAACAGAAAGAGCTCAAATTGCTTCAAATTGAAAATCCAATTCAAATCAAACTCAAACCAGAGCATAGCAAGCTCAAATTTAGTCAGATACTCAACACAAACATGGGTAGACCTCCACATGGTCTTTCACTAACATATGCTGAAAATAAACACATGTCTAAACAAAAGTAATATGCTGAAAATAAGCCATTAGCAAAACTGTGATGTAGGTTCTTGAAGAAACATGAATTAAGTATTATGCATGATTGAAGTATCAGCAGATTAAAATTTTTGAAAGTGCAAAGGTTAAACATTGTGACATATGCATGTACTTTGTGCACATCCTTTATTATGTAAACTTCAAGTTGCATCCAGTCACAACCCAGATTGATTAAAGGAGTGAGGCGGTCGAAGGGACAATGGGTGAACTTTCATGCTAGACAACATCAAGCAATGCCATAAGAGAATGCTAATGATCCTTTTCTTCATCTAACAGTTCCAAAATAACTACTCACTAAGTCACTAGTGGTATGGCAATCCAATTCATACCAAGACAAAACAGAGATATCACAAGGTTCAGCAAAAACAGCATGAATAGACACATCCAACCACGCACAAGAATAGAAATACTAGAATAAAGCTTTCAGTCTATCGGTCACTAGATGTGGATTATATGTTTCACAACTAAATATCTTTTATTTCCTAAAGACAAAGCATTTCCATATACTATAAATAAAGACACAAAAAATAAATCTGAATTCAGGGCTTTTTTTTACATTCATTCACTATTTTCATTTTTAGCTTGTGCTTTCTTAATGGACTTGGTTTAGGGTTAGAGTTTAGTGGTTAAATGAGGCCCATGTTTCTCATGGAAAAATGCAATGGCATTGTTAACTCTGGCTTAGCATTCTTATGATTCCCAATCCCACACATACATCCTGATAAGAATAAAAAGAATCTACAACCATTTTATGCATAATTGTTATATTCAATTCTGATGTAGTCATTAATTTCTACATATTTTTGTAATAAGAAATAACCAACTCATGAGATTGAATTCTAGCACACATCATTTCTGTAAGCATTCCTTTTATTCCTTACATATGTCAATTACCAGGGAACCCACTTGTTGTCGCAAGAACACAACAATATATTCCCATGCATTTGAATATAAAGCAGACATACATCTATAAGAGGGATTTTCCATTCACAGTTTTTGTCCTTGTTCCACACAAAATTGCGCAATGCAATGAAATACTAAGGAGCAACCAAATTCTTGCCACCTGACAAGCAATCAAAGCAATGAAATACCTGATGAGCTCAAACCCTAGTTAATGCACGGTGGGGGTGGAGGTGGTGCCGCGCCGCAGGGTGGAGGGGGCATTGCGCACGCCCGGGGTCGATGCACAACTGGGGTGGAGAAGGCGCTGGGGGGCACCGGGGTCACGTCAAGGGTAGCAGGGGGCAGCGGTGTCGCGTCGGGGGCAGCAGGGGGCGGTGCTATCGCGTCGAGGGTGGCAGGGGGTGGCGGGGTCAGGTCAAGGGCGGTAGGGGGTGGCGGGGTTGTGTCGGGGGTGGTAGGGGGCGACGAAGTATCGTCGGGGGTGCAGGGCGGCGGCGTTGGGTCGGGGGTGCAAAGGGCGGCGAGTGACTGAGTGTGAGGCGATGAGTGTGCGGTAGCAATATAGGAGATTGAGAACTAGGGTTTAAGTACATCTTTATCAGTTTCACAAAGGCCCGATACAAATAGGTATATATCAGAATCAGTTTAATCAAAGGCATGATACAAATAGAACATCATCAGAATTGGTTTAAATAAAGGACCCGATACAAATAGTTTCTCATCAGAATCGGGTTTAATAAGAAATCGATATAAATATACTCATCAGAATCGGTTTTAACACGGAACCGATACAAATATACACTCACCAAAATCGGTTTTAACAAGGAACTGATACAATTATATTCTCATCAGAATTGGTTTTAACAAGGAACCGATACAATTATATTATCATCAGAACTAGACCGAACGAATATCAGAATACAATTGTGTCAGTTTCAATAATGAACCGATTGCGTTGATTTATACTATTGTGTCGGTTTCAATAAAAAACCGACTACATTGATCGGTGCATATGTGTGCGGGTTCTACTTTTAAACCGACTGCATTGTTCGTTGTTCATGTATATCGGTTTTATCTAGAACCGATACAAATAAGCGCAACATCAATATTGGTTTTTATCTCGAACCGATACAAATAACCACAACATCAGTATCGGTTTTTATCCAGAACCAATGAAAATAACCACAACATCAATATCGGTTTTTATTTACAACCGATACAAATAACTACAACAACAGTATCGGTTTTTATCTAGAACCAATACAAATAACCACAACATCAGTATCGGTTTTCATAAACACCCGACACAAATCAAGAACCACATTAGTATCGGTTTTAACAAGAAACCGACACCAAAGAGTCACATCAGTGTCGGTTTTAAGGAAAAACCAATACAGATGATATTAAACTCATGCCTTTGTTAGTTCTGAATTTTCAGCATTTCATCAAATAGAGAAAAGGCCATAACTTTTTCATACATTGTTGAAATTATCTAAAATTTTGCAAAAACATACTTTACGATACTTCAAAGCTTTTTAATAGAGAATTTTTTGAACAATAGTCCTCATTCAAGAAATATGACAAAATTCATTTCGTAGGCATGTTTTTTGCGTAAAGCATAGAAAAGTCAAACCTTTTTCAAATTACTCCCGAATTGTTAGAAAATTTCCATAAATGAACTTTCCACTATTTACAAGCTTTCCCAACTATAATTTCGTCCAAAGGAATTCTCTTTCACAACATATGGCACAAAGTGCTATTTTGGCATAAACATTACAATAGTCTATTTATTTACAATACTATCCTTCTTGATGATCTACTCGCATGTAATTGGTTCCATGTATGTCGTCGTCCACGCTAAGATAGGCCCCATCTGCAAATAGAGGTATTTCATCGAATTGGTCGTATTCTTCTCCATCTACGACATTTTCAACACCAACGTTCCGCCGCTTGCCATAAAGGACGATGTGCAACCTCGGATTGGCCGGGTCACGCATGTAGAAGACTTGATTTGCTTGCATCACAAGGATGAACGGGTCATATTTGTAGGCGACTCTATTGAGATCCACAAGAGTAAAACCTCTCTTGTCGACCTTCACTCCATGTGAAAGTCCCACCCACTTACATTGGAATAATGGAACTTGGTATATTCTGTAATCGAGCTCCCAAATTTCTTCGATCATCCTGTAGTAAGAGTTCATTGCCGTTGAGGATCCTCCTTTCGGGTGATGTTCATCAGACAAAGCATCTATGCTTACACCATTGTTTTGAATAGTACTTTTGTCATCCCGACTTTCAATGTAAAAGGTGTACCCAATAATATCGTACCCCTGTCATGTCTGTACATTAAATATAGGTCCATCAGCCAACCATTTGACATTCTCCCTAATGAGAAATCTATCGTTGTGTTCTCGCGTGATGGAAAGCTCATCCATATGTGGATTCTCTTCCCGTAATATCAACTTGTGCTGCACGATATACCCTGCAAATTTTGTGCTATACTACAAGTCTGTCAAATGCACTTTGCAATACATATCAAACCGTGGTCTCGTTAATTTTGACCCAATGGTTCCTTTGCCAGCAAGTCTGCCCTTATGGCGAGATATAGAAACACCGATTGCTTGTCTTTTTTCGAGGTAGTCCACGCAGAACTCAATAACCTCTTCAGTCTCATAACCTTCAACAATACTACCCTCAGGCTTTGATCGATTACTCACGTAGTGATTTGACTATGTCGGCCCAGCAAGGCATGCTTCTACCTCAATCCAAGATAAGGGCCCAACAACTTCTGATGCCCCAAGCCCAGCCCGAGATCAAGTCCCTTTCGTTCACGAGTCCAGTTCGGTCCCAGGAGCAGTCCAACTAAAAACGACCATATCTGGGTCATACGAAGTCCGTTTGAGGCATTCTTGGACTCTACGGAGAAGCCCACGATGAGAGCTTTCCAATTGAAGTGGATTCACATTCAAACTCATTATGCATCGATGGAAATCATCAAAACTATATGACATACAGAAACTGTCGGGGCTACGACACCTCCACTTGGGCCCAAAGGCCTTGTACAACCTAGGGTTGCACGGCCAACCTCTTGGCCATCTCCCTTCCCCTTATCCTCATATATATTCAGTATTCGTCGCTAGAATAGATGAGTTTTGCTTAGATTATTCTTTTATAGACAGTTTCGCCATTTGTTCGGTTTGTGGATCCCCAACTTCGAGTTCTTCATTGGTAATTAGCAATATTCAAATTGCATTTACCTATTCTTGCTTGTGTTCTCGATTTGCATGCAGGGACAAGACTTCTTGGCGAGGTCAATCGTGTTTGTGAGTGGTTGATAACCAAATGAGCCATGGAGTAGCGATTGCAGGGTTCGAGTTAGTTCTGATTAGAAGCCGGATCGTCAACGTCTAGTTCTCGACCAATCAATTTAGTACTACCTATCAGAAGATCGGGCCACCGTTCCCATCAAGTGGTATCAGAGCCTCGGTTGCCCGACAGGTAATTCTTGTATCCCCACTTTTGTTTTACCATCATCCTAGAGTCTAGAAAAATTGCCCCACAAAAAGTTCCACATCGATTCCGCTGTCCTACTACCCCTTGTACCTTTGCAATTTTCATTTCAGTTTCACTTTGTTGAATTTGTATCCATCGTCGTCGTCTTGTTGCTGGTTTGATGTCGTGATCCTGGTTTCTAGTTGTCCCTTTTCGTTGACCTAATTCTTGTTTGCACCATTAGTCATCCCACCACCGCCAACCCCAGAACCGAACTGAGTCCTACTCGGTTTATCCTTATCGCCGCTTTGCATTATATATCCTGCTTCACAAGCCCTAGATATGTCATGAGACACCTTGTATAAATTGCCTTGCACTGTTGGCCACCCTTTTTCACCCGTGATCCAATTTCTATTTTAGCCCTAACTGGATGGAAGAAATGAAGTCGTAGGCAATTCTAGATTGCGTAGTGTTCAGTAAAGAAGTCATAATTTTTTCATACGAACTCCGATTGGGTGTACCTTTTTTTGTTTCGAAGAGGACGACGAGACGCATCCGAAAAATCTACAAGTTTTTAGACCTATGCAATTTTTGACCCTCAAATTTGACTTCTAAGATCGAGTTTTGAGCCCAGAAGTTTGCTGTGCTGTTTTTGCCGATTTCAGTCATCTGTTTAATGATTTCTCTCATTCCAAAACATGAGATTTTTGTTTTGCCTTTGAGTTAAAAGAAAGGAAAATATAAGGCAAGTGCAAAAAAAAAGAGCCGCACTGAAAAAAAAATCGAGAAGAAAAGAAGCGAAAAGAGGGAAAGAGAAGCAGATAATTAGAATTGCTTGCATCCTTTAAGTCCTATGTGCTTTGATATATCCCTTGCTAGGTTGAACTAGTTCTAAGAACACTGTTAGGCCAGCAACTGTAACAATTACGTTGGACATTTATTCAGCTTGCTAATTTGATTTCGATATTGCTTATTCCTTGCTACTAAATATTGCCTTCTGAGCTCCACATACTTCTTATCAGTTCGGGTTCTCCTTTGCAATCACTTCGCTCACGCCCTCACAGTATCACGAACCAGCCACTGGTTGTGCCACCCGCTGCTTTAGTAAGAACCTTGCAAGAGCTCGGTAAGACATGTGAGAGTTTGTGATCCCACTGTCCAGTACCTAGTAGTTGATAGGATAATACTTTGTGCTATCTTCTGTTTTCTACTAGCAAAGGCAGGGGTACGGGAGGACCAGGACGGTAACTAATGTGTTCTTCATAACGAGCTTCGAGAGATGCTTCGAGAGATGAATGGGACTATGAACAAGCAAATTCAAAACATGGAGAATGCACTTGACAGAAAAGAGCATAAGCACCAACCCAACTTTATTTCATCTCCTTCTACTAGTAAAGGTAAGAATTTTCTAGTTCTTCCTTCTTATAGACGATTTGGTGTTGATGCTTATATTGATTGGAAAATAGAGGTAGATAAAATTCTTTCACAATGTAACCTATGTAATAAACGAAAAATTAAAGTTGCTGCTAGTGCTTTAACTCTCTATGCATCAATTTGGTGGAATGATTTTTGTGCTTATAAGACAGTACCACAAACATGGAAAAATATGAAACGACTTATGAGACATGAATTTGTTCCTTCTTATCATTCTAAAAAGTTACTTTATGAATTGGAATGTTTACAACAATTTGATAAAACTGTCAAGGAATATTACAAGAAATTAGAAACTTTAATGTTATATTGTGGTTTAGATGAATCTTAAATGGACTTGACAAGAAAATTCAGAGTATTCTTGTTGATAGGGAATACAATTATCTCTCTAGTTTATTTAATATTGCTTGTGAGGTTGAAACTCAAATTGAACATGATAGATACCTTGGTGAAATTAATGTCTATAATTGCAAAAGTGAGTAATTTTCTTTGGAAGAATAGTAGCATCTTGTCGAGTTTCCACTTGCTACTAACTTTTCACATGACATTGAGAACAATAACAAGAAGAAAAACACGCCAAAGGAGGAACAGGAGATACTTGCTATGCCATGCATACCTCAAGAATGTACAGATCATGATATGCCTAAATCGGCTGAGATAGAAAACAAAGGTAATGACATAGGTGCTATTTTCACACGAGGAGAGAATTCTGTTGATGTGCTAAATTTGGCTACTACTGGTGCTATGCTAGAACAGCATTTAGTGGACACTCAAACTGAATCACCTTTGTCACAATATGATTGTCTTGCTGTCCCTGGTGATAAAGAAGAGTTATGTGATAATGTCTCATTTATATCCATGCCACAACTAGTGAATGAACATGTCAGTTTTATTTCTGATCTAAACAAGTGTGCTGAAAATAAACATGTTATTCACCTTGATAATGAAAAGGATGAGATTAAACTATTGTCTTCCTTGAATACTTTGGGTTACATAGAATTTGATGTCATATATGATCTCAATTGTTTAGAGAGATTTTTTATGTCTGCTAATTTGTCATGGTCAACTAGTTTTAGTTTTCATGCTATTGGCAAACATAATGATAAACAAAAGTACATGGTGCATCGAGTTTATATTTGTACCATTTTGAAATCTTCTTTTAATGTGCCACACTATCAACACCAAAGAATATGTTGGTTTCTTTGCCACCTCTTGTTACTAACCTTTTGCAGGCCAATGGGCTGGAGTCAAGGACGACTCAAAATCAAGAAGGGAAGGATGAAGTGACCATGTCGGCCCAGCAAGCCATGCTTTTACTTCAAGCCAAGACAAGGGCCCAACAACTTCTGAGACTCCAAGCCCACCTCGAGATCAAGTCTAATTCGTTCACGAGTCTAGTTCGGCCCCCAGGAGCAGTTCATCAAAAAATGACCATATCTGGGTCATACGAAGTCCGTTTGATGCATTCTTGGCCTCTATGGAGAAGCCCACGACAAGAGCTTTCCAACGGAAGTGGTTTCACATTCAAACTCAATATGGATCAATGGAAATCATCAAAACTATAGGACATACAGAAACTGACGGGTGCTGCGATACTTCCACTTGGGCCCAAAGGCCTTGTACGACCTAGGGTTGCATGGCCAACCCCTTGGCCGCCTCCCTTGCCATTCTCCTCATATATATTCAATAGATGTCGCTAGAATAGATGGGTTTTGCTTAGATTATTCTGTTTTAGACAGTTTCGCCGTTTGTTCGATTTTTGGAACCCCAACTTCGAGTTCTTCATAGGTAATTAGCAATATTCAGATTGCATCTACCTGTTCTTGCTTGTGTTCTTGATTCGCATGCAGGGATAAGCCTTCTTCGCGATGTCAACCGTGTTTGTGCGTGGTTCATAACCAAAAGAGGTGTGGTGTAGCGATTGTAGGGTTCGAATCAATTATGATTGGAAGCCAGATCGTCAACGTCGAGTTCTCCACCAATCGATTTAGTTCTACCTATCGGAAGATCGTGCCACTGTTCCCATCACGTAAGACTTTAATATACCATTGTACCTCTCGAACGGATACATGTAATGTAGGAATATGGGTCCACATATCTTAATCTATCTGACAAGGTGAACAACAAGTTGGACCATGACGTCGAAGAACGACTGTGGAAAATGCGTCTCAAGCTGACATAGAGTCTACACAACCTAACTTTCTAAGTTGTCTAACACATCGGGTTCAATAACTTTGCAGGAGATCGCATTGAAGAAATAACATAGCTTTGTGATTGCCAAACTGACATCCTCTGGTAGAATATTTCTGATTGCAACTGGGAGCATTTGGGTCATCAAGATATGGCAGTCATGGGACTTCATGCCAACGAACATCAAATCATCCATGGACACAAGCTTCTTAATGTTTGCGAAGTAGCCCGATGGAACTTTAATACATTGGAGACACTTGCAGAGGTCTTCTTCGACAGGGTGTAGCATGCAGCGGGGATGTACGGGCCTTTTCCATCCTCCTCTATCACTGCAAGCTTTGGCCTTATTCCCATGTAGGCCATATCACGATGAGCATTCACACTATCCTTGGTCTTCCCAGGTATGTTCAGCTGGATGCTAACAAAATTGCCGCAGACATCCTTCTCAATGTGCATGACATCAATACAATGTCAGACATCTAACTCCTTCTAGTACGGTAAGTCCCAAAATATCGACCTATTTTTCCAAATGGTCCTACGACAAACAGATTTACGGCGCTTTTCGTACTGAACATTGATATCCTCCATACGTGAATATACTTGCCTTCCACTCATACGCTTCAGGGCCAAACAAACTTCCCTCTTCCCATCAAATTTTCTATCCATCTTTTGGTACCGATGACTTAGAGGTAGAAACCTATGGTGACCCATATACACAGTTTTCATGGAATTCGTTAGCCATAGGCTCTCAGTCACCTATTCACAAATAGGACATGCTTTGGCTCCATTCGTATAGTATTCTGCCAAATTACCAAGAGCCAGGAAATCATTTATGGTGCAAAATACCATAGCCCGTAGGGTGAAGTGCTCTCTTTTGTACGCATCCCACACTACAACCCCCTCGTTCCACAGTTTTACCAAATCCTCGATCAGTGGAGAAAGGTACACATCAATATCATTCCACAGCTGTGACGACTGCTCATATTACCAACGACACCATGATATACTCCGCTTCATGTACAGCCAAGGAGGGAGATTGTAGATACACAATAGAACAAGCCAGGTGCTGTGACGACTGCTCATATTACCAAACGGATTCATTCCATCCATACTCAACCGAAATCTTATGTTCCTCATTTCGGTACCGAACTCCTCATGTTTCCAATCGATGTTTCTCTGAAGGACCATGTGGAGGTCCATCCATTTTGTGATGAGTATTTGACTTTATTTGAGCAAGGTGTGCTCAAGTTTGAGTTTGATTTAGATTGATTTTCAAAATGAAGCAATTTGAGTTGTCTTTGCCACGAGTGGCAGTACCGGTCGTATGGGCGCGGAAGTGATGAGTTGGATGGTTTATTGCATATCATTGTGGGCATTGCTATGTGATGTGTTTCCTTGTCTTTGATGGTTGCAGGGCGACGGTGCTAGGTCATGCTGAGGCGGAGGATGATCGGGACTAGGCGAGGAGCGTCGGAGGTCCAGACGGTTGGGAGATCGCCGGAAGATGATCGGGGACGGAGTCCGGGAAAGTCAAGAAGACATGCAAAGGAGATGATGCTAGCTAGATGCTGCGTGGATCAATGATGGCCGTCGGATTGAGGACTAGTTGATAGGTTAGCGGGTCTAGGTAGTATGCTTTGAAAACCGTGCAAGAAAACCCGGTATGTGTGTGGGTTTTGGGTTAGCCCTTGCATGGCTGTGTGTGTGGGTTAATCCTAGCCCTTAGATGAGTGCTCTAGGGTTGAGTGACTCATCCAAGGGTGGTAGGTGGCCCAAGAGTAGTATAAATAGGGGTGGAGGGGTAGCCTCCTCCCCTTGAAAGTTTTGAGGTTTCTGAATGCTCCTTTGAGCTTTGCCCACATGAAAGTGATGCTTTGTAACCTCTCCTTCCAGAAATGAAAGTTTTATCCATCCATCTCTGAATTTATTTTGCGCATTTACATTATGTCTTTACTTTACGCAATTTAAATTCAGCATTACTTTCCCGCAATTACATTCTCGCAATTTGCTTTCACGCAATTTGGATTTGCCTCCCCTCCTTCTAAATGCTGTTGATCTTGGATGTTTTGAGTGTGTTCATATGGTTTTACATCTCTTTTGCACTCTTGGATTGAGTAGAGAACATCTTTTCTTTCAAGTTCCTACTTTGTTCAGAACTTGTTCTTTGCGCAGCATTTAGTATTTGATTTTTATAAACATATAGATAAATCCTTTTTAATTGATTCTTATTGGAGGAGGTGCGGGACTCTGTTATCCACTTGCATAAAAATTCTGGAGTTCACTTCTTGCACCGTTTGGGCACCATGAGGTGAAAACCGAGCCCCAAACTTTCTGCTCGAAGTTCTTGACTGACTGTGTTGTTCGATTTTTCCTGTTTTTTCTGTAAGGCTTTTTGAGGAGAAATTTGGTGGAGTTCTTCACGACTCGGATGCTCATAGGGAAAAAATTCTCAAAATTTTGTGAGCTGTACAAACCCACCAACCTCCTGTTCAAATTGAGGGCAAGTTCTGGAAATTCTGCTTTTGCTTTTCTGAAAGTGACTTTTGTGATTTGAATTGATGTTCTTTCTAGAAGCAAGAGTTGGATTGATTCCTCTTTATCTTGGATACTAGACAACCAGGATTGTGACTCAAAAATCCCCACATATTTTATGGTACTTATCCATGCAAGCTTGGGGTACACATAGTTGTCTAGTTTTTTGGGTTTTTCATGATTTCCTTTGAGCGATCTTGTCGAGGTTTTTGTTGGAGTATTTTGGGGGAAAATTTATTTGCGACCATTCACCCCCCTCTGTTCGCCATCTCGGTCCTTCAATTGGTATCAGAGCCGGTTTTGCTCTTCCATAGATCTTGACCGGTCTCAAGAGCCATGGCGATGGACAAGTATTCCACCAAGCCTCCCATTTTTTCTGGAGTCGATTTTTCATTCTAGAAGTCACGCATGGAGTCATACATCACTGCCCAGGGCTTCCTGATATGGCAGAAGGTGAAACTCCCATATGAGTTTCCTGCCGATGAAAACATCATGGCCGGCAATATGGCTGACGTTGAGGCGAATGCTAAGGCAAGGAACATCCTCATACAGGGTCTTAGCCGCAGTGAGTATGACAGGATTTCTCACCTTCATTCTGCTCATGAGATTTGGGTGACCCTCGAAGCTTACCATGAGGGCACTACCCAAATCAAGATGGTTCGACAGGACCAATTCAAGCGTGAGTTCAACAAGTTTGAATAGCACACTGGTGAGAGTCTTGATGAGTGCTTCGGTCATTTTACCAAGATCTTGAGCAATCTTCGAGCAGTTGGTTGCATATACCCTGACTCGGATAATGCTCGACATTTCTTGACCGCACTCGATTTGTGTGTTTGGGAGATGAAGGTGACCAACATCAAGGACACCACTGACTTGTCGACTCTGACTCTTGACGGGCTTTATTCCCGCCTCAAGACTCATGAGATCGATGTCGTCTCACGGAAGACGAAATCTCAGTCGATGGCCTTGGTCACCGATCCCATTGGATCTTCTTCTTCTGATCCTTCTATTGGTTTCTCTCTTTCCGCTCTTTGCGAGCTAAGCGATGACCAACTGGAAAAATTTCCAGAAAATGAGCTTGCTCTTCTCGCTCACAAGTTTTCTCATGCATACAAGAGGGTGAGAGAGAGGAAGAGAGGTGGCATGATCACCTGCTTCGAGTGTGGTGGCCCCAACCACATTCGGGTGAACTGTCCCAAGCTGGAGAAGGGCAAGAACGATGTTGGCGGTTCGGGCAAGAACGTCTACACCGACAAGAACCGTAACAAGAAGCCTCCAGTTCGTGAGCCGACGCGTGAGAAGAAGTATCGCAACTTCTCCAAGAACAAGAAGCTCTTCCACCATGTCCTCCCCGTGCTTGACGACATCAACCTCTCCGACACCGAGACATGGAGCAACGAGGGTGAGGATGAACCGCGAGGAAAGAAGGGCGGCGATGACTTCTCCAGTATGTGTTTCATGGCCGACACCAACGACATCAGCGACTCCGAGCTCTACAGCGACTCGGACGAGGTACCCTCCTATGACCAGCTCAACGAAGCTTTCTGCAAATTACGAAAATTTCATGCTAGAGCTAGAGCTAGGTGTACGGAGCTTGAGAAGGAAGTAGGTACCTTGACTCGGGAGTTAGCTTCTCTTAGATCTTCTTCCTCCCGAGTCACTGATGATTGCTCTTTGTGTGATGCTATTCTTGTGGAGTTGGAGAACTTAAGGACTATGCATGATAGTGTGTTGACTGAATTAGAAAGTCTTAAGTTGAAGAATGCTAGCAATAATTCTGTTGATGCTATTCCACTAGATGCTAGTTTTCTTCATGCACACTCTACTCCTTCTTGTGCTAATTGCCCTAAATTGCTTGTCGAAATTGATGCCATGAGCACTTGAAATGATGAACTTGAAATGCAAGCTTCTAAGGACCCAGTCAGCTCATGTGAGGGTTGTAGGCAACTAAAACTTAACAATGAATCCTTAAATGTCAAGTGTGCTAAACTTGCTAAGGACTTACTAGATAAGTCACAAGAAAGTTGCTTGCGATGTTCTGTGATTGAGGGGGACTTGGATAAAATCCATGTCGAGCTTAGGAAGAAATTAGAAGACCAAGCTCATAGAATTAGAAATGCGTCTTGCGTTTCTTGTGAGGCCCTCAAGATTGAGGCAGCCGTGCTGAGGGAGAAAAATGCACGTGCTGAGAGAGCTCATCTTTCTGGTTCTTCTTCTTCTTCTTCCCCCTGCTCTTCTTGTGCCTCTTTCTTTCGAGATTGCCAGTATCTTATGAACACTCTCGAGAAGTTTGTTGGAGGCAAGAAGAAGCTCAATCTTATTCTAGACCAATCCAAGATTAGTAGATTCAATCAAGGTCTAGGATTTGATCCCTTAGAGCACGCTCGGGCGCATCCTCCCACCATTGTGCGCGGCTCCAAGAGTGGTGAAATTGTGGTAGCTCCCAGAGTGAGTACCACCGTGTTTAGGTCTGCTGGGGTTGTCCATAGGACTTCTAACTAGAAGGGTGTTACTCCTATTGCTTCTGCCTGTAGCAAGGCGAAGTACACATGCACCTTCTGTAAGAAGGATGATCACCTATGTCGGGACCCGAATATGCAAATCCGGACCCTCTGTGTATACTGCACTAGTCCAGGATCACGCTAGTGCACACAGGCTCAACATAAGTAAATATCACAATCATACATAGCGAAAGCATTAGGAAAGACATCATATGATATATACTACTAATTGAATGACCTTAGGGTCCACTTACATGACTACGCCTCGCAAGGCTGAACAACATATTAAACTGCAGCGGAATGAAAACGTAGACAACCCCTCAGTATACCACAGGCAACTGACAAGGCTTGCGCCCTAAACATTCGTCTCCTCTTGGAATCTTTCCTCCAGCATTGATGTAGACTCTTCAACTGGTGAGGTTATTGTTGGCAAGGGTGAGTACTTAAAGCACTCAACAAGTTGTGCACAGAATGCAGTTCTAACATAACTATATGCAAGGCTTATTCCAAAGGATAGGCTATCATGGCTATTTTGCAACAAAGCAGCATTTATGAACAAATACAATAAATAGATTGGAAAGACCGTAAAACAAATAACAATAATAGCTAGATTCAGCATTTCTCAAGTAAACCAAGTTTCCAATCCTAAGTCAAATTCCATCTTCCATATGGCATTCGCCATCCCAACCAAGTTGTCCAATTAATTAAACTAACCCTTAGCGTAATTCCGAGCATTGCTCAATACATGCGAGCACGGCTATCAGAATAGTTTCACACTCTGCAGAGGTTATGCACTTTACCCACGCGACATGATCGTCTTTTGGTGCCATGCAATTAACACACTTCCTTTGGTGTGTCGGCGAAGAGATCATGACAAAGCCTTTACAATGCTCCGGCTTAATCAATACTACCGCTAAGGTTTCAACATCAATGGTGCGTAAACCACAAACAGGGGCCCCCTCTTGCGCCATGTGAATTACACCGACAGGAACTCACACCACCAATGATAGTACCAAGTTAAGACATTACAATTTAATCGGCTAGGTGGCCCATACCGAACATGTGGTTGCATGATTGACTCAGTCAAAGGCTTGCAAGGTTAAGTCCTTAGAGTGATCGAGGCAAGACATCCACATACCCTCGCCCATTGGGCCCACCTTAGCATACTCGCCCCTTGTCACTTGCCCCAATCTAAATTATTATCACCCGATTGATTACCAAGCACCACGTGCCATCAACAATTCAACATCGTTGCGTGACATGACTCGCCACAACAACTCAATCTCATCGTGTGATTCCACATGACACACAAGTTCATAACATTGTTCCATATTCCATTAATCAAAATTAATTATCAATGATTCTGATACATGTGATGACGTGGCAAGGCTAAGCAACTAATACGAACTAATCCTCCAATGTTGATTATAGTTATTAACCAACTATATTTAACCAATCTAGGGTGACAATGGATCATGGCATACAATGACAAGGTAGGGTGTAGATCAATCTGGTATTTTAGCTAAGCCCAAACTAATTTGAAACAGTTGTATATTTGAAATATATGCAATAGCGTAAATCAAACATAGCAATTTTATAAACATGGGTTCAACATGATCAAAGCACAACTTGCCTTGGAATAGGTCCTGATCTTGATCTGAAGCTTGCTCTTGGGTTGCTTGATCTTCCTCCGAAGCGTCGCACAATTCAACGTCTACGCGTACCGAAAGAGAAAAGCAAATAAATACCAAAACAGAGAGCAATTGAACTCCAAAAATCAAATAAAATTCACCATTAAATAGATCTCAATTTTACAAATTTTTAGAAATTGGAATCACTCAAATCCGAGTTAAATTGCAAAAGATATAGCCTTTTGAAGTTTGAAATAAATACTGAAATTGCTAAAATCAGAAAATCAGAATTAACAGATTTATTTTTAAACTGAAAAAGCGATTTATGACGTCAGCGTGACGTCAGCCACGGCTCGAGCTCTCCGGTGGCGACCGTGCGTTCTCGGTCCATGGATTGCGCCCACGACTTCTCGGGTTCACTTGCACCCGTTCCACACGGATCTGGGCCACTGACACACGGGTCCCACGCCTCGGTTTACTCAGTGCCAGCACAGCATCCACGCGGCTCCACGTGATGTGCCAAATCAGCAACTTTGCCACCTGGCCACCACGCGTCGGCGAAACATCTAGCCACGTCGCTACCGCGGCAAGACGGACCTATGGTTCGCGCGGCCGCGACGAGGGCACCTACGAAGCTTTCGGCGTCGCCTACCTTCCGACGCCACGATCCGAGACACGGGTATTGGTTCAACGGCGGCGACTTCCTTTCGGTGGCAGCGGCTTTCCGACGATCTCCCCTACGGTGGTGCTCGGGCCGAACGGTCATGCGCACGAGATGCTTTGGATGAAGGCGAAGTCGCGATCGATCCTAGACCACAGGGGCGGCTTGTCGCGACGAATCGATGACTTTTCTGGCGCGGCGCGCTGATCGGAAACCCGATTGCCGCAAGACGACGGCGCTTCTTATTTGGATAGCATAGGGTTTAGGTTCACGGCGAAAAGCGAGTCGGATGCCCCCTTTTATAGCGGCGCTTCCTTTTCGTGGCGACTTCGGACACGAGAGTCGCGGCGGCTACGGCTTCGGACGCGATCCGAGTTATTGCGAAGACGACAACGCAGCTCCACACGATGACGATCGGACGGTCACAAAACCATCCGGATCTTTGCTCAATCTGCTCCATCCACGCGTTTCGCAACGGCCCGATCGGAGAAGTCCCAACCTGCACGACTTATCTCCCCCGCGATCTCGATCCGACGGCGAGGATTAGATCCCGGAAATAGGCTAAGCGGGCCGCGCCACATCGGGCGCGCCTCAAGACGGAAAATGGGCCAAGCCCACAAGCTATTCAAAGTTGATTTTAAAGGTTTTTCCAATTAAAATAATTCCATAAATTCGTTTGATTTATTTTAAGCGATAAAACTAATAGGAAAAATCCAAGAAAAATCTCAAAAATACTTTGAGACATTCTGGACTTAAATAAAATATTTTTGGCAAAACTTTATTTTAACTTTGTACAGATTTAAATACTTTTGAATAAAAAGCAATAAACTTAATTTCAAACTAATTCAAATAAATCCAGAAAAATCCAAATAAATTCCAGAAAATCACAAATGCACATTTAAACAGTAAAAACTTAATTAAGCCAAATTTTGGGATGTTACAAACCTCCCCCCCTTAACAGAATCTCGACCCGAGATTCAGGGCTAACTAGAGAATAGGTTCGGGAATTCTGACTTCAAATCTTCTTCTCGCTCCCAGGTGGCTTCACCTTCCGAGTGATTGCTCCACTGAACTCTGCAAAAGCGAGTGGACTTGTTTCTGGTCTTGCGTTCCATAACATCCAAGATTCTGATCGGTTGCTCTTTATACGTCAAATCTTCTTGCAGCTCTATTGCATCCAATGGGGTTTGCTCTGTTGGCACTCTGAGACATTTCTTGAGCTGTGACACATGGAATACATCATGCGCTCCTGCCAAGGACTGAGGCAACTCTAACTGATAAGCTACCTCTCCTCGACGGCTCAGAATCTTGAACGGACCAATATATCTTGGCGCAAGCTTCCCTTTAACGTGAAATCTTTTAACGCCCTTAAGAGGGTAACCACGAGGTACACATGATCTTACGGTCCAAAACTCAAATCTCGACACGGTTATCTGCGTAAATCTTACATCTTGGTATGCTATCTTCAACCTTTCTCTGATCATAGCGACTTGACTTTCGGCTTCCTCGAGAATGTCTGGCCCAAAAACCAAACGTTCTCTTGTTTCGTTCCAATTCAACGGAGTACGACAAGCACGCCCATACAACGCTTCAAATGGTGACATCTGCAAGCTAGCTTGATAGCTATTATTGTAACTGAACTCTGCATATGGCAAACCTTTATCCCACGACGTAGCATAAGCTAGAGCACAAGCTCTCAACATATCCTCTAAAATCTGATTTACTCTTTCAGTCTGACCATCTGTCTGCAGGTGATATGCTGTACTGCAATTCAGACGAGTCCCCATTGCTTCATGCAACTTGTTCCAAAATCTTGAGGTGAATTGGGTACCTCATGCGACACAATCTTCTTGGGCACTCCATGCAAGCATACAATCCTTGACATGTACAACTCCGCTAAACGATCTCACGAATAAATGGTCTTTACTGGGATAAAATGGGCGACCTTGGTTAGACGATCCACAATAACCCAAATGGAATCGTAGCCTCTCTGAGTCTTAGGTAAACCGGTGATAAAGTCCATTCCGATTTCCTCCACTTCCATTAGGAATTTTCAACTACTGCAATAAACCAGTGGTCTTTGATGCATAGCTTTTACTCTCGACATCGTCGCATAAAGCAACATGCTCAGCTACTTCACGCTTCATGTTAGGCCACCAAAATCTCTCTTTCAAATCCTGGTACATCTTAGCACTTTCTGGATGAATTGAGTACTTGGAATTGTGAGCTTCCTTAAGAATCAGCTGTTGCAATTCCTTTTTATCCGGTACACAAATTCGGCCTTTGAAGAACATGGTTCCTTGCTCATCTAGAGTGAAATCCACGGCTAGGCCTTCCTCCTTTTTAGCCTTGATCTTAGAAATCTTATCATCATCTTTCTGGCCTTCTCTAATCTGATCCTCCAGTGTTGGCCTCACTTCCAGTGCAGCTACCATTCCTTGCGGAACGACTTCCAACCTTAGCTTCTGACATTCCTTGCATAGCTCTGGTTGATCCTCCATTGATGACAGTATTTGGCGCTATGGCTCTTCAGGCTCAGTATCTGCTACCACATTGGCTTTTCGGGATGATAAGGAATTCCACATTATAATCCTTAATTAGCTCTAGCCACCTTGACATCTCATATTCAGATCCGCTTGAGTGAATATGTATTTCCTGGCTCTTATGGTGCAGTATATATCTCACATCTATTTCCTATGAGATAATGACGCCATATCTTCAAAGCATGCACTACGGCAGCTAACTCCAAATCATGCGTTGGATAATTCACTTCATGCGGTCTTAACTGTCTCGACGCATAAGCAACGACTTTGCCTTCTTGCATTAACACGCATCCCAATAAATATCAAATCCATTCTGCACATCTGGCAACACTAATACGGGGGCTGTCGTCAAACGTTTCCTCAATCACAGAAAACTCTTTTTGCACTGCGGCGTCCATGCAAACTTCTTCTCCTAATTGCCTAAGCGGTCTCGGTTGCTCCCACGCAACATCGCTTTTGGTTGGATCCACGATAACTCCTTTAGCAGTCATCTCATGACAAGAAATTCAACTTTCTCCTTCCAAAAGTCACTTTTGCTAAACTTAGCATACAACCATTGGTCTAGCAACCTTTCCAAAACTAATCCCAACTTGTTCCGCATACTTTCCTTTTGACTTGAAGTAAACAAAAACATCCCACCTATACACCATAACAGCTTGACCAATTTCCCATGGAACTCCATTCGTCATGTCCATAAATTTTGTAATAGCATTGATCATTCTAGCGGACACCTGCGTAAACTCACACTCGTCCATAATGCGTAGAAAACTCGACCTAAGAACATTCTCTCGCATGATTCTTTACTAATGATAACGATCGAAGATCTATCCTTGAGAACACTCCGGTCCCTTTTGGTGATCAAACAAATTACGATCCTGCAGCGTGAATACTTACCCTTTGATCATCACCTCATTAAACTCTCGATCGATACACATTCTGAGCTCCCATTTTTAAGCAGGTGCTCCCTATGGTGACAATTTGGTTCTAGCGAACCACCTTTCCGACAACTCTTGATGGTCTCGCTTCTTCATCTCAACTAGCTCATCAATAGGCATTCGATGAGGTCTCTTTACTTTGGCGTTGTACGGGGACTAACTCCATCACACACTTGATCTCTCGATCGGTGGGATTCTTGAAACACATCTTGATACTCTCTAACAACCGATACCTCTTCAAAGTCGACAACTTCCACACTATTGACCTTCCGTGACCAACACGAAGCGTAGTCATTTGAAATTCCATTTTCCGCTTCCGGGGCTTTTAGCGACACAATTCTTTGACCAAACTCGGGATGCCTTATGTCCGGACGACCAATTCATTTCAAGAGTAGCATCTGGGTTTGATATCCAATATCGCTCACTAAAACTTTTCTCGACTTAACTCCATCACATTCTAGGTTAAATCAAGCAATAGCGTACTTTTCGACCATGATAATTCCTCGGTGACAATCTTTACAAACACCATGGCGATCATCGTTGCACACGCAACATCTTCAAGTGAACCGTCAACATAGGGGAATACTCAGAAACATCCTTTATCATTAATGCTTTTATTCCAACACTTCGCATATCAACCTCTCAACCATCTTTACTTTATTTATTTAGGCACGAAAATCTTTACACGGAATTCACCTCTAGTCACTTTTCTTTTACAAACGAGGGTATGACACTTGCATAGGCTAAAATCATCGATCTAAACTTCCTCGATTGGTATTGGCGCTGAAGTTTTTGACTGGAACAGAATTGAGATTGACTTGCACTGGTGCGATCACTTCCTTATGAGGGCAATTGTTAGCAAAATGCCCAGGCTTGTTGCAGGTGTAACAAAGCTTAGGTCCACCTCTCTTCCTTGAGCATTTGTCGACTAAAGCGTGTCTTCATTCGGATGCCTCTTCTTCAATTGATTCTCGTACAAACTTCTCTTGCGACTTTATTGCTCACTCTTGGCGTTATGAACTTGGTGAGGTAACTTTTGGAAGGACCGCGTCGTAGGAGACTCTAGATTCTTTCGCGGGCATTTCTTAACAAAATGGCCTTCCTCATGACGCTTATAACACACCGTGTTCATTGTTGTGACTACAGTACATTGTTGTCTTCTTGTTGCGTCGAATCTGGTTGCTTCATAGGGCATTCACTAGCCCAATGGCCTTCTTCATCGCACAGAAACATGTGTTGGTGATCGCCAATTACTTCTTTCTTGATGAGGGTCAGCAGATTAAGGTATTGTGTCCTTAGCTCTTGAGTGGCACCACTTTTGCAACCGACGTTCCGCCTCTTCTTGGCGACTCGGAGCAACTACGGCTCGAAGATTCTTTTGCGCGATCTTGAATTACAGCGGTGACTATTGGATTCAGAGGACATTGAGTGGACCATGATCTCGGCCTTCACAAAGGTAACATGTCTTTGTCACTCATAGGACATTCTCCCGAGAATGACTTCCTTCACAATTGGAGCAATTAATCGCATGCTCGTCGGTGGTATGTCCTATTCTCCACAACGAATGCATGCACGATCCTCGACTTGTTTGGTTGGTGACACTTTAGAAACAACGCTTAAATGTTGAACAAGGTGCAAGGATAGTATTCTGCTCCGTATTTACCGTGACCATACTGTCTCCAGGTGGGGCAAAGAGATTACGAAAAGCAACAACAAATTCATTCCAAGTGATATTCTGCGGGGCTTCATGAACAGCACAATATTTCTTCCACCATTCAAAGAATGATTCCTTTATGGCGATAAGAAGCATACAGGACTTTTCATCGTCTTCACTTCGAGCAATGAGCAGCTTCCTCTCAATGGTCTTGAGCCAATCATCTACTTCGAGGGTAACTCATTTCACAGCGTCGGCGGACGAGTCCTTATGAATTCGATAACCTTAAGTAGGAGCGGAATTCATTGGTAGCGACTTAGGACACTTGGTTGACATTAAATGGTCATCATATTCTCGCATCCGCTTCATCATTGCATGCATCAACCGAGTCTGAGCGGTCAAGAACTCTCGAAACTCTGCATATCCATCATCATCGACGGTTGAAGAACTAATCCACTATTGAGATTCTCCTTGGATTGATTTTCACGCCATCGATTATGTTGTTTCCACGAATCTGAACCATCTGCTTGACCGCTTCACTGGGTTAGGGAAGAGGGAATAGCATAGGTAAGAAGCAAGGATCCTAAAGCAGGGAAGATAGGTTTAACCCAATAACTAAAGCAAACAATATTACTAACTTGGTATGGTTGCTTTTATAAGCCTAAAAGCTCGCAACACATACTGCACTTTCAAAGAATCAAGGAAGAACCAATTCAACCTATACACACAAAACTACCGCCTACAAGGGTAACACTTCTATCTTAAGCAGACGCGACTCCCACACATGAGTCTCAACTGGCTATTTGAAGCGTAGGTCTTTTAACTTCTGGAACACTTCACCGATCTACTCCTTCCTTGAGCTCGATGATTCCCTCCTTGATCTTCAGGGTTGACAGCGAACATTTGATGCTTTCTTCTATGATGTGGCACGTCAACTACCAAGACAACTCAGATAAGGTTTTTAACTCGATCCAGCAAGGGAGAGAGAAAGAAATTCAGCAGGGGAAAAGAGAGAAATTTTGACGAGGGAAGGAATAGAAGAATAAGATAAGTGAAGAACATATTATTCTTCCAAGTTAATTCTTTTCTTTTAGAAAATAATTTTGAAGTTCCTATAGAGACGACCAGACTATCTAGGGTCAAGGCCTACAGTCAGTATGGCTCTGATACCACTTCTGTCGGGACCCGAATATGCAAATCCGGACCCTCTGTGTATACTGCACTAGTCCAGGATCACGCTAGTGCACACAGGCTCAACATAAGTAAATATCACAATCATACATAGCGAAAGCATTAGGAAAGACATCATATGATATATACTACTAATTGAATGACCTTAGGGTCCACTTACATGACTACGCCTCGCAAGGCTGAACAACATATTAAATCAGTAGCGGAATGAAAGCGTAGACAACCCCTCGGTATACCACAGTAAGCGACAAGGCTTGCGCCTAAACATTCGTCTCCTCTTGGAATCTTTCCTCCAGCATTGATGTAGACTCTTCAACTGGTGAGGTTATTGTTGGCAAGGGTGAGTACTTAAAGCACTCAACAAGTTGTGCACAGAATGCAGTTCTAACATAACTATATGCAAGGCTTATTCCAAAGGATAGGCTATCATGGCTATTTTGCAACAAAGCAGCATTTATGAACAAATACAATAAATAGATTGGAAAGACTGTAAAACAAATAACAATAATAGCTAGATTCAGCATTTCTCAAGTAAACCAAGTTTCCAATCCTAAGTCAAATTCCATCTTCCATATGGCATTCCGCCATCCCAACCAAGTTGTCCAATTAATTAAACTAACCCTTAACTGTAATTCCCGAGCATTGCTCAATACCGCGAGCACGGCTATCCGAATAGTTTCACACTCTGCAGAGGTTATGCACTTTACCCACGCGACATGATCGTCTTTTGGTGCCATGCAATTAACACACTTCCTTTGGTGTGTCGGCGAAGAGATCATGACAAAGCCTTTACAATGCTCGCTTAATCGATTACTACCGCTAAGGTTTCAACAACTGGCGGTCTCAGAAACCACAACCAGGCCCCTCTTGCGCCATGTGAATTACACCCTGACCCGGGAACTCACACCACCAATGATAGTACCAAGTTAAGACATTACAATTTAATCAGCTAGGCTGGCCCATACCAGACATGTGGTTGCATGATTGACTCAGGTCAAAGGCTTGCAAGGTTAAGTCCTTAGAGTGATCAGGGCAAGACATCCACATACCCTCTGCCCATTGGGCCCACCTTGGCATACTCGCCCCTTGTCACTTGCCCCAATCTAAATTATTATCACCCAGTTGATTACCAAGCACCACGTGCCATCAACAATTCAACATCGTTGCGTGACATGACTCGCCACAACAACTCAATCTCATCGTGTGATTCCACATGACACACAAGTTCATAACATTGTTCCATATTCCATTAATCAAAATTAATTATCAATGATTCTGATACATGTGATGACGTGGCAAGGCTAAGCAACTAATACGAACTAATCCTCCAATGTTGATTATAGTTATTAACCAACTATATTTAACCAATCTAGGGTGACAATGGATCATGGCATACAATGACAAGGTAGGGTATAGATCAATCTGGTACTTTAGCTAAGCCCAAACTAATTTGAAACAGTTGTATATTTGAAATATATGCAATAGCGTAAATCAAACATAGCAATTTTATAAACATGGGTTCAACATGATCAAAGCACAACTTGCCTTGGAATAGGTCCTGATCTTGATCTGAAGCTTGCTCTTGGGTTGCTTGATCTTCCTCCGAAGCGTCGCACAATTCAACGTCTACGCGTACCGAAAGAGAAAAGCAAATAAATACCAAAACAGAGAGCAATTGAACTCCAAAAATCAAATAAAATTCACCATTAAATAGATCTCAATTTTACAAATTTTTAGAAATTGGAATCACTCAAATCCGAGTTAAATTGCAAAAGATATAGCCTTTTGAAGTTTGAAATAAATACTGAAATTGCTAAAATCAGAAAATCAGAATTAACAGATTTATTTTTAAACTGAAAAAGCGATTTATGACGTCAGCGTGACGTCAGCCCTGGCCTGGAGCTCTCCGGTGCTGACACGTGCCCCCCTCGGTCCATGGACTGCGTCCACGACTTCCTCGGGTTCACGGTGCACCTGTTCACACCGGATCGGGCCAGCGACACCGGGTCCCACGCCTCGGTTTACTCGGTGCGGCCACAAAGCATCCGCGCGGCTCCACGTGATGTGCCAAATCGACAACTTTGCCACCGCCACTGCACGCGTCGGTGAAACATCTAGCCACGTCGCTACCACCAAAGACGGGACCTATGGTGCGCCGCCGCCGACGAGGGCACCTACCTGAAGCTTTCGACGTCGCCTACCTTCTGACGCTCACAGATCTGAGACACGGGTATTGGTTCAACGGCGGCGGCGACTTCCTTTTCGGTGACGACGGCTTTCCGACGATCTCCCCCTCTGGTGGTGCTCAGGCCGAACGGTCATGCGCACGAGATGCTTTGGATGAAGCGCGGCCGGCGCGATCGATCCTAGACCACAGGGCGGCTTGCCGGCGATTTAATCGATGACTTTTCTATGCGGCGGCGCTGATCGGGAAACCTTCGATTGCCGCAAGACGACGGCGCTTCTTGACTGGATAGCATAGGGTTTAGGTTCACGGCGGAAAAGCGAGTCGGATGCCCCCTTTTATAGCAGCGCTTCCCTTTTCCGGGCGGCTCGGACACGGAGTCCGCGGCGGCTACGGCTTCGGACGCGATCGAGTTCGCTGCGAAGGCGACAACGCAGCTCCACGATGACGATCGGACGGTCACAAAACCATCCGGATCTTTGCTCAATCCTGTCCATCCACGCGTTTCCGCAGAACTACCTGATCGGAGAAGTCCCGAACGGTGCGACTTATCTCCCCCGCGATCTCGATCCGACGGCGAGGATTAGATCCCCGAAATAGGCTAAGCGGGCGCGCCACACTGGCCGCTCCCTTGCGGAAAATGGGCCAAGCCACAGCTATTCGAGCTGATTTTAAAAGGTTTTTCCAATTAAAATAATTCCATAAATTCGTTTGATTTATTTTAAGCGATAAAACTAATAGGAAAAATCCAAGAAAAATCTCAAAAATACTTTGAGACATTCTGGACTTAAATAAAATATTTTTGGCAAAACTTTATTTTAACTTTGTACAGATTTAAATACTTTTGAATAAAAAGCAATAAACTTAATTTCAAACTAATTCAAATAAATCCAGAAAAATCCAAATAAATTCCAGAAAATCACAAATGCACATTTAAACAGTAAAAACTTAATTAAGCCAAATTTTGGGATGTTACAACCTAGTAGATTTCTGCTTCAGGCGCGCCAAGATCAATCGGCGTGAGCGTGTTGCTGCCCTTAAGGGTATTCAAGGTCATCCCCAGACTTTGAGTGCTCCTAAGGCACACACTGCTTCTAAACAGGTTAGAGAGTCGCCTATTTTTGGGCAACGTCCAGGACTCGGTTTTCATGCTAGTTCTTTGAGTTTTAGTCCTGGAGCTGTTCGTAGTCAGTCTTTCCGCCGTCCTCTTGATATTCCTCATTTTTCTCATCGAGGTAGATATCAGCGGCGTGATGTGTTTTCTCGTAGGAGTTTTAGGCAGCTTCACTGGGGTTGTTCGGCTTTTGCACCACGGCATGCCAACCAGGCCAGACTCGAGATCATCTACTAGAGTTGCACGATCTTGTTAGGGTTAACGTCGGAGAGACACTCGAGTCCAGCTTTCTTCTTCGTGGATCGGTACTCGAGGTGTCGTATGGTTCAGTATTGGGTTCCTAAGTCTTCACTCTATCCAGTACTAAGTCATCTTTCTCTCTTGTGTCTTGATCAGGTTCGTCGGATGGGGAAGAGAGATGTTTGGATTGTCGACTTAGGTTGTTCTCGTCATATGACCAGAGATTCTCGATGGTTCTCTTCCCTAGTCCGAGCCCCTGGTGATGAGTTAATCATTTTTGGGGATGCATCTTCAGGTAGAGTCATTGCTAAAGGTACCATCTGCATTAACCAAAATTTCATTCTTAAAGATGTTGCCTTAGTAAGTAAGCTGCAATACAATCTGCTCTCTGTTTCTCAGCTTATCGATGACTCTTTCGAGGTAAGCTTCAAGAATAATGCCTGTAGAATCCTTGATTCATTTGGAGGGTTAGTTTGCGGGATTTCTAGATTTAGGAGAGTCTTTCGTGCTGATTTTTCTGTTTCTTCTGGAGACTCTCTTCGGTGTTTGATTGCTTCTAAGTCCCGTGATCTCTCCTTCTGGCATAGGAGACTTGGTCACATTGGATTTGATCTTTTGACCCGAGTTAGCAGCCACGATCTCATTCGTGGTTTGCCCAAACTCAAAATGTTCAAAGACTTAGTTTGCTCTCCCTGCCGACATGGTAAGATGGTTGCTACTTCTCATCTCCCAGTCACTGTTGTGATGAGTGATGCACCAGGACAGCTTTTACATATGAACACTGTTTGTCCAGCTAGAGTGCAGTCAGTGGGTGGGAAGTGGTATGTTCTTGTCATTGTTGATGACTTTTCGAGGTATTCTTGGGTGTTTTTCATTTCCTCGAAGGATGAGACTTTTACCCAATTTAGGGGTTTGGTTCATAGGTTTTCTTTTGAGCTCCCTGGTGCCCTACGAGCTATACGCAGTGATAATGGCACGGAGTTCAAGAACTCCTATTTTGAGAGTTTTCGTGGAGTGCGGTTTAGAGCATCGTTCTCCTCTCCCTACGTCCCTCAGCAAAATGGCGTAGTGGAAAGGAAGAACAGGACCCTGGTAGAAATGGCCAGGACGATGCTAGACGAGTACAGTACTCCTAGGAAGTTTTGGGCTGAGGCTATAGCTATTGCTTGCCATGTTTCTAATCGTGTATTCTTGAGAGCACATTTGCACCGCACTTCTTACGAATTGAGGTATGGGCGAAAGCCCAGTGTTTCTCATTTTCGTGTGTTTGGTTACAAGTGTTTTATTTTGAAGTCTGGTAACCTGGATAAGTTTGAGTCTCGTTCTTCTGATGGTATCTTTCTGGGTTATTCGACTTCTTCTCGTAGCTATAGGATCTAGAGTTGCGATGCGCATAGGATCATAGAGACCTGTGAAGTGACCTTTGATGAGGCTAGCCCAGGAGCTAGACCCGATATTTCAGGCTCTTCTTCTTCCTCCGAGACCATCTTTGTAGAGGATGAGGATGTTGGAGATGATGGTGTTCCACCTGATCCAGTCCCCTCTACACCTGAGGTGCCTCCTGTTTCCATTTATGTACCTCAGGAAGGCCAACCTTTGCCTTTTGACTCTCATTCAGCTAGTGGCTCTGCTCCTGCCTTTTCTGTGTATGAGGTAGAGGCTACTTCTGCTTCTGGACCTCCCCGTCATATTCAGCGTTCTCATCCACCTGATCAGATCATCGGCGATCTATTTGAGCGAGTCACTCACTCAAAATCAGGTTTATCTAGTTTCTACCTTCACTCTGCCTTTGTTGCCTCGTTTGAGCCGAAGGATGTGACTCATGCATTATCTGACGAGTCTTGGACTAATTCTATACATGAGGAACTTGAAAACTTGGAGAGGAACAAAGTCTGGCAGCTTGTAGAACATCCATCTGGTCATAATGTCATTGGGACCAAGTGGGTGTTCAAAAACAAGCAGAGTGAGGATGGGGTTGTCATTCGCAATAAGGCTGGGTTTTTCTCAGGTTGAGGGTCTTGACTTTGAGGAGACCTTTGCCCCTGTAGCTAGACTAGAGGCTATTAGGATCCTGCTTGCATTCTCTGCATCCCGGGGCTTCAAGCTCTATCAAATGGATGTCAAGAGTGCATTCCTCAATGGCTATATTGATGAAGAGGTTTATGTCAAACAACCTCCTGGATTTGAGAACCCCAAGTTTCCGAGTCGTGTATACAAGCTTTCCAAAGCTCTGTACGGACTCAAGCAGGCCCCCAGAGCATGGTATGAGAGGCTCAAGTCTTATTTTCTCAGCCATGACTACAAAATGAGCGTAGTAGACAAGACTCTGTTCATCAGACACCATGAGTCGCATTTTCTTCTCGTCCAGATTTATGTGGACGATATCATTTTTGGTGACTCATCTCATTCGCTTGTGTCTCAGTTTTCTGAGGTGATGAGCACAGAGTTTGAGATGAGTATGATGGGCGAGTTGAGCTACTTTCTTAGCTTGCAAATCAAGCAGACTCGGGAGGGTACTTTCTTGCATCAAGGCAATTATACCCGTGACCTCCTGAGGCACTTCGATATGTCTGATGGGAAGCCGGTGATGACTCCTATGGCCACCACTGCTGTCCTCGAGCCCAATGAGGATGGTGAGCTTGCTGATCAAAAGGAGTTTCGGAGCATGATCGGCTCCCTCTTGTACCGCACTGCTTCGAGGCCGGACATACATTTCATTTGTGTGCTGTGTGCTCGATTTCAAGCTTCTCCTCGCGCCTCTCACCGCCAGGCGGTCAAGCGCATCTTCAGGTACCTTCGTGCTACCACTGATTATGGTATTTGGTACTCTTCTTCTTCTTGTCTATCTTTTAGAGCCTTTTCCGATGCCGACTTTGTTTGGCGTGAGGATAGATAGGAAGAGCACGGCACTTGCCAATTCATTGGCACTTCTCTTGTTTCTTGGTCATCTAGGAAGCGATGCCTGGGTTGCACACCACCACCGAGGCCGAGTATGTTGTTGCTGAGCCGATTCTTTGAGCTGTGTGCTCTAGATGAGATCGACCTTACGGGACTATGTGATAACACTTCAGCCATTTGCATTGCTAAAAACCCAGTGCAACATTCCCGGACCAAGCACATTGATATTAGATATCACTTCCTTAGAGACCATATGGAGAAGGAAGATATCGCGCTTCAGTTCGTAGAGAGTGACCTTCAGTTAGCCGATATCTTCACCAAGCCTTTGGATAGCTCCAGATTTGTTTCCTTGAGGAGTGACCTTGGAGTCGTGAGCCCTTACGGCCTTTCGTGAGGGGGAGCTGGTTTGTATATTATGTATTATATGTTTTCTTCAAGCTTTTCTTTTCTTTGTGCTTCTTCTGGGTGACTTTGGGTTTGTTTTCTTGAGTTGGGTTCACTCACTTAGACTTCTGGCATGCCTTGCATGGACCTCTTATCTTGTGCTTTAGGTTGCTATCATGCGTGATTAGCTATTCTCTCTTCTCTCTAGGTTGAGTTCCCTCACAGTCTTATAAGTCTAGCAGGTATTGGGCCTCCTGGGTAGACAGGGTCTGTGTGCACTCCTTAGTTGGGATCTAGAGTCAGCTTCCCTATGTCAGTCTCTGGGGAAGATAAGAGCGCGTCTGAGCCGTAGTGAGTCTCTTCTATCTTATCTATGCTCAATAGCCATCCAGTTTTGCAGTTTCTCGACTTCTTCTCCTCATTCTGTTTTTCTGGTTATTATTGAGTTCATTCGTGTTTTGTTTATGCCTAATCTTGATAATAACTCAACTTTAACCAGATTTGAGCTTAAAATTGATACATTTGTTGAGGGGGAGTTTGGGAATCTGTTCGTGCATTGCATATAGACTGCATTTCCTGTTTAATGAGCTTTGTCTATTATGCAATTGATTTCTTCTTCATGCTATACACCATGCTACATCATATGGAGGAAATCACTAGCTAAGATATGTCCAAGTTCATTTAACTTGCTAAGCTAAAAAAAATAAATAAAATGAAATAAGCCTTAAATGAAAAACTTGATGAAACTTGTTGCTTTTACTTGCTAGGTTTCTTCTCTAGAGGTTTGTGCCATAATTTGTGAAATTTTAGAGTTCTCTAGAGTCCCTATAGCAACTTGGGTGAAACTAGTTTGATCCATGCTAGAGTCCTTCAATTGCTCATAAATCATTGTGCTAAAAATGAAAATTAAACAAAATTGACTCTTCTTGTGCACATACGACTCAACACCTTGCATTCACAAGACCGCTTCCCATTGCACTTGGGATGAACTTGGAATACATTGTGTTTGACCTAGACTATCCTCTTAAGAGTTCATCTTGAGATGGTCGCATACGGCTTGAGTCAATTGGTTGTCAAAAGAAAATGCAAATAAATTAAAAACAATGACATATGTGGGTAAAGAATGCAAATAATGTCAAACATTTGCACCCCGCTATGTCTTGTATGATGATAAATCAAAATTTGCATTAAGTGATAAATGAGCCCGAAGGACCTTGTATGTTCTTCTAGATTCCCCAAAGTGTTGAGTAGGTTGAACTCTAGGTTTTCCTTTTGATCCTTAGAGTGGCTATTCTTCTATTTTTGAAACTAAAGCTAAGTGCTGCACTTGTCAAATCTTGCTAAAAAAATGAAATATTCAAAACTAAGCTCGTATTTGCACTTGGACATGTCTAAGACTAGTCTAATCTAAAAATTGAATAGCTTGGTGTCATATCTTGTCATTGTGATCAATTGGATAATCTTCAAAGCTCCCTTAGGTTGCATTTCATGCATACATAAAAAGAGGGAGAAAATTCCATTTTGATGCCTATATTGCCAAAAGGGGGAGAAAATGTAGAAAAGGCATCATTAAAAAAAAGATAAAAATGTGAAAGCTTGTTGTTTCTTATGATCTTTGTAAATCTTTGCTATTTCTTATGGATCATAATCACATTTGGCACTTATGATTGGTTTTTAGAGCTTTTGTGGAAAACTTGCTCTTTTCATGGTCTTGCTCTAAATTCTTTCTGCCAACTTGGTCATGATTTTATATCTTTTTCTCTAGACCAAGTTTGGCTTTGCAATCAAATTGCTTTCTTCTTCTCTCATTCAAACTCAAATTTATGCCTTTTGTGTGGTTTGTCAATATACTCATCAAGGGGGAGATTGAAGGACCATGTGGAGGTCCATCCATTTTGTGATGAGTATTTGACTTTATTTGAGCAAGGTGTGCTCAAGTTTGAGTTTGATTTAGATTGATTTTCAAAATAAAGCAATTTGAGTTGTCTCTGCCAGGAGTGGCAGTACCGGCCGTATGGGCGCGGTAGTGATGAGTTGGATGGTTTATTGCATATCATTTTGGGCAATGCTATGTGATGTGTTTCCTTGTCTTTGATGGTTGCAGGGCGACGGTGCTAGGTCATGGTGAGGCGGAGGATGATCGGGACTAGGCGAGGAGCGTCGGAGGTACAGACGGTTGGGAGATCGCCGGAAGATGATCGGAGACGGAGTCCGGGCAAGTCAAGAAGACATGGAAAGGAGATGATGCTAGCTAGATGCCACGTGGATCAATGAGGGCCGTCGGATTGAGGACTAGTTGATAGGTTAGCGGGTCTAGGTAGTATGCTTTGAAAACCGTGCAATAAAACCCGGTATGTGTGTGGGTTTTGGGTTAGCCCTTGCATGGTTCTGTGTTAATCCTAGCCCTTAGATGAGTGCTCTAGGGTTGAGTGACTCATCCAAGGGTGGTAGGTGGCCCAAGAGTAGTATAAATAGGGGTGGAGGGGTAGCCTCCTCCCCTTGAAGGTTTTTAGGTTTGTGAATGCTCCTTTGAGCTTTGCCCATATGAAAGTGAGGCTTTGTAACCTCTCCTTCCAGAAATGAAAGTTTTATTCATCCATCTCCGAATTTATTTTGCTCATTTACATTATGTCTTTACTTTATGCAATTTAAATTCAGCATTTACTTTCCCGCAATTACATTCTCGCAATTTACTTTCACGCAATTTGGATTTGCCTCCCCTCCTTTTAAATGCAGTTGATCTTGGATGTTTTGAGTGTGTTCATATGGTTTTACATCTCTTTTGCGCTCTTGGATTGAGTAGAGAACATCTTTTCTTTCAAGTTCCAACTTTGTTTAGAACTTGTTCTTTACGCAGCATTTAGTATTTGATTTTTATAAAAATATAGAAAACTCCTTTTTAAGTGATTCTTATTGGCAGAGGTGCGGGACTCTGATATCCACTTGAAAAAAAAAATTGGAGGTCACTTCTTGCACCGTTTGGGCGCCATGAGGTGAAAACCGAGCCCCGAACTTTCTCCTTGAAGTTCTTGACTGACTGTGTTTTTCGATTTTTCCTGTTTTTTATGTATGGCTTTTTGAGGAGAAATTTGGTGGAGTTCTTCACAACTCTGATACTCATAGGGAGAAAAATTCTTAAAATTTTGTGAGCTGTAGAAACCCACGAACCTTCTGTTCAAATTGAGGACAAGTTCTGGAAATTCTGCTTTTGCTTTTCTTAAAGTGACTTTTGTGATTTGAATTGATGTTCTTTCTAAAAGCAAGAGTTGGATTGATTCCTCTTTATCTTGGACGCTAGACAACCAGGATTGTGACTTAAAAATCCTCACATATTTTATGGTACTTATCCATGCAAGCTTGGGGTACACATAGTTGTCTAGTTTTTCGGGTTTTTCACGATTTCCTTTGAGTGATCTTGTCGAGGTTTTTGTTGGAGTATTTTGGGGAAAAATTTATTTGCGACCATTCACCCCCCCTCTGTTCGCCATCTCGGTCCTTCATTCTCCATTGAGCCGAATCAGCATGATGTCTCAGCTTGCCATCTTCCTTTCAAGATTCATAATGCCAACACAACAATTTTGCCTCTCTAGGATTTGCAAACAACTGCTTCAAATGGGGAATGATGGGCCAGTACCATAATACCTTAACCGGTGCATCTTTAGTGACCTCTTCACCGTCGTTGGCCCGGCTCTTACGCTTCTTGTCATTATGCTTCTCCTTTTATTTGTACCGGGGCACACTGCAAATTGGACAAACGTGCAACTCCTGATGCGCTATACGGTACAAGATGCAATCATTCGGACATGCTTGTATCCTTTTTATTTCCATTCCCATGGGACATATTAGCTTCTTCACTTCATACATGCGTATTGGCAACTCGTTTCCCTTGGGAAGCAGATCCGATAGAAGAACTAGAAGTGCATTGAAACTTGTATCTGTCCAACGGTGTTTTGTCTTAAGTTCAAACAATGCAAGGACCGAACCCAACTTGGCGTATTCAGCTTTGCAACCCGAGAATAGCGGTTTGGCATCGTCTTCCATCAAGCTTTTAAACTTTTCAAACTCTCTTTCCGTGTAATTTCCCTCAACACTCGCAATATTTGCTCCAAATTGTCCTCCTCAAACATATCACGCTGCAACTCGTCATCGGGTTCCACCATGTCTTCGTTGCATACCGGAAGGGTACTACCTATCTCCCTGTGATGGATCCAACACGTGTAATTCCTCACGAAGCCACGTCGAATTAGGTGGTTCTCAATTTTAGCTGAGTTGTTAAATCTCCTCAGATTGGTGCGATCAATGCAAGGATAATATATGAAGTTTACACCCCTTTTCACCATGTCCTCCTCTGTAATATTTTTGAACTCCTTAACACCCCTCTGAAATACATCACTAACACGGCTTCTCCGATACATCCATTCCACACGGTCCATCTGTAATTAGACTTCATACAATAAATTAAGGAAAAATTGGATCGACGGATAGCCAACTATTTCAAATATTGAGACATCATTTCAATTAAAATTACCTTTGGAAAATAGAGGATGGGTTTCAAAATATATAAATGTACTCCCGATCGATACCTAGCTTCTTCCCTAGTTAAGAGCTTCTAATTCCCTAGTTAGGAGACATACATTTCAAACATCAACAATGATATTGAATAAACTAATTATATAGCGTAGTAGCTTCCAAATCTTTTGACTTCAATGAAACAAAACAAGTAATGGGGAGGTGGCCCGATCTTCCGACAGGTAGTGGTAAGTCGATTGATGGAGAACTCAACTTTGACGATCCGGCTTCCAATCAGAATGGATTTGAACACTGCAATCGCTACACCACGGTTCCTTTGGTTATCAACCACGCACAAACACGGTTGACCTCGCCAAGAAGGCTTATCCCTGCATGCGAATCGAGAACACAAGCAAGAACGTAGGAGATGCAATCTGAATTTGCGAATAATATTAAGCACACAAGTTGGGGTTCCACAAACCGATGAACGCGAAAAATTGACAAAGTGTCTAGTTGTAATCTAAGAAAAACCCATGTATTCTAGTGACGGCTACTGAATATATAAGAGGATGAAGGCAAGGGAGGTAGCCAAGGTGGTGGCCGTCCAACCCTAGGTCATACAAGGCCTTTGGGCCCAAGTGGAGGTGGCGCAGCACCTGACATATTCTGTTTGTCATATTGATTTGATGATTCCCGTTGATCCATAAGGAGTTTAGATCAGAAACCACTTTCGTTGGAAAGCTATAGTCATGGGCTTCTCTGTAGAGTCCAAGAAAGCCTCAAACGGACTTTGTATGACCCATATATGGTCATTTTGTGTTGGACTGCTCCTCGTGGCCGAACTGGACTCGTGAACGAATTGGGCTTGATCTTGGGCTAGGCTTGGATCATCAGAAGTTGTTGGGCCCTTGTCTTGGCTTGAGATAAAGCATGGCTTGCTGGGTCGGCATGGTCTCACCATCCTCCCCTTCTTGATTTTGAGTCGTCCTCGACACAAGCTCATTGGCCTACAAAAGGTTAGTAACAAGAGGCAGCAAAGAAACCAACATATCCTTTGGATGTTGATAGTGTGGCACATTAAAAGATTTCAAAATGGTACAAATATAAACTCGATGCACCATGTACTTTCCTTTATCATTATGTTTGCCAATAGAATGAAAACTAACAATGGATGACCATGAAAAATTAGCAGGTATAGAAAATCTCTCCTCGAAACAATTGAGATCACATATGACATCAAATTCAATATAACCCAAAGTATTCAAGGAAGACAACAGTTTAATCTCATCCTTTTCATTAGTAAGGTGAATAACATGTTTATTTTCAGCACACGTGTTTATATCAGAAATAAAACTGACATGTTCATTCACTAGTTGAGGCATGGATATAAATGAGACATTATCACATAACTCTTCTTTATGACCAGGGACAGCAAGACAATCATATTGTGACAAAGGTAAATTCAGTTTGAGTGTCCACTAACTGATGTTCTAGCATAGCAACAATAGTGGCCAAATTTAGCACATCAACAGAATTCTCTCCTCATGTGAAAATAGCATATATATCGTTACCTTTGTTTTCTATCTTAGCCAATTTAGGCATTTCATGATCTGTACATTCTTGAGGCATGCGTGGGATAGCAAGTATCTCCTGCACCTCCTTCTCTTATGTGTTTTCCTTCTCGTTCTTGTTCTCAATGTCCTGTGAAAAGTTAGTAGCAAGTGAAAACTCGACAAGATGCCGTTCTTCCAAAGAAAATTCTTCACTTTGGCAATTATAGACATTAATTTCAGCAAGATGTCTTTCATGTTCAATTTCATTTTCAATCTCGCAAGCAAGATTAAACAAACTAGAGAGAGAACTATATTCCTTATCAACAAGAATACCCTGAATTTTCATATCAAGTCCATTTAAGAATTTTATTTCCTTAGCTTTTTCAGATTCATCTAAACCACAACGCAACAACAAAGTTTCTAATTCCTTGTAATATGCTTTGACAGTTTTATCACATTGTTGTAAACATTGCAATTCATAAAGTAACTTTTTAGAATGATAAGCAGGTACAAATTCATCTCTCAATAGTCGTTTCATATCTTTCCATGTTTTTGGTACTTTCTTATAAGCACAAAAATCATTCCACCAAATTGATGCACAGAGAGTTAAAGCACTAGCGCCAAATTTAATTTTTCGTTTATTACAGAGGCTACATTGCGAAAGAATTTTATCTATCTCTATTTCCCAATCAATATAAGCATCAACACCAAATCCGTTATAAGAAGGAAGAACTAGAAAATTCGTACCTTTACCAGCAGAAGGAGATGAATTAAAGTTGGGTTGGTGCTTATGCTGTTTTCTGTCAAGTGCATTCTCCATGTTTTGAATTTACTTTTTCATAGTTTCATTCATCTCTCGAAGCATATCTCAGAGCTCGTTATGAAGAACACACTGGTACTGTCCTGGTCCTCTGGTACCCCTACAATTGCTAGTAAAAAATAGAAGGTAGCACAAAGTATTATCCCTATCAACTACTGGGTACTAGACAGTGGGATCACAAACTCTCACGCATCTTAGCACACCCTTACAAATATTCTTACCAAAGCAGCAGGTGGTACAACTAGTGGCTGGTTCGTGATACCGTGACTAGAGCGTGAGTGAGGCGATTGCAAAGGAGAACCTGAACTGATAAGAAGTATGTGGAGCTCGGAAGGCAATATTTAGTAGCAAGGAATAAGCAATATCGAAATAAGATTAGCAAGCTGAATAAATGTCCAACGTACTTGTCACAGTTGCTGGCCTAAACGTGTTCCTAGAACTAGTTGAACCTAGTAAGGGATATATCAAAGCACATAGGACTCAAAGGATGCAAGCAATTCTGATTATCAACTTCTCTTTCCCTCTTTCTGCTTCTTTTTTTTCTCTGAACTTTTTTTCAGCGCGGCTCTTTTTTTTTGTACTTTCCTTTTGCTTTCCTTTCTGTTAACTCAAAGGGAAAACAAAAATCTCACGTTTTGGAACAATAGAAGACGTTAAACAGATTACCGAAACATCGGTAAAAACAGGACAACAAACTTCTAGGGTCCAGAACTTGGTCTTAGAGGCTGATTTTGAGGGTCCAAAATTGCATAGGTCTTTTGACCTGTAGATTTTTTAGATGCGCGTCGTCATCCTCTTCGAAACAAAAAAAAATTTCCCTGACCGGAGTTCGTATGCAAAAATTAAGCCTATTTTATTGAACACTGCATAATTGCCTGCGATTTCACTTCTTTCTTCCGGTTAGGGCTAAAATAGCAATAGGATCGCGGGTGAACAAGGGTGGCCAGCAATGCAGGATGATTGGTACAAGGTAGCTCGCAACCTATCTAGGGCTTGCGGAGCAGAAAATACAATGGAGAGCAGCGGCAAGGGCAAACCGAGTGAGACTCAGTTCGGTTCTAGGGTTGGCGGTAGTGGGATGACTAACGGTGCAAAACAAGAACTAGGGCAACGGAAAAGAACCATTAGAAACTAGGATCATGACCTCCAACCAGCAACACGACGACGATGGACACAAATTCAACAAAGTGAAACCGAAACGAAAATTGCAAAGGCACAAGGGGTAGTAGGACAGCGGAATCGAAGTGGAACTTTTTGTAGGGTAATTTTTTTTCTGAACTCTAGGACGATGGCAAAATGAAAGTGGTGATACAAGAATTACCTATCGGGCAACCGAGGCTCTGATGCCACTTGATGGGGACGGTGGCCCGATCTTTCGACAGGTAGTAGTAAGTCGATTGGTAGAGAACTCGACGTTGACGATCCGGCTTCAAATTAGAATGGATTTGAACCCTGCAATCGCTACACCATGGCTCCGTTGGTTATCAACCACGCACAAACTCGGTTGACCTTGCCAAGAAGGCTTATCCCTGCATGCGAATCGAGAACAAAAACAAGAACGTAGAAGATGCAATCTGAAATTGCGAATAATATTAAGCACACAAGTTGGTGTTCCACAAACTAATGAACGGCGAAAAACTGACAAAGTGTCTTGTTGTAATCTAAGCAAAACCCATCTATTATAGCGACGGCTACTGAATATATAAGAGGATGAATGCAAGGGAGGCGGCCAAGGGGTTGGCCGTGCAACCATAGGTTGTACAAGGCCTTTGGGCCCAAGTGGAGGTGGCACAGCACCTGACAGATTATGTTCATTATATTAATTTGATGATTCCTATCGATCCAGAAGGAATTTGGATCTGAAACTACTTCCGTTGGAAAGCTCTCATCGTGGGCTTCTCCGTAGAGTCTAAGAACACCTCAAACGGACTTCGTATGACCCAGATATGGTAATTTTGAGTTGAACTGCTCCTCGTGAACGAATTGGGTTGATCTTGGGCTAGGCTTGGAGCATCAGAAGTTGTTGGGCCGTTGTCTTGGCTCGAGATAGAAGCATGGCTTGCTGAGCCGGCATGGTCTCACCAACAAGGATACCAACGATGACTCATAATCTCTAAATAGGTTAGGTCCTAATCCCATTCAAGGATATGTGGTTTAGGTAAGTTTCTAAGCCATTGTACAACTCTAGAGAAAATTTCGGTAGCATCTCCCCGCTATTCTCCAGTTACACGTCTCGACAATAGGCCAAGAAGGGTGTGTATCCGAGAACACTAGGGAGACGCTACCGAAATCTACTCTGGAGTGGTACAACAGCTCAGGAACTTGCCCGAACCACATATCCTAGAGTTGTCCAAAAAATGTGGACAATTCGAGACTACTTGCTTATAAATATGCCATTTCGATCGGCATATTTATAAACAAGCACCCTCGAACGGGAGACGTAGGTTTCGCAACCTAAAATCTAGCATTCATCGTATGATAGCAACAATAATTCCAGATTAACACGAGAGCCACTACAATGAAAATTAAATAGACGTGTGCTTGTCAAATAAATTAAGGGTATGAAATCTGATAGGATATACATGTTCCAGTGCAACCTAAACTTTCTTCGCAACATATCGAAATTACCTAGCTCAACGTTAAAGGGGTTTGAAGGAATGCTCGCATTTTGAAGAAAACCACAAATTCTGCAAAATGAGGGGAAATCTCCTTAAACTAGGGCTTCAAATTTACCCTCTTAACGCACACACCATTGAGGATTTCAAATTTTCTTACCCAAGTATTGCCTCCAACTAAAATATGTACTGTTTTTTCGGGTGGCGATGGAGAAATATCCTGTGGAACAACAACAGAAAAGAGTTCAGCCCGTGGGGTATAAATACCTAGCGAGGCACATCACAATCAGTTCTTACTTAAGAACTGATAGTGATGTGCACGCTTATCACTATCGGTTCTTACGTAAGAAGCGATAGTGATGTGATCATGCACATCACAATCGGTTCTGATGTGAGAACCGATAGTGATGAGCGTGCACATCACTATCGCTTCTCAAATAAGAACCGATTGTGATGTGCCCAGTGCAACATCACAATCGCTTCTAACTGAGAACTGATAGTGATTATTATTAGCACCCCTCTTAAGTCATCTATCATAGTCATTTTTCCTAAAACCTTACGAAACGACCCAGATGAAGCGATAGTGATGTACCATTCTATAGTAGTGAGCTACCAACTAATATGAAACCATTCTAGGGTGACAAATGACATACAACAAACAATATGGCAAGGTGGATATATCACGATTGGATGAATAACTATACCCAACATAATTGAAACAAGTAGTAATTGAATTAGTATGCAATACTTTGAAACAATATAATGTTTAAGACATGGGTTCAACATGATCAAAGCACAACTTGCCTTCGAAAATCTTTGGATCCTGCTCTGGACCATGTTCTTCTGCTGGCTCCTCGATCACGAACTCACCAGGCACCTCGACATCTACGTGAAACGAGCGAGAAAGCAATAAATACCAAAAATAGAGAGGAAAATCAACTCCAAAAATTAAATAAAATACACAAATAAATAGAACTCAATTTTACAAATTTTTGGAAACTTAATTCACCTCAATCGGAGTTCGTATGACCAACAATGAGCTAATCAAAGTTTGAAATAAAAGAAAAATTAGAAAAATTGAAAAATCCGAATTAACCGAATTATTTTTATACTAGAAAATAGTATTTATGACGTCATACTGACGTCAGCAGAGAAATTGATTTTTGGCCGAATATTTTTCTGCGGAAAAACCGAATTATGACATAACAGGACATGTGGCAGCACCACAGCCCGACACGGGGCTCTAGCGCATGGACTTGGTCCACGACCGATGCTGGTTCACGGTAGACTCGGTGCACGGTGCCTCAACTACTACGCTCGACACGCGGTGGCACGCGATTGGTCGCGACACTAATGCGATCTGATCCGCACAGGACCAATCGGACAGTTATGGATTACCCAACGCGTGGACGGTCTCAACCGCACAGAATAGATCGAACGGTCCGGATTAAAGGATGGGGTTGCAATTGCAGCAAACACACGGCTAGATCAAGAGCACGAGATCCGAATTGAACGGCTAGCAACCAGGCGACGCAAAAGGGCTACGCGGTTAGACCGTCATGCTACGTGTGGACAAAATCCGATGGACCATACCAGATCCGTTGGTCGACGAAGATCATGGACGGTGATGATGGCACAGCGACACGGTTTCACTCGTCTTTAGGACGATGACACAGCCTGCAGCGATTCGGAGCACCTCCGGTGGTGTTTTCACTCGTTACGGATGCGTCTTGACACAGCGAAATCAAAGGCACCAACGGCGACGGCGGTGGTGGTAACGACGGTTAAAAACAGTGGAACTACGGTGAGCAAGAATGAGCAAATGGATGCGGCTCGGGCTTGTTGAGGTAGGGCAAAAGGGCGACACGTCTCGGCCTTCATGCTGCGCAGGGCGGCGCATTAAATAGGCGGCTCTAGAGGCATGCAACGGCAAGACACAGACTCTGAGATACCAGGGGATACGACAGCATGGGGGATTCTGCTAGGATATGATGAGGCGATGTGGCGATATCTCGAGCGTCCGTACGGCCTCGATCCAACAGCTCGGGTGAAGCGGCGACGATGACAAACAGCGAAAGTTGGATCCAATCCAACGGACCGCGTTCTAGTGTTTCGGCGAAGTGGCTAACGTGGGCCAGCGGCACGAAAAGAATTGGGCCGGGTCCACTGGGCTTGGCCCAGAACTATTCAAGCAAATTTTTAAATCTTTTTCGAATAAATTAAATACCAAAAATTAGAAATACCCAAATAAAATAGCAAAAATATCAAGAAAATTCCAAAACAATTATAAAAAATATTTTAATACATATAAAACTCAAATAAAATATTTCTAACAAAAGTTTATTTAAAATTTTCACATTTTCGAGATAACTTTATAAACGAGCCATAAATCAATTAATGCAAATTAAATCAAATAAATTCCAAAAAATTCATAAAAATATAAATGCATAATAAATCCATAAAATGCAAAAATTGGGATGTTACAACAATCTACGAATCAAACCCCTGAAATAGGTAAAAGGTTAATCCTTGGAGGCCATGAAAAATACCCAAGAATACCTCAAAAAATCGTCATCAGTGACAAGAACATACCACTTCCCACCCACTGACTGCACTCTAGCTAGACCAACAATGTCTATATGTAAAAGCTATCCTGGAGTATCATTCATCACAATAGTGACTAGAGGATGAGAAGCGGCAACCATCTTGCCATGTCGGCAGGAAGAGCAAACTAAGTTTTTGAGCATCTTGAGTTTAGGCAATCCATGAATGCGATCATGGCTGCTAACTCGGGTCAAATAGTCGAAACCTAAAGTCTCCTATGCCAGAAGGAGAGATCACGGGACTCTGAAGCAGTCAAACAATGAAGAAAGTCACTAGAAGAAGTAGAAAAATCAGCACGGAAGGCTCTTCCAAATCTATAGATCCCACAAACTAACCCCTAGATGAATCAAGTATACTGCAGGCACTACTCTTAAAGTTTACCTCAAAAGAGTTATCGATAAGCTGAGAGATAGAAAGCAAATTGTATTACAGCTTACTTACCAAGGAAACGTCCTTAAGAATAAAATTGTCATTAATGCTGACAGTACCTTTAGCTATGACTCTGCCTAACAAAGCATCCCCAAAAGTGATCAACTCGTCACCGGGAGCTCAGACTAGGTAAGAGAACCATCTAGAGTCTCCGGTCATATAACGTGAACAACAGAAGTCAACAATTCATACCTCTCCCTTCCCCATCTTACGAACCTAGTCAATGTAAAAGAGAGAGAGGTGGCTCACTACTGGGACAAACAAGAATAGATCTAGGAACCCAACACGAAACCACACAATGCCTCAAAGTGCCAGCCACAGGAGTAAAAGACTAGATTCTAGCATCTCTATGATGCTCCACTCTCACAATACCAGAAGCAGGGCTAGCAGAAGATCTAGGAGCTAGAACTGGGTTGGTCCACCATCGTGCAAGGCCGGACCATCCTAGTGAGGCTGCCTAAATCTTCTTCCAGGAAACACCTCACGCCGCTAATATCTACCTCAAGGAGAAACACGAGGAATATCAAAAGGACGACGAAGAGACTGACCATGAGTAGCTCTAGGATGAAAACTTGACTGAACAGCATGAAACCCAACTCCTGGACGTTGCCCAAAAACAGATGACTCTCTAACTTATCTAGCAGCAGTGTGTGCCTTAGGAGCACTCAGGGTCTAGGGATGACCCTGAATACCCCTAAGGGTATGAACACACTCGTGCCTAGTGATCTTTGCATGCCTAAAGCAGAAATCTGCTAAGTGTCCATCCTTCTGACAGAAGGTGCATGTATACTTCGCCTTATTAGAGGCAGAAGTAGAGGAGCAACCTTCTGGGTAGAGGTCCCATGGACAATCCCAGTAGACCTAAACACAGTGGTGCTCGTCCTGAGAGCAACCACGATGTCCCCACTCTTGGAGTTGACAACAGCCCCAACATGAGCTGACTGAGTCCTTAGAAGCATGCAATTCAAGTTTATTATTTTTAGTAGATAGCTTTCTAAGCTGAGTGTTTATGGCATCAATTTCATACAGCAGTTTAGGGCAATTTTCGCATGATGCGCTAGTGTGAGCATGAAGAAAACTAGCATCTACAGGAATAACATTAACAGAACTAGTTGTAGCATTCTTCAACCTAAGATCTTAAAGCTCAAAAAGCACACTATCATGCATAGTCCTTAGGTTCTCAAGCTCCACAAGCAAAGTATTGCAAAGAGTACAGTCATTAGAGGCTCACGAGGAACAAGATCTAAGTGGAGCTAACTCCTGAGTCAAAGTACCTACTTCCTTCTTTAACTCCATACACCTAGCTCTAGCTCTACCATGAAATTTTCCCAACTTGCAGAAAGCTCCATTGAGCTGGTCATAGGAGGGTATCTCATCCGAGTCGCTGTAGAGCTCGAAGTAGCTGATGCCGTTGACGTTAGCCATGAAACACATCCTAGAGTAGTCGTCGCCACCTTTGTTCTTACCATGCGGATCATCCTTGCCCTTGTCACTCTAGGTCACCGTGTCGGAGAGGCTGATGTCGAATGCAACAAGAACACGGTGAAAGAACTTCTTGTTCTTCGAGAAGTTACGGTACTTCTTCTCACATGCCGGGTCGCAGACTGAAGGCTTCGTGTTGTGGTTCTTGTTGCTGTCATCGTCCTTTAGCAAATCGCTGGAGTCATTCTTGCCTTTCTCTAGCTTGGGACAGTTAGCCCGAATGTGGTTAGGGCCACCACACTCGAAGCAGGTGATCATGCCACCTCTCTTCCTCTCACGCACTCTCTTGTAGGCATGAGAAGATTTGAAGGCTAACAGGGCAAGCTATCTTTCTAGAAAATTTTCCAACTGTTCATCGCTTAGCCACAAAGGGTGGAAAGAGAGAAACCAACTGATCTCAGAAGAGGATCTAATGGGATCGGTGACCAAGGACATTGATTACGATTTCGTCTTACGAGAGACAACGTCGATCTCATGAGTCTTGAGTTGGGAATAGATCCCGTCAAGAGTTAAGGTCGATAAGTCTTTGGTGTCCTTAATGGTGGTCACCTTCATCTCCCAAACCCAAAGATCAAGTGCGGTTAAGAAATATCGAGCGTTCTCCGTGATGTGAAATTGTGTCCCGATCTTTCGATGAGAGCGATAACTATCGATTTGGTGGAATCGACTTTGACGATCCGACTACAACGTACGACGACGATGCGCCTTAGCAATCGCTAAACCAACTCCGGAGTGTTATTGATCTTGCCGTGGGCACGATCAACCTGAACACGAGGTTCAATTCCTGCAAGCAAATCAAGAACAAGCAAGAACAATGGTAAAAGCAATCTGAAATTGCAAATAAGAATTGAAGGCCAAAATAAGGTGGGGTTCTATTGAAGGTCTTGACAAGGTGGCTGTCAAAGACAACTCAAGACGCAAAGTTTGCACTTGGCTAAACTAATCAAACAAAACCCAAAACCCTAGATGGGGTTGCGGCTGGTTATTTATGAGATAACAAGAGGAGGTGGTCGTTCAAAACCCTAGGAAACCAAATACAATTCGATTACAAGGCCCAAGGCCCACTCTGACTCGGACTGGAAAAGTGATGTGACTTGTTTTGCAGTTTTCGGACAGCTCAGAAGGAATTTGAAGGTGAGACTGGATCCATTGGAAAGAGGGCGACGCAAGCTTTCAATCAAGTACTCATGTGCCCCGAACACCCTTCTGGATCAAAAGTTATGGCTGTTTTAAGTTGGTACTGTCTCAGGAGGCCGAATTGAATTCCAGAACGTGATGGATTTGATCTCTCTCTCTTCTTGGCCCGTGGATGATGTGTTGGAGTAGGCACAACCAAATGTGGTTATATCCGTAGTAGTGATGTCCTCATCATCCTCCCTTTCTTGAATTTGAGTCGTCCTCGACTCATGCTCAGCTTTTAGCTTGACCTCAACAAAAAGTATTCTCATGTTCAGATCATCCTCCACAAAGCTCAATATTTCTTTCCAGCATATAAAGGCATGTTGAAAGCTTGCACTCTTGGACGCTTCCTCCCCCCTGTGAAGGAAAGCCATCCTAGTAGATGTAGATGATACAGAGGATGCCGTGAAGTGTCGCCAAATTGATATAGCGTTGATCATATCCAGACGAGCATGGTCTCATCATTCTCCTTTCTTGAATTGGAGTCGCCCTCGACTCCATCACATTCTCCGCAAAATGTTAGTAGCGAGAAAGAGCAAAGCAACATGCATATCTTTTGTGCTCAAATCAATGTCTCGTGAATCAAAATCACCCAAACACTCCCTTTCTTTCAAACTATCATATAGATTATAATCGACAGTAGGGGTACTTGATATGATATTAGAATTATCAAATTGATCACATTGTTGCATAGGATGTGGAGGTCTCAGATCTGAACAAATGTATAATCTATGCACTTTGTATTCTCCTTTATCATTATGTTTGCCAACAACATAGAAAATATTTCGTGATAACCATGGCAAATCAGAGTGTACAAAAATCTTCTCCTTCAAACTATCCAGGTCACACAGAACATCAAATTCAATGTAACCTAAAGTATCTAAAGAAGACATCTGAAGGGAAACGCGGTATGCTACGCTAGCACAAAAAAACTACCGCAAGAACCGTAAAGCTACCGCAAGAAGGGGATCATAGATAAGATTACCACTAGACGCGCAGCTGCGGAATCCTTCGCCGATGTAGTGGTTCGCCCTCGCCGCAGCGATCAAGCGCCGATGTAGTGGATCGTCCTCGCCGCCGCCGTGGATCGCCCTCCCACGCCGCAGCCGCAGCAGCGCCACCGCAGAGTCCACACGCCCAGAGATGGAACGCCGTGCATCGGTGTGCAAGCACCTAGTCGCTCGGCAGGGCGCGAGAGGAGGAGGCTAGGTTTCAAGTGAATCAAACCTAAACCGTGGAAAGCACACTCGCGCCTCCTCCTCCCTCCTTATATAGCCACGAGATGAAACCTAAACCAGGCCCACCAAAGATGCTAAGCCCACGAGGTTCATTAATTACGGATCCAATCCAAATTAATGCGCCCCAGCCCATTAAGTGTGTGACCGCAGGTTCACATACGCTTGGACATGGATTCGAAAACACTTTTTCAATCCAATAGTTGGTAGCGCTTCTTGCAAAGTATGCCAACTCCCAAACATACCGTGATCAAATCGAATGTAACCTATCAAAAGAACTCATGTAATAATCCCTTTGCCAAGTATATGAAGATTGATCTCAAGGCGAGAAGCATGTCATCCTTTGATGATTCAATCCATCTCTCGATCCGTGATATATTAATAAGTTGTGATTGACTCTCAATCACGGCATGGCCATGCACTTTCTTAATCATATCACACGAGTGGCCTTGTCATATATCTCCGCTTTCATTGGAGTGGCAAATTCCATCTTGATCGCCACTTCCTCTCGCACGCGTTTCATAGTAAACATGAAAGCTACCTTTATAACTATCCGGTTAGGAAGTAGTGTTTGATAGCCCCAAGGAAAACTATTACACATGTAGGGAATATGACAATCTCGTGTCTAAGGATCATACATCTTCTAGGTATGAGATACATCGATGACACATAAGAATGAAACATTCTCGCAGTTGTCCCATAGCGGGTCTATCTAACCCATGTTCTTCAACATGGTCCACAATGTAGAGATGATATCTCCATATCCCATGATCTATGAAGCATGATCATCGATCACTACATGTGCCGATCTATTCATCGTAGTCCTATACGATGATATCCGATCGTAGATATTTATCGAATTACATCATTAAGTAAAGAGCTTCATAATCAAGTCACATACTTGTTGATCAATACAATGATATACATTCATTGGACCAATAATCATATTATTATTCATAAACATAGTCATGTTACAATCATCTAAATGATTGCCTCAAGGGCATAACACTAACAATCTCCCACTTGCACTTGAGTCAATCAATTAAGTATCTAATACCAATAGACCTTGTGTGCGCCTCATGCTTAGGTCGTGGCAGTGGCTTTGTCAACGGATCGCCACATTGGCTTCCGTATGTACTTTGCATATTCTCGACGTCACCTCTATCCACAATCTCGCGAATAAGGTGAAAGCGACGGAGTATGTGTTTAGACTTTGATGTGATCTAGGCTCTTTTGCTTGTGCAATGGCACCACTATTATCACAATAGATGTCCATTGACTAGAGACACTAGCGACCACACCAAGCTCGTGATAAACTTCTTAATCCACACAGCCTCCTTTGCGCCTCCGGCCGCAATGTACTCCGCTTCGTCAGAGAGTCGGCCACCGTGTTTTGCTTGGAACTCTTCCACCATCGCTCCTCCATTAAGTGTAAACACAAACCCGGATTGCGATCGAAAATCATCTTTGTCGGCTTGGAAGCTTGCATCGTGTAACCCTTTGCAACCAGATCTTCCTCACCTCCAAAAACAAGGAACATACCCTTAGTTCTTCTCAAGTACTTCAGATATTTTTACGGCTATCCAATGACCATCACCAGATCCGCTTGGTATCCGCCGTGACACTTAGAGCATATGAGACATCGGGCATGTACAGATCATGGCATACATAATAGACCCAATAGTCAAGCATATGGAATCTTGCTCATCCTGTCTCGCCATCGATGTCGAAGGACACCGATTCTTGCAGAGATCGATGCCATGTGACATTGGCATGAAACCTCTCTTGGATTCATGCATATTGAACCTTTTCAATATCTTGTCAATGTACGCTTCGACTTAATCCAATTAACCTTTTGATCTATCTCCATAGATTTTTATGCCCAAGATATAGCATGCTTCTCCCAAGTCCTTCATTGAGAAACTCCTTTTCAATGAAGTCTTAACATCTTCAAGCATAGGAATGTCATTCCCGATTAATAATATGTCATCCACATACAAAATCGTAAATACAAGTGCGCTCCCACTAGCCTTCTTGTAAACACAAGGCTCTTCTTCATTTTTGATAAAGTCAAAACCTTTGACTACTTCATCAAAACGAATGTTCCAACTCCTAGATGCTTGCTTTAACCCATAAATGGATCTTTGAAGCTTGCATACCCTTTTAGCATATTTAGGATCAACAAAGCCTTCAAAGTTGTATCATGTATACATCCTCGTAAAGATTCCCATTAAGGAAGGTGTTTTGACATCCATCCGCCATATTTCATAATCAAAATATGCAAGAATAGCTAAAATGATCCGGACAGACTTGAGCATGGCTACCGTGAGAAAGTTTCATCATAGTCAACTCCTTGAACTTGTTTGAAACCCTTTGCCACCAACCGTGCCTTATAGATCTGAACATTTCCATCTACGTCTATCTTTTCTTGAAAATCCATTTGCACTCAATGGTTTTACACCATCAGTGAATCACCAAGTTCCAAACTTGATTGTCATGCATGGATTGAATTTCGGATCTCATGGCTTCAAGCCATTTTTCGAGTTTGGGTCCATCATTGCTTCTTCATAAGTCGTGGGCTCATCATTGTCCAACAATAATATGTCATTCCCATATCTAATAGGTACATGACGTGGCCTCCCGACCCACGTAATGGAGTCTCTTCCACAAAGTTGTACAACACTTTGTACATCTTGTGAAGGTTCAGAGGTAGCTTGAACATATTCATGTGATTCTCGAACTTCATCAAGATACACATCACTCCTACTGATTTCTTTTGAAAGAAACTCTTTCTCCAAAAAGACACCATTTCGAGCAACAAAAACTTTGTTCTCGTTTCTTTTGTAAAAGTAATATCCTTTTGTTTCTTTAGGATACCCCACAAAAAGCATTTTTCGATTTAGGTGCGAGTTTATCCGATTGTAAACGTTTTACATAAGCCTCACATCCCCATATCTTGAGAAATGACAACATGGGTCTTCTCCCAGTCCATATCTCATATGGCGTCTTCTCAACGGATTTTGATGGGACCCTATTCAAAGTGAACGCAGCTGTCTCTAGAGCGAAACCCCAAAAGGATAATGGCAGATCTGTTTGGCTGATCATTGACCGAACCATATCTAATAAAGTCCGTTACGTCGTTCGACACACCATTCCATTGAGGCGTTCTGGCGGAGTAAGTTGCGAACGATTCCACATTGCTTTAAATGATCACCAAACTCTTGGCTCAAGTATTCGCCACCACGATCGGATCGTAAGTGTTTTATTGTTTTGCCAAGTTGATTTTGTACTTCGTTCTGAAACTCTTTGAACCTTTCAAAAGTTTCAGATTTATGCCTCATTAAATAGATATATCCATATCTACTAAAGTCATCGGTAAAAGTTACAAAGTACTGAAACCCACCCCTAGCAGTCGAGCTCATTGGTCCACATACATCTGTATGTACTAGGGCCAATAATTCACTTGCTCTCTCACTAAAACCTGTGAAAGGGGCTTTTGTCATCTTGCCAAGTAAACAAGATTCACATGTTTCAAATGATTCAAAATCAAATGAGGTTAGAAGTCCATCACCATGGAGCTTCTTCATGCGCTTCTCATTTATATGACCTAAGCGACAATGCCACAAAAGGTAGGGTTCAAATCATTAGGCCGGTGCCTTTTACATTAATATTATAGATGTGTTTTTCTTCGAGTTCAAGGACGTACAACCCATCCACCATGGGGCAACGACCATAATACATATCATTCAAAAATATTGAACAAACAAAGTTCTTTATTCAAATCATAACCTTCATGTTCCAAACAAGAAGATGAAATAATGTTTCTACTCAAAGATGGAACAAAATAACAATTATTGAGTTCTAAAACTAACTCAAGGCAAATGCAATGGGTATGTGCCAACGGCAAGACCAAAGAACTCTTGCTTTATTCCCCACGCCAAGATCCACTTCTCCTTTGCCAAGTCTCTACTTTATCATCCCGCAACGAATTGCAAATGTGAGCAACCGAACCGTATCATATACCCATGAGCTGAGTGAAGAAGTAGCAAGATTAATTTCTATAACATTAATACCAAGTGGAAACCACATTTCCATTCTTCTTATCTGCGCTGTACTTTTCAGCCCGCTTCCAATGCCCCGATTTCTTGCAATAGAAGCATTGGGTATCGTGTTGAGGGCCAACTTTAAGCTTCAAGCTTAGTTTTGAGGCTCGCGATCTCATCTTGAGCCTTGCCCTTGCCCTTGCCCTTGCTCTTTCCCTGTTCCCCAGCCTTAGCCTTTCTCTTTTGAAAGCGCTTGTTTTTCAACCATCATCACATGATTGGGTTTTTCTTAATGCTTTCTCCGCAGCCTTGAGCATCCCATGTAGCTCGGTTAGGCTCTTCTCCATGCTATTCATATGAAAATTCATAATGAATGGCTCAAAGCTCGAGGCGTAGACTGAGAATAACATCTGTGGCCAAACCGAGGCTAAGGGAAACTCAAGTTTTTCCAATCTCCCAATGTAACCAATCATCTTGATCACATGAGGATCGACGGATCGCCTTCACCAAACTTACAAGCAAATAAAAGCTTTGAGATACCATACCTCTCAGCTCTTGCTTGATTCCCAAACATGCCCTTCAAGCCCACAATCATATTGTAAGCATCCTGGTCCTCATATTGCTTTTGGAGCTCAGAGTCCATTGTGACTAGCATGAGACAATGACTCTCATGTACATTAACATGCTTTTCATATTCAACCCTCAAATTGCGAGCAAGATTTTCTACTGGTTCATCAGAATTGGATTCTCTAGAACATAGTCCTTCTTTTCATGCTTGAGAACAATTCTCAAGGTTGCGATACCAATCAACAAAATTAGTTCCATTCAGTTTTCCCTTTCCAAACCGATCTCAAAGCAAAACCAGTGTAGCAGGAGTAGGAGAAGGTGCCATTGAACTACAACAAAAATATGCAAAGATTCTAAGCACTATGTTTATGTAAAACTTTATTAAACTTTTAATTAAAGACACTCCTATTTTATGTCCTTTTATAGACACATAGTGAGTATTCAAGATTCATATTCATTAAACACTAGTGAGCTTTGGCATCACTGCTAGAAATTTAATGACATAGGTAAGCAACACCTTTGCTAATTACATCATATGTAACTCTTGTTTGTTGAGTATGAAAACAAGTAATGAATGCCTCCATCAACTTGACTCATGGCCAGTCAACTCGCCCCAAGGGCTCACATGAGGAGGGAGCACTTCCGTATTCGGTGCCAATTAAGAAACCTGCCTCATGTGTGTTTTCCTAGACACCAATTGTCTTGTATAGGTTCCTTCATTATCAAATCAAATCCCAACCACTTATGTCCTCAAGCCCAAAACCGCTTTGATAGCTCGTTTAAATCGCCATTGTTATGCGTGATGTGTCCAACACATCCCTATCATCTATTGAGATAGCCATTGATATACTACTTTGGCAATCATATCAATAACGATCTAAATTCTTGATAGGTGCAACAATTGGATGGACAATTTGATTTAAGATTTTTAACTATAAGGATGAACAAAGATTACTATGAACATAGCATCACATGCAATGAGCATAAAGAAAATAGCAAGGATAAAACACACATCTACGTAAAATCAAAATAAGTCGTGAAATAGCATGGCCCTTAGCATTAAGATCTCCATCATCATGCTTGGTTGTTCACCTAGCCACCTTACTTGATTTGTTCACCTAGCCATCGTCTTCATCATTATGGATGCAACTCCTTACAACTTTTGATAATGAATTTTACATGAGGGTTTGAAGCATCACAAGTCGACACGCAGTCGTTATACAATTTAAATAGCCTTATGGCTTAACACGCACGCAGCCATGTGGAAATTACATGCATCACATACACATAGGCCATACTATTTCACATAATTCCTGCAAAACGAGTTAAACAAAAGCAACCCCACGACCGGTCCGAGGGGGCGCCCGCGGCGGTCCCCGCTGGCGGTCGTGGGCGGGTCCGAGGGGCGCTTCAAGGGGTCCAAGGCAGAGCCTCTCGGCGCTTCTTGAAATTTTTTTAGAGGCATGTCTTCCGCCATGGGAAAACACCTCAAAATTTCCATGGATCAACCAGATTGACCCAATCCGATCTAATATAATTGGCTTGGTCCCATATGGATACGTTTGAAACCCCGATGGCGGTAACCCGACCGTAAGGGCAACGTCGCATCATGAACGGACTCACCCAAATCAATATTGAATCTGCTTGCGCTACCATGGATCAACCAGATTGACCCAATCCAACTCGATCCGATTGGCTTGGTCCCATATGGATACGCTTTGAAACCCCGATGGCGGTAACCCGACCGGTAAGGGTAACGCCGCACCATGAACGGACTCACCCAAATCAAGATTGAGTCGGTTTGCACTTTCTCAAACCCTAAATCGATCGATCTCATCGATGGTCGCCGCCACCAATTCATCACATGAACTGGCCGAACATGTAATAGATCCAATCTACTAACCTCACACATCATATGTGCAACATCCAGATCACAAAACTATACGAGATGGCTCGATACCATCAAGGAAACGCGTATGCTACGCTAGCACAAAAAAACTACCGCGCAACCGTAAAGCTACTCGCAAGAAGGGGATCATAGATAAGATTACCACTAGACGCGCAGATTGCGGAATCCTTCGCGCCGATGTAGTGGTTCGCCCTCGCCGCGATCGTTGCGCCGATGTAGTGGATCGCCCTCGCCGCCGTGGATCGCCCTCCCACGCCGCAGCCGCAGCAAAGATCACCGCAGAGTCCACACGCCCAGAGATGGAACACCGTGCGTCGGTGTGCAAGCACCTAGTCGCTCGGCAGGGCGCGAGAGGAGGAGGCTAGGGTTTCAAGTGAATCAAACCTAAACCGTGGAAAGCACACTCTGCGCCTCCTCCTCCCCTCCTTATATAGCCACGAGATGAAACCTAAACCAGGGCCCACCAAAGATGCTAAGCCCACGAGGTTCATTAATTACGGATCCAATCCAAATTAATGCGCCCCAGCCCATTAAGTGTGTGACCTGCAGTTCACATACGCTTGGACATGGATTCGAAAACACTTTTTCAATCCAATAGTTGGTAGCGGCTTCTTGCAAAGTATGCCAACTCCCAAACATACCGTGATCAAATCGAATGTAACCTATCAAAAGAACTCATGTAATAATCCCTTTGCCAAGTATATGAAGATTGATCTCAAGGCAGAAGCATGTCATCCTTTGATGATTCAATCCATCTCTCGTATCCGTGATATATTAATAAGTTGTGATTGACTCTCAATCACGGCATGGCCATGCACTTTCTTAATCATATCACACGAGTGGCCTTGTCATATATCTCCGTTTCATTGGAGTGGCAAATTCCATCTTGATCGCTCACTTCCTCTCGCACGCTTCATAGTAAACATGAAAGCTACCTTTATAACTATCCGGTTAGGAAGTAGTGTTTGATAGCCCCAAGGAAAACTATTACACATGTAGGGAATATGACAATCTCAGTCTAAGGATCATACATCTTCTAGGTATGAGATACATCGATGACACATAAGAATGAAACATTCTCGCAGTTGTCCCATAGCGGGTCTATCTAACCCATGTTCTTCAACATGGTCCACAATGTAGAGATGATATCTCCATATCCCATGATCTATGAAGCATGATCATCGATCACTACATGTGCTGATCTATTCATCGTAGTCCTATACGATGATATCCGATCAGAGATATTTATCGAATTACATCATTAAGTAAAGAGCTTCATAATCAAGTCACATACTTGTTGATCAATACAATGATATACATTCATTGGACCAATAATCATATTATTATTCATAAACATAGTCATGTTACAATCATCTAAATGATTGCCTCAAGGGCATAACACTAACAACATCAATTTAAGCTCATCTTCTTCACTAGCAATTTGAATAACATGTCTATGTTCAGCGCAAGTGTTTTGTTCAAATATAAATATTTCATGTTCATTCACTAATTGTGGCGTGGATATAAGTGAAGCATTATGACACAACTCTTCTTTATCACTAGGAATAGCAACAAAATCAGCAATGGGTTCCATTAATAGTTGCTCTACGATAACACGATTCATGGACAGTTTTGTCTCTTCAAAATGATTTTCACCATGTATACAGTCCATACCTTTGACATTACCTTCTAAATCATTCTCCATGGTTGTAGGTGCAACTTCAATTTCCAACTCTTCACATACGTATGGAGCAGCAAATATCTCCTCTTTTTTCACATTTTCTTCTTCATCTTTCTCCCAATGGTGCTCACTTTTACGCAAAATGTTAGCTACAACAGAAGGTGCAACAATGGGCACCTCAAATAAAGCTAAAGGCTCTTTCAAAGATTCAAGAAGCATGTTTTCACTCTAAAAGCACATTCAATCAATTCGAAAGACAACTATATGTTTCATCAACAAGAACATCCCGAATTTCATGATTAAGTCCACGTATGAACCTAAGCTCAGAGCTTCCTCACATTCTTGTAAACCACAACGCAACAAACAATTTTGCAAATCATGAAAGTATTCTATAACAGTTTTAGAACCTTGTTTTAAGCATTGAAGTTTAGTAAGCAAATATTTAGCAACATATTCAGAACATAATCATTTCTCATAAGTCTTTTCATTGCATTCCAAGTTTTAGGGTCTTTATCATGTCTAGATATATGCTTCCACCAATATATCGCATCCGACGTTAACACTTTAATCATGGCACTAATCTTTTGGTTTTCGATAAGTCATAGTTTGCAAATTCTTTATCTACCGCTATCTCCCAATTAATATATGCATTAGGATCGAACTTTCCACCAAAAGGAGGCAACTCAAACTTGATTTTACCTTGTTCATCATCGGTGGATGAACCCGTGGCAATGTGTGGTGGGGCGACCGATGCACAAGGCCCATCTTTGGGAAGTCGGGCAAGAATGGGAACCCGCAGTAACGTAGTACACCATTGTTGTTGCTTAGGAGACGAGGCGGAGGACCTGGAAGTTCCAGGACAGAATGCAAGCATATCATCAAGTCTAGACAAAATAGTAGCAAGGGTAGTGTTAGCAACTCCCTGAGCAGTCTCGATGGACCGAAAACGGTTTTCTTGCAGCGACATTTGCTCATTAGTGAGTTGTACATTGCCCTTCGTGCGTGGAGAATGATGCAGTGAACTCTTGTCACCTGACATGGTTAGTAGCATAAAGGGAAAGACAAAGGTTTATGTAATTCCCAATCAACTACTAGGAAGTGGAGAAAAGTCGCTCAACTCTCAAGCCTTAACCAAAGCTCTTACAAGTTCTTACCGTGCAGCAGGAGTTGTTGGCCGTTGGCGGTGTCAAAAGTTCTTCGAAGCTTGGATAAAGCGATTGCCAAGGGACCGAACAAACGTACGAGGATAGAATATGTGGAGCTGGGTAAGCTATATTTTTTTCTATACAATCTGATAATTCTAGTTATTGTAATGATAAGTAATGACCCAAACTAGAAATTCACAAGTCCTAGTTGCCGATCTCAAAGATATAAGCGAATTTCAAGGCAACTCACGCGCAAAGATGATGTAACTTAATGCAACCAATGGAATGAGCTAAATAAGAAAATCTTCAGTACCAAAGCTCGTGTTGCATAAGTTATAGAGAGACACTAGCTAATTGCTTCAGAAAAGATAAAAGGGCACAAGATTGCTCACTAATTAATACAATTGCACAATCTGAAAAATACTAAACACAAATTAGGGTTTCGCTCAATGTAGTGCTGCCGGCCACTATTATGTTTTCTTTTCTTTTTCTTTTTTTTTGGCCTTTTGGCTCTTTCTTTCTCTCTTCTTTCTTTTGGTGACTTGTGGCCAACACTAGTATGAGCAAAGTTTTGGAATCCCTAACTGGATATCACAATATAGTATGATATGATAATTCAAGATTATGCAATGTATCAATATGAACAGCCCTAAGCAATATCAAATAGCTAGTCTCAATTGGGATCAAAGTATTCGCAAAGGATGAATTGGTTAACAAAGGTATGTATACTGATATTTTTGGAGTTTTATGGATTATGGATGCTACTGGACTCAACCAACTCAAAGGAACAAAACTAGAACACGAATGAAGCAAAACACCCAAATTCAAAGTTTCTAGGGCAGCAGATTTGTCGCCTAGATTACAGATTCAAAACGACCGAATTTAGAAGGTTCACTATGGAAAGAATTGAAGCTTATGTCCTCAGCTTTCAAAGGAATACAAGAACATGCAATTTGGAGCACGGGTGTGAAAGTTATGGCTCAAAACCGAACTGCATGAATACTCCCAATTTTAGCCCGGGACCAATTCGAATCCGAATCAAATTCGGTTTGATGGAATCCGAATCAGAAAGGACACCCAAAAACGTTTTTGTAGAGGACTCTTCAAGGATTCAGGAAAGTATAAAAACTTCCCAAACGGAGTTCGGACGTGAGAATTATGATCAAAATACCGAACCGTTGGAAGTACAACTTGCTTCAACAAATTTGATATCCAGATTAAACAGATTTAGCTCCAGAATTAGAGTTCATGCCCAACTAGGTTTTTGTAGAGATCGTTCCCAGGTTTTAGGAAAGTACAAAAACACTAGAATCCGAGCTCGTATGCGAAAGTTATGAACAAAACAAAGTACTGGACAGATTGAAAGAAAAGCTACGCCAAGGAAAACGATCAAGAACTAAAACAAGGACTCTAATGGATCAAAACCTAACAAAACTCACTAAAATACTAGATTGAATCTAAAGGTTGAATTTTTGTGGGGTAATTTTCAATTTAGGACAGAAAACAAAACTAATCTACGATGCAGAATCTCTCACCGAGAAACTTGGCGCTCTGATACCACCTGATGTGAAATTGTGTCCCGATCTTTCGATGAGAGCGATAACTATCGATTTGGTGGAATCGACTTTGACGATCCGACTACAACGTACGACGACGATGCGCCTTAGCAATCGCTAAACCAACTCGAGTGTTATTGATCTTGCCGTGGCACGATCAACCCGAACACGAGGTTCAATTCCTGCAAGCAACCAAGAACAAGCAAGAACAATGGTAAAAGCAATCTGAAATTGCAAATAAGAATTGAAGGCCAAAATAAGGTGGGGTTCTATTGAAAGTCTTGACAAGGTGGTTGTCCAAAGACAACTCAAGACGCAAAGTTTGCACTTGGCTAAACTAATCAAACAAAACCCAAAACCCTAGATGGGGTTGCGGCTGGTTATTTATGAGATAACAAGAGGAGGTGGTCGTTCAAAACCCTAGGAAACCAAATACAATTCGATTACAAGGCCCAAGGCCTACTCTGACTAGGACTGGAAAAGTGACATGACTTGTTTTGCAGTTTCCGGACAGCTCAGAAGGAATTTGAAGGTGAGACTGGATCCATTGGAAAGAGGGCGACGAAAGCTTTCAATCAAGTACTCATGTGCCCCGAACACCCTTCTGGATCAAAAGGTATGGCCGTTTTAAGTTGGTGCTATCTCAGGAGGCCGAATTGGATTCCAGAACGTGATGGATTTGATCTCTCTCTCTTCTTGGCCCATGGATGATGTGTTGGAGTAGGCACAACCAAATGTGGTCATATCCGTAGTAGTGATGTCCTCATCGCTCCGAGTCAGAGTATGTGCAACCAACCGCACGAAGATCACTTAAAATCTTTGTGAAACGATCAGAACACTCATCAAGGGTCACACCAGCGTGTTATTCAAATTTGTGTAGTCACACTTATATTGATCCTATCTCACCGTCTTGCTCTGGGTGGTGACCTCATGGTAAGCATCGAGGGTCACCCAAATCTGATGTGCACATCGTAGGTGAGAGCTCCTATTATACTCACTTTGGCTAAAACCCTGTATAATGATATTTCTTACCTTAGCATTCGCCTATACGTCAACTATATTGTACGCTAGATGTTTTCATCGGTAGGAACCTCACACGGGAGCTTCACCTTCTACCAAATTAGGAAGCCTTAGGCAGTGATGTACGACTCTATTCTCGACTTCTAGAAAAAAAATCAACACTAGAAAAGATAGGAGACTATGTGGAATACTTGTTCGTCGCCATAGCTCTAGAGACCGGTCAAGATCTATAAAAGAGTAAATTCGTGCTCTGATACCAATTGAAGTACTGAAATGGCGATCAAAGGGGGTGAATGATCACAATTAATTTTTCCACCCAATGGATCCAACCAAACCTGACAAGAAACAATTAAGCACAAACAAGAAGAAGTCTGCTCGGTTGGTGCTACCTTAGCTCAGGGCGGTAGTACCAGGTCTCAAGAACAGAGGAAGAATATAGCACGAACTCAAAAGCAAATTTAATGAAACTTTTGATCGATTGGACCAAAACTCATGAAACTTAAGATGCACCTTCTTATGAAGGTCAGGAACCTATTCCAACCTTCAATCTAAAGGATTGATGTCAAATTTTTGACCTTTATAGAACTGAAGAAAGAATACACCAAGTTTGAGTAAAAACTAAAATCTTGGTTTAGAGCTTGCTCATTGGGTTTTGATGACATTGGATAACCTTCCCACATGTCAAAGCAAGCAAAAACACAAGTAAAGAACCTCACAACACGATCTGTAAGAATGATTTCCAAGAAACGAAAGATCAGTTTCTTCCAAAGAAAAGCACAAGGTTTGCCTAGATTATTGGGATATGATCTGAAGAAAATTTATCCATTAATCATTCATCCTTGGTATAAGATCCACAAGCATTTAGAAGGTGGGAAAGCAAAGCCAACTGTACGGAAAGTGAATTGCAAGAATTTAAAGACAGAATTTAAATGCTTAATTTAAGGAATAATGAAAATAAATTCAGAATTGAGTAAATAAAAATTTTATTTCTAGAAAGAAGGTTTACAAAGCCTCACAACAAGGTGGGCAAAACTCAAAGGATCATCAAAACCTCAAAAAACATTAAGAGTGGAGACCTACCACTACCGCTCTATTTATACTACTTTTGAGTCATTTTCTACATTTGGATGAGTTCATTCAACTCTATGAAACACTATCAAGGGCTAGGATTGACTCACTTATACATACATAGGCTAACCCGAAACCCACAAACTTATCGGGTTTATGACGCTCTCAAAGCACACTAACTTGACCATTATTTCTATCCTTTAGACCGCGATCTAATGACCCTACTTGGTCCGAAAGCAGCTTTAAGTGTGAGTTCGGGTGAGGATTTCTGGAGGATGATTCTAGACTAAAACAACCCTCCAGGGGCAGACAGAGAAGCAGCAGCCTGCGTCTTGGAAGGTGTCAACAACGGCAAATTGCGACGTTTGGCGATGGCCGAAGAGCCTGCGTCAAGGAAGAAGATACGCCGACGTGATTTTGCAGCGGATTAGTTGCATAATATCGATGGCATCCTCGAGGAGGCACAACACTGTCATGTGGAGCCGCCTAGGAGTTGCGCGGTGACAACGAGCAACATGGCACATGCGGTGGCCAGGTGCGTCGACGTTGAAGTCGAGGAGCAACAACGAGGTCTGTCCAGGAGAGATTGATCTGGAGGATGATGTATCCAATAAAGAGGCCGTAGTGGATCATGGCAACAAAGAGCAAGAAAGACACCACCTCACAAATCTAATCTGATTAAATAGGATACACTAGGTCAATCGTAGGATCACCCGAGCATTGAATGAAATCTTTCTAATAACCGGCGAAATTTCGCCGAAATCATGGATTTCAGACCGTCACGAGATTCAAAATCTCGTCCGGATTAGAACAATTCAAAACTTCGTCACGAGATTCAAACTTCTACAGTAATCTTGAAAATTTCGTCGCCGAAATCTCGGGATTTTTGACCCGTTTTTAAATTTTTATATCCGGATTTGACCGGATTTGGTCTAATAACCCTTAAGAAAGTTATGTTCCATGAAAATTTGTTGAAAAACCGAATTTTCAGACATTTTAAAATTTTGGCAGAAACACTGTCAGATTTTTATAAAATTTTACAAGCTTGATAATGATCTGAAAAATTAATTGTACTATTTTTAGTAGTGTAGGATCATAGAGAAAAAGTTTCAAAATAATTTAACTTCATTTGTTAGCTTTAAAATACCAAAAAAGAATGAACATAATTGGGTACAATAACATTGTCAGAATTTTATAAATTTTCTCGAGTGTGATCATAATCCAAAATTTTTATCAGAGCTTAAGAATTGGCTCAGTACCATTCAATAAAATTTTCAACTTCTTTTATTTATTCAATCAAATCTATGTAAGCATTGAACTTTATTTGTTATATTTCAAAAATCAAAAAGAAAAAGAAAAAAAAATAGTACAGTGCCTTGTAAGAATTTTATAAATTCACTGGTGTGTGATCATGAATCAAAATTTTTATGAGATCTTAACCATTTCCTTAGAACCCTTTTGTAAAATTTTAAAAATTCTAAACATTTTTTATTGCTAAAGCAAATCTATGTATTAATCATCAGGCTTTTATCAGAACATAGCACTGTCAGAATTTTTTAAAATAATTGAAGTTTGATTATCATCTAAAACTTTTATGGAAACATTAATGATATATCAAGACCATAAAATAAAAGTTTTAAAAACATTTAATGTGGTTCGAACTATTTTTCATTTTATTCAAGTTTGCCTGTAAGGCTTTTAACAGGACAATAGCACTATCCGAATTTTTGAACATTCATGATGTTTTATCATCACCTGAAATTTTTATGGTAATATTTGTGATATGTCATAACTGTGCACAAAAAAATTCAAAATTTTCTAATCTCGTTTGTTCCATTTTTTCATTCGGTTCAAATTTACCGGTTAGCGTTTTATCAGAACAGTAGTATTGTTTGAATTTTTAAAAATTCCTCACATTTGATAATAATCTGAAATTTTTATGAGAATATCACTAATGTATCAGGTACCTTGAAAACAAATTTCAAAATTTTTCTAAAAAGTTTGAGCTAATTCTCGCTCAGTGCAAATTCACCGAAATCTCGCCGAGATTTCGGGAATTTCGTTCGAAATTTCGTTTTTTCTGGTAGAAATAAAACCGATTTGAGTTTTTATTTTTTAATTTTGTTAAATATTTATCCGAAATTTCGAGGTCTCGACGAGATTTCGGATTTCGGTCACCTGCGAGATTTCATGATATCGAAGTAGGTTTAAATCCTTGCACCCGAGTGTACGAGCACCCATGCTTCCGCAACTCGGCCAGCCTGTCATTGATCGAACCTGCTTCAATACCATGATGAATGGACAATTTACCGCACAATCATTTAATTATGTTGACTTTTATAAATGAAGATGTGATTAGGAGGAAGGTGCACAAGCGCAAGTGAGGTGACGTGCGTGCATGCCTGGCTTGCATGACGTTGATTACGTGTAACTGAGTAACATACTATTACATCGGATACAAGCTATAATATGGGTACAAGTATCATGCAAATAGGAGAAGAAAAAAAAACTATGTAAGTTCGAAAGCTCAAAATCCAAGGTGTTCTTGCGGAGGGATCTTTGATTGGAAAATACAATAAGACAAAGAGGTTGCAAGTAAGTCTCTACTACTTCTAATCACTACGCCAAAACCTACAATAAGTGACGGTCTATTTGTGACAGTTTTTTTCGAACCGCCACAAATATAATTATCAGTGGCGGTTCTATACTGAAAATGGTGAGAAGAATATCAGTGGCGGTTCTATCCTCGAACCATCACTGATAATGAATTATCAATGGCGGTTCGAGGATAGAACCGTCACTGATAACAAATACATCATTAGTGGCGGTTGGAGGATAGAACCGCCATTGATAAATAAGTTATCAGTGGCGGTTCTATCCTCCAACCGCCACTGAAACTATTGTATTATCCGTGGCGGTTCTATCCTCGAACCGCCACTGATAATTCATTATCAGTGGCAGTTCTAGTTAACAACCGCCACTGATAATATTACCTATAAATAGGTGGTCAGTAGCAGCACTGGTCTTCTTCCTCCCGAGAGCTAACCAAAAAAACTAAATTTCAGATTGCGTTTTCTCCAATTCTTGTGCTTGTACTTCCTCTAGTTGTTCCTTGGTGAGTTATTTTTTCTCCTCTCTTGATTTGTGTTAATATTGTTGCAATTTAATTTTTAAAACTAGTTTAATTAAGGTTTATATGTAAATGAGATGAAATGTTTAGATTTTGTTTATTCAAGATGTAATAAGAGGGCACAATTATTGATGCACCGAAACTACAGATATATATATATATATATATATATATATATATATATATATAGATGATCACCATTCATAAGAATAATTCATGACATAGATTTTGGTTGCTAGTTTTACTTCCTCTTGTAAAGGTACTGTGATGAATGTGAAGAAATTAACCAATGGCATGTATGTTTGGAATGGATAATTCAACGAATTTTTGCAAGAATTTTACAAGGAAACAAAGTACTAAATCCTTAAAAAAAGTCATACCCGTTTCCTGTGTTAAGAAAACACATGATCATTTCAGCTTACTTCAAGTAGCTAGAAAATTATGTTGATTGTATAGTTAACAAATATTATGCTTATAATTGACAAGTACATATGCTACATTTTAAAATAATCACGAGCGGTTGTACCATTTGCTTGATGTTGATGGGAACATGGAAGGAAATTGGTAGCCATGGCAAGAAAACATTACATATCTTGCTTATTTGCACACTAGGATTTAGTTGGCTGGAGCTAGCTGATCTTCATACATGAATTATATTAATTGAAATGAGCACTAGAATGAATCTATAGTAGTAATGTCCATGACGCCCTGTGGTAGCTTCTCCTCAGATCTTGGTGAATGATTAGTTCTACATTGCTTGCTCTAGATACATTGCTCACTTCAAAAGAACTTATACTGAAATTTTGGACTCTAGATACATTACTCTAGACACATCGTTCCTTTTAAACAATGCAAAGGTATTATTATTCTGTTATTTCAGAGATTGTTGTTTTGAAGCAAAAGATAATATATGTCATACCATACTAATAATATTCTATGATCTCACAAAAGAAATATTATTATCCCCTAAGAATGCTGTAGAGCATCCAATTAAAATATTTTTAGATCTTTATCTATTTTCTTAGAAGTATCTATGTGTTGTAGTCATGAATTAGTGGTCATAACCATTTATATACTCCCTGAGATCTAAAAAAAAGTATATTTTTTTAGACCAAGGAGGTTATATTTTATTGGTCACCAGCAGGAGTACAATCTGATTGTAGACATAAAGAAAGAAATCCGGTGTTTCACGTCCAATTGATCAAACTCATAATCATGTATAGTCACAATGCTCAGTACAATACTATTAGAACTACGTTTCACAACTAGAGAGATCTATGTGAAATCAACACCTAAAATTTATTTCATGTGTCCTTTAGCAAAAGTCTTGCCTTGTACCTAACCTGTTCAGTTGGTGATATACTTTCTTTCTTCTTAAAGATCCATTTGCAACAGATAACCTTCTTCTCAATTGGTAACTTGACCAGCTCCTAAGTGTCATTCTTCTCAAGAAATTCTAATGGAGCCCGAAACCAAGCCTATAATAGAGGAGAGCCCGAGCAGGTACCTTACCCTCCACCCAACTACCAAAGGTGCCGAGGCCTCCACCGCTGTTGCAGATGATGCTCCTGTTGCAAGACGCCGAGGACGAGGGAAAACTAAGAAGCCTGAAGGCCGGTACAACATCTCAGAGGTCTTACATACTGGGGCCCCTGTTGCACCGAGAAAATCAGCAGCAAAATACAGGTCAACATGCGGGTACATCGTAAGGGATAAAGTGCCAATCACCTATTCGGATTGGCATAAAGTGCCCCGAGCCACCAAAGAGGATCTGTGGAGGGAGCTCAAAGAAACCTTCGAATTCCCCGAAGGAGCCGAAGACCTCGTGCGTCGTGACGCATTGATGACCATGGATGCGGCGTGGAGAAACTTCAAGGCGAGGCTGAACATAAATTATGTGAAGCAAAACCGGTCAGCCATCGGAGAATACCCAAGATTAGAGCCATATTGGGATGAGTTTGTGGCGATGAAGCAATCCGAAGCAGCAAGGAAGTCCAGTGAGGACCACATTAGCATCGCAAGAAGGAATACTCACCCCCACAGACTTGGCACTAGTGGGTACGCGGGTAAATTTGCTCAATGGGAGAGGAAGGAATTAGAAGCGGTCCAATTGGCTAGCACAAGTCCCTTGATCGGACTACCAAACCGAGTGAAGCACTACGTGCTAGCGAGGCGTATATCTTGTTCATCGGGGTTTATCATTCAAGAGCAAATAAGACGAAGCAATGACGCAAAGAGTTCATGAGTTTTACGCCTAGTCCACCCAAGGATCTTTTCACCTGCATAGGAGAAAGACGAGCTAACAACGGCCCTAGGAAACAGAGAGCACTCGGTCGGACACGAGGCGTCGGGTCAAGGTTCCATGGAGGAGTGGATTCTCGAGCACGGACACTCTTATAGGAGCTCAAGAGAGCTAAAGAAGAGCAGTGAGAAGGAAATGGAAATGATTAAGGAAAGGGTTCTGCGAGAAATACAAGGCACCATTGAAGAACAAGTTGAACGACAAGTACAACAAGCCTTGAGCCAATCGCAGCCCACAACGCTTTCTCCAAATTTCTACAGTCGTCGCAGCGATTAGCGCGCCCACGCCATTGGCGTATGACAACAACCATTATCCTGTGGACGACATACAAGACCCCACACCTCGTCACTCAACGTGCGCGTGATGAACATATTTGTACAAAGCACTACAGGTAGTTTATCCGTGCAAGAAGGGTGTCTGCATAATACCCCGATAGCGCCAGGTTATGCAAAGGTCCAGGTGGACACAGTACTTGCACAGTTTGCTAAGATCGGGCTAGAAAAATCCACCAATGATGAGATAACAACTCTAGGAAGTACCGTCCACTCTTTCATCCAGTGGCGCAAGCGTGACATCGTCTTGGACCATGCAATGCCACCTCTCTGCAAGACAATCCTCGTGATCCGCCACCAAAGACCGAGAGTGAAACGTGTAGAAGCAAGATGAGGTAGAAAAGAAATCCATTGAGGACCCCATAAAGGTGGCCACTGTTAGTACTCCAAAGCAGAAACCTATAACACCTGGTACTTCAAAGGACAAACCTAGAACCCCTGATCCCAAAAATTGGCACATTAGACAAACCGTATCAGCTAGATCAGGCGAAGCCAGGACCGAGTATGATGTCGTGCGACAAAAAAGTAAGGGTAAGGCGAAGTCTGATGACCAAGATAATCAACAAAGATTGAAATTCGAGGTAGGGAAGCCCTTAGTCACCGCTTCGAAGTTAAAAAGTCTAACACCCATGATGCAGCGATTACATGCATGGTACATGGATCGATCCAACCAAGACGTACTCCCGAAGGTGATCACTGCAATTTTTCGTGAGGAACATTTTCACCATGAGGGCCATGGCTACTTCTTAATAGAATTCGATAACTTGCATAACTTGTTCTATCACGACGCTCTCGACACATCTTTTTTGAGATGCTGGTCACTGTAAGTGTCTAATATATCAATCTTGGCCTACATTCACGTAATACCGATAAATGTCATGACTAACTATTTCGTTATATAGATACGAGATGACTGAATTACGAAGAACCAAGGGGCCAGTGGGATTCCTCGACCCGGGAACGGTTTGTCAATCTGAAATCAAAAGAGCACCAAAGGAGGTCGAGGAGTACGTATATAAAGTTTTGATTAAACTACAAGACAAGGAGTTTATACTTTTACCATACCATTTTAAGTAAGTTCCTCACTAGCTAGTTAAATTACTCATTTATTTCATTATTTACTCTGATGTAAGGACTAATGACTATGGCATCATGCATGTGTATGTAGCTTCCACTGGATTCTCGTAATAATTCATCCAGAAAAGAGCAAGATGCTGATCATGGATCCACTGGATAAACCTAAAAAAGACTTTGAAGTGATGACACATTTAATAAATGAGGCGTTCAAAAGATATTGTCAGAAGAGCTCGAGATACCGCCCATACCACAAATCCCTTACAATCCATACTAAGTTTCTGGTACGCACGCAAGGAATATTCTAATATCGTATTTCATAGTAAATAGCTCCTTCGACGACATCTTAGTTCATTCGATTTTTGTAGTGTCACAAGCAGCCCAAATTTATTTGGGTACTTCGTATGCCAGTACATGCGCGAAATCTTATCATGCACAATAAAATACAATGACGTAGAGGTCAATCACACTGACATGACACATCGATTCACACCACTCAATTTCTATATACTCTCTTAATTATGTTTTTTATACTTATAGCGCCTCAAGTTGTCTACGTTAGGACTGCTTCCTTCTGAAATCCAAGCCATTCAGGCCCAGCTCGCCTACTTCATCATGAAGGAAGTAATCAACAAAAAAGGCGAGTTTTATGATGAAGACAACAATGATCCAATCATCCATACTCTTCTCTCACATCACGTGTCTCCAACCTCCGAAGACACGTAGGCTTCTAGTTTACCTCCACTAGTTTAGGCTTTTGTTACTTCAATTCTGTTTCATTACAAAGTGTAAATAACTCTTTGTTGCTTTCAAATGGGAACCCCTTCTTTTGTCAATGCCACTTCTTTTGTCAGTGGTTGTGCTACTCTGAATAATGCTCTGACCTTTAACTACAGTTTTATTCAAAATTGGGAGGTAATTTAGTCAAATTGGTAGAGTTCGGTATTGTATCCAAATTTCATATGAAAGCAAATAGTATATTGCTATTGTTGTTAGCACGTATTTACTACTCTTGTTATACCTTTTGGCTATATGCTTTTTACAAGTCAGCTCCTGTGTTTTAATGCTTATCATCTTTGATACATTTGAACTAGTTTTCCAAGTAAGTGCAAATGGTGTCGGCCTGCTTGATCCTGGTGCTGAAACAAACAGTGTAAGTGGCTATCCAATGACTTTAGTGTACTCATGTTTTAGTGCTATGGTATGCCTGCCCTGGTTGTTCTTGAATGAAGTTGTTTTGGAGAGGCATGGCTAGCGCTGCCTGAGGCTAGCAACAAATGCCAGTTTTTTATTTTCGTGTGTGGGATTATCAGCGGCGGTTTTTGCCCAAAACCGCTACTGACTTAATATCAGTGACGGTTCTATCCAAAAACCGCCACTAATACTAGTCCTATCAGTGGCGGTTTTATATAAAACCGCCATTAGATAGTTGTATCGATGGCGTTCTAGCCAAAAATCGCCACTAATAGTCGATTATCGCTGGCGGTTTTGGCTAGAACCGCTACTGATATTTGAGTATCAGGAGAGGTTCTATCAAAAAACCGCCACTGATAATACGACTATTAGTGGCGGTTTTTTGCTCGAACCGCCATCGATACCGAATTTCAAGTGGTCGTTTAGTTAAAACCGCCACGATAGTGTTATCTGTGGCGGTTCTAGAACCACCACTGATAATCCTCGATTATCAGTGGCACTAAATCTGTGGCGGTTCAAAAATCGCCACTGATGGCAGTTATGAACCGTCACTCATAGCCTTTTTCAAGGCAGTGAATTATGAGTTGGTGGCGGTCGTTTGTTCTCCTCTAGAGTACTTGATCCGTTGGATCTAACGTGAACGGCTAAGATGGAAGGAGAGCTGTTATGTTCCAAACAAACATCCACCAAGCCAACCGCCCAAACCCGCCCCGACCCCAGCCCCACCTACTAGCCCACCTCCGTCGAGCTCTGGAATCGCAAATCACAGCTCAAATCTGACCACCGGGCTCCCCGATCGGCGGATCTCTCGCCGCCTCCATCGCCGTGGGCGTCACCCGAATTGACAGACAATCGGATGCCTCTGGATTGGGGATCACAATATTCGGACGAGCCGCCCGTGTTACCGTGCCCTCTCTCTCTCCTCCCTTCGCTTCCTAGCCTTGCCTCGGCGTCTATTGGATCGTACATATGTCGTAGCTTCTACTGATATATATGGGTCTATTCCGTTTTCGCATGTAGATCTGTCGCCTTGAGGAGGATCTTGGAAGTTCCCGGCGAGATCGAGGTGACAAAGCGGCAAGGAAGGAAGCAATACACGGAAGCTGACATGGCGGCCAGTAACCAAACGTTCCCACCAACTCCTGGAGTCTAAACAAGACGAGAGGAGAGAGGAGGGGTTGTTTGAAAATCAAATCACCCACTGGCGGGGAGGCGGGGGAAGATGGCCTGCGGCGACGGCAGAATCGGTGACAAAGGTGGGAGGAGGAGCGGCATCGAGGTGAGGGCCCTGCAGTTCGGCTACGACGGCCAGCCGCCGCTCTTCACGCGCTTCAACCTCCGCATTGCCCCTGGCTCACGTTGCCTCCTTATCGGCACCAATGGATCTGGTATCTAACTAACACTAACCCCTCCCATTAGCCACGATTGTTACACAATTGCTACGTTTCTGCGATTCCAAGCTTCAGACAGGTTATTCTGATGGATACGACGCAATGTTGTTTGCTCCGTATGTTGTTAGTTTAGAGATTTAGGTTATGATATACAGGATTTACATGGCCCCATTTGCCTCATGGTACTTTACATTGGTTGGCATGTAATTTGGTAGTTTCTTACGGTGGGAACTGGGAATGTTGAGGGAAATTGTGTTGTTCATGGTGCCATTCTTAAAATTTTGGAGTTGTACAATCTAGTGTTCTCGCCTTCACAGGGCAAGGCTGTGCGTGCACTTGTGCTTGAGTTGGAGCTAAAGCACAATCTGAAGGCTTAAGTATTTTAGCAAATTATACTAGAGGTGGTTAAAAAGCAACAAATTGGAGTTTAAACGAGTGAATGAGTGATAGTTTTGTATGACCTATTGAACGTGCCTTGCCCCTCCCCCCCCCCCCCTCTCTGCGATATTGATCATGTGCATTCCATCAAGTTTTGGACATCTGCTGCCTTTCTTTCCCGTAGAGATTGAAGGTGCCTTTCTTTTGTCAACATTATTTTTGGCAATTTGCACTTTTATGTCAATTTGTGTTGCAAAATCTAAATTTTTATTGGAGGTCCATTACCATCTCTGGATCTTGTCATAATAACTGCATGGTACCGACACATTGCTTTGCCAAATGCCAAAAAGGGTGCTACCTAACATAAAGAAATTCTTTATCCATTTTGGATTAATACGTGTGTACAGTTGTACAGAGCATTGTGGGTTAGATATGTTATGTTCTCATCTAAAAACTAGCAATGTTTTGTACACAAATTTATTCACCAACATATCCCAAATTGCAGGCAAGACCATTCTCTTGAAAATTCTTGCGGGAAAACATATGGTTGGAGCAAGGGATGTTGTCCGTGTTCTCAATGGTTCTGCTTTTCACGACACACAGCTTGTGTGCAATGGCAACCTTTCCTACTTGTGTGGTTCTTGGAATCCGGACTATTGGTTCAGTTGTAAGCTGCCTCTGTGTCTACTTGCTATAAGAATTAGAAATTCAGTTCATGCTTGGCTTCGATTTCTTCATTATGAAAGCTTGCATAAGTGCCCATTTCTTCCTTGCAATTGAGCTTTCGCCACAAAATTCCATGGGAGCTATTTCCTATTGTCACTTATGCCAGCTGAACAACTATAGTGACTTTTGTTCATGTTGTTTCAATATCTATGGATAGTATAGTTGTTTGACTCAACATTGTAGCTGAAGTTATTTTTTGCCATTCAAAAAATTATTAGAAGATTCATGTTTCCCTACTTCATTAGTTAAGAGTTGACAGTTCTTTCTGGCGCTATGCTTGGTTTGTCAGAGCAATTTCGTTGTATCTTACATGCAAGTAACTTTCTTAGGGTGATGTTCCACCGCAAGGCAACTTCTCTGCTGAGCACATGATTTTTTGGGGTATTCTACACACAATAATGCTTATCATATCCCATTCTTATATTCTTATTGGATAAAGCAATAATGTGTCCACATGCTGATTTGTGACAATTTAATTGAAATCCCTGGATGTTTCAAGCATTTCTTGTAGTTTATTTACTGCTGGCATGACTTTTTATTTAAATAGATGCTGCTTCTACATTTGTGGCTTAGCTTTATTAAGTATAGTTAAATGAATTTAGCTAAAATATCCTGGCATGCCCTGCCTCGTGTGAGGATTCTCTTGTATTGATAATTATTGGATGAAAATTTCGATAATTATTAGATCTAAGAGATCAAGTTTTTATTTAAATAGATGCTGCTTCTACATTTGTGGCTTAGCTTTATTAAGTATAGTTAAATGAATTTAGCTAAAATATCCTGGCATGCCCTGCCTCGTGTGAGGATTCTCTTGTATTGATAATTATTGGATGAAAATTTCGATAATTATTAGATCTAAGAGATCAAGGGAGCTGAACTGAGGTGAATGAAAGGTAAGATGAGCATGTAACAAGCGGGGTGGTTCTCTCGAGAGTGAAAAAAAAGAGAGAGGTGTGACATATCAAGAGGCCTTTGCCATGTTGGGTGCGCTCACAACCCCTCCACCCTCTTCGTCTCCGGCCTTCATTATACCTTCAAGTCTTCTAGCGTAAGTGCAAGCTCTTTCTAGCCTTTTACCCTTAAGAATTTATAGCTTGTCCTCTGATGAAGTCGGCTGGTCCATGCTGGTTATCGCCGTGCTACCCCCCAGATTCGACATGGCGAAAGAGCTGGTCACCATGGTCCACTTATTGAAACAACTCATGCACCTTTGAAACTTCATCTGAATATTTTTGTTTTTCTTGGGTATGCATTTTACATTGTATCAATGTAATACTATAATATGTACAATGCATTGTTTCTAGCTTGTGTTTTGTGCAGCCTGAATTCTTATTCAGGCATGCTCAACTTGCATATATGTTCTACAAATACTCTATTTTGTGTAATTTGTTTCAGAGTTCTGAGGTTCAGTTTGTAAAGTATGACATTGCAGAATAGTTTCTGGCTTACGGCCCAATTCCAATGGGCATGCTCAATTTCAAGGAAGCATTAGTTATTATATGATTTGGGCCACAAGATGCAAGGATGAATCTTTTTAGAGGTTTACTTTGAGGGTGAATCCAATTGGCTGGCTGGATTAATAATATTATTATTTTATTAGGTTTTATAAATATATTACTGTAGAAATTAGACCATCTATATCCAGAATGATGTGTTTTTGTATATTGTTTAGGATCCATCGATAATGTATATCACCCTCCTTTCTAATTCCGTTGCAATGCACGGGCATGTTACTAGTTGATTTGTAAATTAGAATGATTAGTATAGTTCTAAGCAGAAGGGCTGGGTTGAGAGCGCATGGCAAAATTAAGACAAGAGATCCCAAATCTGAAAATATAGTGTGTTCCATCCACTGTAATTGGTTGTTTTTTCTTGGCTTTAATATCTTCATCATATAAAAAAGATAAAATCAGTATTTTTGTTTTACCAAAATATTGATGGATTCAAACTCTACGTATATATAGAAAGCATTTGTCGTGACCGGAATTTGAATTCCGAACACCCTGTGTGATACACCAGTCCAGGATCACGCTGGTGCTCAGAGATACAACAGAGATGAATACCATCACACATACACAACGGAAAAAGAACGATAATGTATTTAATTCAAATTAAACTGTTAAGACCTTAAGGTTAGCCTTAAAATATTAAGCCACGCAGGGCTGATTTCAGAGTAAACAATTAATAGTAGTGGAATTATAAAATTATTCGTGGCGCCTCAGTTTGCCACAGGCAACTGACTAGGCCTTTCCCCTAGTTAGACGGGTCGTCATTCTTCTCCACCTCATACGCTTGCGGTTCTTCATCTTCTGATATTGTGATTATGGAGGGGTGAGTACATTGGTACTCAACAAGCAATGCACAGAATGCAACCTAATATGCTACATGCCAGGCTTATTCCAATGGAATGGCTTAAAGGTTAATTTGCAATAAACTGCATTTAACAAGTAACATAGGTAGATTCAAAAGCAGTAAATAACAAGTAGAATTAACAATAACTTTTCCAGAAGTTACGTAAAAGCATTTCCACATCCTAATCCATACTTCCATCAACTTCATCTTTATCCCAACCACGCTTTTAATAAAGTCTAACCCTTGATCAGAATCCCGAGCAATGTCCAATACCGTGGACAAGGCTATTCGAATAGTTTATACACTCGCAGAGGTTATACACTTTACCCACATGATATAGTTAAACACCACACAAAGTAGTAACCATAACAATGTCTTTCCTAAACATCTATCCTCGCATGCATTCTCCCAGATAGTCCCCACTATCCCTTCCCTTTTGTGGAGCGGAAGTACAGGGCTAACGTATACCGTTGAAGAGATGTAAGACCGATCCGGTAACACTACACCCTTCTTTCCACATCCACAGCTACCAAAACCACCTGAGGTCTCACATGCTAAGACTTCGAAATCATACTCAACTAGGTCTGTCCCATACCAGACATATGGTTGTATGTTAGGCCCAGTTCAAAAGCTTGCAAGGTTAAGTCCTTAGGTTGATCGTGGCAAGACTACCCAAAGATCACAAAACCAAATTCAACAACATCACTCCCATGTGCCACATCTGGCCCTCCATTAATCACTTGCCATTTGCCACAGTCTAAATTATTTTACCACCCTGGTTGGTTACCATGCATCGTGTGCCATCAATAACATCAACACACGTGTCACATTCTCAAAATGTCTTTCATAGTTCCATCAATAACATCAACACACGTGTCACATTCTCAAAATGTCTTTCATAGTTCATTAGTCAATATTTCATCTTTCCCGTGAAACAGTGTCAATATAGCGCACTGCTTGGCTAAGCATACCTACTTCATTCTAACCATTTCCCGTTGGTGACTAGTATTGACCAATTTAATAGTTTCCATCTTAGGGTGACAATGGGTTTATGGCATACAAACACTAGGAACAAGGAATCGATAACAAGTGGTGATTTAACTAAACCCAAATTACTTTAAAGCTTTTATAACTTAATTAGCATGCATAACTTAAATCAACATAATATTTAAAAACATTAGGAGCAAGATGGTCAAAGCATAACTTGCCTTCGTAAAGCAGTGAGTCTTGGTCTGGAGCTTGATCCTTGAATCCGCCTCACACAAATTTCGACGCTCACGCTGTAATGATAAAGAACCAAATGAACACGCAAAACAACGTACAAACACACTTTTACTAACTACCGCAAATCAAACTAATTCATAACGTTATGAAAACTTCCAGATAATTAATTTAGCATTTTCTAAGATTTATAAAATTTATTTTGACATTTTTGGACGTATAGTTTAAGAGCTACCAAATTCGTAAGTTTGGACTTTCGTTAATATTTTAATAGTACAAATTTATTTATAAAATTTCAGTAAAATTAACGTAGCTAGGTATTGATTTTTACTCATTTAAAAAATTTGTCGCATGCAGTTTGGACTTATAACGAATTTGTAATGAAAATAAAAAATTTCGTGTTTTCCTAAAAATGTTTACGTACAACTAGTTTTGAACATGAATGACACTATTCATGGCGTATATGCGTATTCTTCTGTTGCCTGTTGCTTGGCTTGCTTTGGCTACAGAAAAGAGACAGAGAAGAAACACAAGACCGGGTCTGTGCCAACGGCCAGCGAGCACGCGGGACCGGCCAACGGCGGCGACGATGACGGCCAGGCATACAGTTCTAATATATATGTATATACATGCCTAACATATACATACATGCATGCGTTCTAATATAATCGTAGATATGCATATAGAAAATTATATATGCGAATCATCCTAATATATATATATATGGAAACATGCATGCGTTCGGTTGTATATACATATATACTTGCATTAGCCTGACACATTCTACATGCACAATTACACATAGGCGAGATCAACCAACGGACAGATAGAGCGCACAAAATAAAGATACAGAAATACTGGTCGGCAGCAGGTTGCAACGCAGACCGTCGGCTCAGGAAGAGGCGTACGGAGGTCATACTAGCGTTAGCGAAGTCCGCACGAGGCGACGGAAGAAGGTACGCGATCGTCCGGCAAGGGAGGTAGGAAGATGTGGATGTAGAGGAAAAAGACAGAAGATCTCTTTGGTGTATGCGCAAGAGGAAAAGATGGTCGAAGGAAGAAAGGCAGACCTTGAGTCATGCGCGCAGAAATGAAGGAAACAATAGTGTTAAGGGATTGTCAGCATTACATGCATGGAAGTTAAATAGTATTGAAACGAAACACGATTATGATAAAATAACAGAAAGGCTCTAAAATCTTGGAAAGGTCCCCTAAAATACTTGGGAATATTTGGAACCTAGCGAAGTTGGTTTCGTGATTTTTCAGAAATACAATCCCGAAAATTTTTAATAATTCCGGAATGACATAAATATATTAAAAGCAAATTTTGGGACATTACAACATTTTAAGGGCTTGTTTTTTTTTACTTTGGATTCTCTAAAAGTTGATGCTAGATTGTGGTTGTATAGAAATTGATTCTCTAAAAGCTGAAATCCAAAAGCACATATGAAGTGGATTGTGGATTTTAGTTTATATGGTTGGGCTGGATTGTGAGAATCGATTTATAGAATCAGGTTGTTTGTTTTTTATTCTGCTTTTGGGGTCAAAATCCAGAATCAAAAGCAAAAACAAACATACCCTAAAGTCTTTAGCTTGCATTTAAAGAGTATGGTTAGGCCACCCCACTAGTTAGAAATGAAAGTAGAAGATATCACTACTACAGAATGGTACATCACTATCGCTTCATCTGAGTTGGTTTTTAAGTTTTTAGGAAAAATTGATTGTGATAGATGACTTAGGAGGGGTGTTAATAATAATCATTATCGGTTCTCAGGTTAAAAGCGATTATGATGTAGCACTAGGCACATCACAATCGGTTCTTATGTGAGAAGTGATAGTGATGAGCATGCTCATCACTATCGCTTCTCACATAATAATCGATAGTGATGTTGTGAAATATATGAAACCAGGTGTCTTCATAACTGGCCCAGAATCGCTTGAAGGAGAAATGGGGCCGAATGGAAGGCCCAGAAGGAAAGCTCCCCGCCAAGCTGTATTGCCGTACGGAAGGGGGTACATCCTATAGACAGTTGAATATGTATTTAGATATAAAAGATACATTTGTAATCCGAGTTGTTAACAGGGTAGATAAAGATGTAAACTCTATCCTGTAACCAATTAGAATCATATAACCGATCGGGACTCTGTAAACCGCCCCACCCCCATTATATAAGGGAGAGGGCGGGCAACAACAGGGAGAGAACACATTGCATATCGCATCATAGAGCTCACGAGCAATCTTAGATCCAAGACATCCACATAATCCCAGCACACAGGACTCGGGTATTACCTCCTCCGTCGAGGGCCTGAACCTGTCTAAACCTTTGTCTTGTGTGACCTTCGAGTTTGAGATCTAGCGCCTGCCCCATAAATTTATTACCGACTACAAAAGTTGATAGTTGGCGCGCCAGGTAGGGGAAGCACTATAATCTTTTCCTACAGACTCGATGGCAGCAACCAGCGGAATCATTACCACCTTCGTCTCTGGCCAGGCTTTCCGCTTTGGAAGCCTGGACTTCGTCGCAGATGCGCGCGGAGAACTTGTCTGCCTAGAACTAAACTAGATCCAATCTGGTAAAGGTCAGGCCAATTCATCTCAGGTATGTCTTTCTGACTTGGCCAGCAAACCAGTCGGCATCGCGAGGAATCGCTACGATTTTCGTGGCATCTTCGCAAAAGAAGAGCAGAAAACCGATCTCCAACGCCAGCAAGAGATTCAAGAAGCTGTGGAGGAAGATCGTCTTCTTCGTAAGGGTTTAAGAGGCGCAGACGCGATCGCTTCGATCTCGCGATCGCCATGTCCGCAAAGACATCCTACTATCCAGATTGTGAGACCAAGCTGTCTTCCATACGCCATAGCAAAACGTCGTCGCCTCCAAGACACTCCTCGACACGCTGGACCCGATGATTGCATCTGATAGCCCGGCGGCCCCTATCGTGGCCCAGATCAAGGCCATGGTGACGACAGCGGCCATTCAGCAGAATCAGGAAAAGCCGATAGGAGAAGCGCACTCGCGCTCCCACGCGGCTACCCACGTCGCTAGTAGTCGGACTGCTACCAATCGAGTACCGGCAGTCGGCGCCCCATACAACCAGTCGGAGACGTTCGCCAGAATCTCAATCGCGACCTCCGCCAAGACATCACCGGCAGACAGCAAGAGCAGGACAAAGAAGATCGACGCTTTCGCCACGACGACTACGAACGCTTCGGTATCGGCCACGGTCCACGAAGCGATCAAAGGCACGACGACCGCAACGACTATAGAGACCATCATCGCCGGGGTCGAAACGACAACGACAATCGTCGAGTCATGGACTCGCCGCGCCGAACGCCACCCCGACGCTTTGATGACGATCGCCGAGCCAGAGGCTCACCATGCTGGACTCCCCCTCATCAGGATGACAGATCCATCGACGGAATCCGAGCGTTCACCTCTCGGTTACGCTGAGTGGTATGGTAAAGTTTGACGGGCATCGTAAAGTTTGACGGGGAGCGAGATCCAGAAGCTTGGCTGCAGGTCTACGCCCTGGAGGTTAAAGCGGCTGGGGGCAACCAAAACGTGATGGCAAATTATCTGCCAGTCAATCTCACCCCCTCGACTCAAGCATGGCTCAGAGGACTTCCTGCGAACTCGGTGGACTCCTGGAGCGATCTTTGCGATCAATTTATTGCGATCTTCCAGGGACCTATGAGAGGCCTGGCACCCCGTGGGACCTATATCAGCTTCACCAGAAGAAGGATGAGACACTGAGAGATTTCATCCGGCATTTCATGCAGAACAAGAACACCATCAGGGACGTATCTGATGCAGTGGTGGTGGCAGCCTTTCGAAAGGGTAAGTGATCCTGATCTAATCATGAAAATGTCCAGGAAATCGCCAGCCTCTATAAAGGAGATGTTCGCATTGGTTGACCGCTATGCCACGGCCTCCGACGCCCTAGTCGAGCGCCAAGAAGATTGCCCGCAACAGAAGAACAAAGGCGGCAGAGCCGAGTTCTCCAAGCACAAAGACAAAAAGCGGAAGACGAGGAGCTAGTTGCGGTAGAGGAACGCAACCGGCCCCGAGTCACGCGAAGGGAGGCACCCGACTACAATATCGTCATGGAGGCGATCTGTCCTTTCCACCCTAAAGGTAAACACTCCACTAAAGACTGCTTTACTCTGAAGCGTTTTGCACGCAAAAGCAACAAGCAGCCGGCTCCAGAGAAAGAGGAGGCGGCCAAGAAGAAGGACATTCCTGGCGAGGACGACTACCAAGAGCCCGAGCACGAGCTGAACTACATATATGGGGGCTCCACCGGATACGAGTCCAAGCGGAAGCAAAAGCTTACCGCCTGGGAGATCAATTCGGTGGAACCGGTAATCCCCCAGTATCTAAAGTGGTCTGAAGTCCCGATCACCTTCGATCGCTCGGATCACCCCAACCGAGTTCTACATCTGGGTAAGTATCCTCTAGTGCTCGACCCTGTCATTCACAGTGTAAAGCTTAAGAAGGTCTTGATTGATGGAGGGAGTGGACTCAACGTCTTGTTCGACAAAACCCTCGACGACATGAACATCCCCCGCTCCGAGCTAAGGTCGAGCTCATAGCCGTTCCCTGGGGTGATCCCTGGGGCGTTTTCGCTTCCTCTTGGGCAGATTTCTTTGCCTGTCACCTTCGGTACCAAAAGCAACTATCGGACCGAGTATGTAAATTTTGAGGTAGCGGATTTTGAGATAGAGTATCACGCTATCTTGGGAAGACCCGGTCTGGCTCGATTCATGGCCGTCCCGCACTACACCTATTTGATGATGAAGATGCCGGGACCCGAAGACGTCATCACGACTCGCAGCGACATCAAGTGATCTTTGGAATGTGATCGAGAGAATTGTGAACTTGCCGAGCTGCAGGAGGCAACCACTGAGGGGAAGAATATCAGCAGCAGGTCGCCACGCTGCAGAAGAAGACACGTCCCATCCAAGAAGCGTGCCACATCGTGATAAAGCCTAGCGAAGGAACCAAGAGAATTATCCTCGACCCATCCGACTCGTCGAAGACGACTTTGATCGGGATAGGGCTCGGGGATAAATAGGAAGACGTGCTATTCACCTTCCTCCGGGCTAACAAGGACATCTTTGCCTGGAAACCATACGACATGCCAGGTGTTCCTAAGGAGGTGATCGAGCATTCTCTACACGCCGATTTAAAAGGCAAAGCCGCCAAGCAGGACTCCGCAATTCGCTCCGCATCATCAAACGCCATCAAGCAGAGATCACCAAGCTATTAGTCGCAGGTTTTATCAAAGAAGTGTATCATCCCGATTGGTTGGCAAACCCGTACTAGTTCAAAAGAAGAATAAAACTTGGCGCATGTGCGCTGATTATACCGATCTCAACAAGGCATGTTCAAGGATCCTTCGGCTACCTCGAATTGATCAGGTGGTTTACTCGACCGCGGGTGCGAAATCCGAGTTTTCTCGATGCCTACTCGTGGTATCACCGATTCCCTAAAGACTAAGATCACATCAAGACTTCATTCATCACGCCCTTTGGGGCCTTTTGCTATACCACGATGTCGTTCGGTTTAAAAAATGCTGGTGCAACCTATCAGCGCACAATACAGCAGTGCTTTCATGCCCAACTCGGACGCAATGTGGAGGCATATGTGTATAATGTCGTGGTAAAGACTCAGGAGAGGAAGGACCTTATCGACGACCTAACCGAGATGTTCGAAAGTCTAAGGGCCTTCAGCATGAAGCTTAATCCCGAGAATTGTGTTTTCCGAGTATCTTCGGGAAAACTGCTCGGGTTTATCGTCTCCCAACGAGGCATTGAAGCCAATCCAGAGAAGATCAAGGCTATATCGAATATGGAACCGCCGACTTGCCAAAAGGACGTCCAAAAGCTTACAGGATGCATGGCCGCACTCAGCAGGTTTATTTCCCGACTGGGTATGCGAGGTATGCCATTCTTTAAACTCATCAAGAAGCAGGACAAGTTCCAATGGATGCCTGAGGCACAGCAAGCGTTTGAAGATTTGAAGACATTCTTAACGACGCCACCGGTCTTGGTTTCTCCGATGCCAGAAGAACCTCTGTTACTATACATCGCGGTGACAACTCACGTAGTCAGCGCTGCGATCATCGTAGAAAGGGAGGAGCTGGGTCACGTGCAGAAGATCCAACATCCGGTCTACTTCATCAGTGATGTCCTGAGTGAATCCAAGGTGTGGTATCGACAAGTGCAAAAATTATTATATGTCGTACTTCTTACGTCTCGCAAACTTAAGCACTACTTCCAAGAGCATAATGTTTTGGTGGTCACCTCTTGGCCAATAGGAGATATACTTCACAACCAGGAGGCCACTGGGAGAATTGCAAAGTGGGCAGTCGAGCTTGGCGCTTTTGACATTTTATTCAAGCCTCGCGCAGCCATCAAGTCTCAAGCGCTCGCCGACTTCACTACCGAGTGGACAGAACTTCAAAGCCCAGCAGTCGTCAAGGAACTCGAGTATTGGACGATGTACTTCGATGGTTCCCTCATGCTCAGCGGCGTGGGGGCTGGTATAGTGCTCATATCGCCAAGTGGAGAGCGGTTGAGGTACATTCTGCAAATACGTTTTCCTGCGTCAAACAACGCCGCTGAGTACGAGGCACTTATCCATGGGCTCCGTATAGCCATATCACTCGGTATTCGACTCCTGATGGTTCGTGGAGATTCAATGCTCGTGGTCAATCAGGTGCAAAAAGAATGGTCCTGCATCGAAGACAACATGGCTGCCTACTGTCAAGAGGTACGCAAGCTAGAAGGCAATTTTGATGGCTTGGAGCTTGTTCATGTGCTCTGTCGGGATAATGAAGCGACCGATGAGCTAGCAAAGATGGGATCTGGCAGGACCACAGTACCCATGGGAGTATTCGTCAAACAAATTCATAAGCCCACAATAAGCACTCGGCCTAAGTCGGACGTCCCAGTGGAGAAGAGCGAAGAGGCAGAAGTCTTCATCATTACCTCCGATTGGACAGCTCCGTATCTGGACTACTTGACGAAGACGAGCTACCCGAAGACCGCGTGCAGGCCGAACGAATAATGTGCCGAAGCAAGATCTATGTGGTGATCAGGGAAGATCTCTATCGCAAGAGCTTCTCTGGTGTACTACGACGGTGCATATCAGAACAAGAAGGAAGAGATCTTCTCAAGGAAATCCACTCGGGAGTTTGTGGTAATCACGCGGCGTCAACAACCCTGGTCGGTAAGGCTTATCGTAAGGGATTTTTCTGGCCGACTGCTGTCACTGATGCAGAGGACACCGTCCGGACATGCGAAGGATGTCAGTTCTTTGCGTGACAGATGAACAAACCGGCACAGGAATTACAGACCATCCCGATCACCTGGCCATTTGTGGTCTGGGGGCTCGACATGGTGGGACCTTTGAAGAAGGCTCAAGGCGGTTATACTCATCTCTTCGTGGCTGTTGATAAATTCATCAAATGGGTAAAGGCCAAGCCAGTCGCCACAATCACAGCCGCAAAGGCCAAAGAATTCTTCAATGAGATCATGGTTAGGTTCAGTGTACCAAACCGAATCATCATGGATAACGGCACCCAATTCAGAGGCGCCATATTTCAAGACTGGTGCGGCGAACTCGGCATAAAAAGTTGCTTCGCATCGGTAGCAGACCCCCGAAGTAATGGGAAGGTCGAGCGAGCCAATGGCATGGTATTACAAGGCCTAAAGGCAAGGATTTTCGATCGTCTCAAACCATACGCCACTCGGTGGGTCAAAGAATTACCTTCGGTACTCTGGGGGCTGCGAACTACCCCCATTAGAGCAACTGGGCAGTCACCTTTCTTCCTAGTGTATGGCTCAGAGGCGGTCCTCCCCACCGAGTTAGAATTCGGATCCCCGCGGGTTCGGGGCTACGAAGAAGTCGCCTCGGAAGAAAGCCGGCTAGAAGACCTCGACTGGCTGGAAGAAGCCAGGGATGTCACAACAATTCAGTCAGCAAGATACCTTCAGGGCTTACGTCGCTATCACAGTCGCAATGTAAGGAGCCGCACATTCTTCAAAGGAGTTCTGGTCCTTAGAAAGAATAAGAAATGCGAGCATAAGCTCTCCCCAAGCTGGAAAGGCCCTTAGGTCATCGATGAAGTGATACGTCCTGGGGCTTATAAGCTCAAGCGTGAAGACGGCACAACTATCAGCAACACCTGGAACATAGAACAGCTACGTAGTTTTTTCACTTGAACTTTGTAATTCAATTGTTTCTTTATGAATAAATGTCGCTCCTAAAATTATTTTCGTATAATCTTCTCGAGATTTATGCATCTGAGTGCTTTGCTCCTACGATTTTAAGACTCTGAGACATGCGTCATGAACCATGCCTTAGAGCCTGGGGGCTGAACTAGTCGGACATGATACGACAAAAGCCACTCGGATGGATTCATCAAGCATAATTGCATATTTAAAGACAAAATGCAAGAACAAAGAAAAACTTTTATATATTTGATTCATAGGTCCAAAGTTTCCGCTACAGCTGAAGAAGCATCCCTGACTTCATCCCAGAGTTCGGCGGCCCGGTCTTCATCCACGTTGCAGGCATAGCCGTTCTTGATAGCTTTAAGATCCACTCGGGGATAAAGCGATTTGGTGATAGCCAGAGCCTGGCTAGCGCCATTGGTCGCCGTCTCCTTCAAGAGTATCTTGAGCTCCTTCGGGGCTACCTCCAGTTGGGAGATGACTTGGTCTCTGCTAAGCGGCCTCTCGCCTCTGGGATGAACCAACCTCAGCAGCGGCTCAGAGGACTTGTGAAGCTTGGAGCAAGACGTTTCAAGGGATTCAACCCACTCGTTGTAAGCGGCGTATTGCGCCCGCGTCTTGAACTTATAGTCTGCAAGCAAAACTGATTATCAAGAAATACCAAGAAGACAACAAAGACAAAGGAGGGCCAGGCTGCTGAGCGTACCTTCTAACTCCTTCTCTGACTTCAATTTGGAGGCTTCCGAGACCTTGAGTTGCTATTGAAGCTTTGCAACAGTGGAATCCCGAGCTGACATGAAGACAAAGAAATTAAAAGACCGGACGATTGAACAAGAGCACGGGGTGGTCCAAGAAATATTTACCTTGAAGGAAGCCAACGACGTCTAGCTTCTCCTGCAGCAGGGTTTTCTGCTCTTCCCGCAATGCCTGGACCTCTGACCGAAGAAGTCGCAGCTCGGCTGCATGACCAGCCTTGATCTGCTCCAAGTCGCTAGATATTCTTGGCGCATCCTGACCTTTGGGAGCATCTTCTGGAGATACTCAGACTTCTTTTCAGATCGTTCTCTCAATTTCTGTAACCATCGCAGGAGAAGGTGAGAACATGCTAACCAGCACAAGCATGAAGGTGGTAAGAGTAGTGAAAGTATTACCCAGGCCAGGCGAGCACAAGCGGTGGCATGACTGTAAAAGTCATTCCCTTCTCTCTCCTCCTCCGAGTCGTCCAGAAGCTTCAAGCCGTCCTCTTCATCAACCCACGCGGTTTGCATTATGAGCTGAGGGCGAGCGGGAGTCGACGGAACTCAGGAGATCTCTTCAACTTCTGGGGATGGACGAGAGATGGGCTCTTGAGCAAGCAGGACCAGACGCTGAAGCATGGCGTGTCGGTGAAGGTGGTCGGGCTCGGGGCGCCTGTGTCCACAGCGACGCCTCAACCAAGACATGAACGTCCCCGGCTCGGGCTTTAGGGGCCTCGGATGGCGTCTCGACAGGAACATCGTACGAAGGATTCCTACAAGAAGAACAGTCAGTAAATGAGCAGGCAAAACGCGCCAAATAAGAGTCGATGGGGCATCAAACCTGTCGGACTTCTTCATTCTCATTGGGGGCTTCTTTCAGCCACTCCCGGAGGGACCACTCGGGGCGCTACAAACCGAAACCCTGGGCTCTTCCCAACTGACCGAGTCTCTCGAAATTGAACTCGGCGGTACCACGGGCTCGTGGGGAGGGGGAGCCGAAGGCGCTGGGGCTCGTGCTAGTGGTTCCTGAATCTTCGGACCACCAGTCGGGCGCCGGGGCTTCGCGGGGTCCTTGGTCATCGCTTTCTTCCCCTTCTTGGCGGTGGGGTCTCTGGTCGGGGAGCGCGCAGGTCGTTTGAAGAGAGCGCTCTTATAAACGGGCATCTCCGGGAGAGGCACGTCACTGAAAAAAGCCTGGCGATCCTGGAAAGGAGTGTTACAACTGTTAAAAGACATTCAGAGACCAATGTCAAAATCTATCAGCTAAACTTTCTCACCTCAGGAGGAGGGTGTGATGCAGTGAAGGATTTTAGGCATTTGGTGGTGGACATCTCTACGCTCGGGATGAAAAAGTCACCTACCCGAGCATACACCTGCTCCTTCGACACTGCTTCGGGCAGTTCCCGGGTCGGATCGTCCTTACCTTCAAATGTGTATCCCAGATGGACTCGCTCCTTCAAAGGTTGTATCCAGCGAGCAGCAAAATGGAGGGCGAGGCCAACTCCCGTAAGACCATCTTCCTTCAATTGCTCAATCAGCGCCAAGATATCATGCACCTGGTCCATGCCCAGCATTGGGGGCAGATACCCAAGAAAGGGACACCTTAGGCCGGCGCCCGACAAAAGAGGGGAGGGCAGGATCGGGATTGGCACAGTAGAACCACTCCTGGTGTCAGCCCTTATTGGATGTTTTGAAGGGAATAGCAAAATAGTTTTACTTTAACCCCTCCTGCAGCTGAAATCTGGCTCCCCCAATTACCTTGGGTTGAGGGATAAGGTTTCAAAAGGTAGAAATGGCGAAAGAGATCGAATGGGGCCGGATGCCCAAGAAAGCCTCACAGAGGTGAACAAAGAGAGAGATTTGCAGGATGGAATTGGGATTCAAGTTCACCAATTCGATGCTGTAGAAGAAGAGAAGACCGCGAAGAAAGGCGCAGGCAGGAAGGCCCAGCCCACGTTGGAAGAAGGATTCAAAGACCACAATCTCTTCGGAATGGGGTGTTGGGATGGATTCACCTGCGGCCGATCGTGCAGAGATCAAAGTCAGGGCTGGAAGAACCCCTTCATCCACCATGGATTGCAACCGCTCATCCGTCGTGATCGAGGTGGTCCAATCTTGAGGCGAAGGCTGCGGGGAGGCTCTCTTGGAAGATTGAGAAGACATTTTCAGAGGAAAGATCAACGGCGACGCAAGGATGCGAGCGCAACAGCAGTTAACCCTAGCGGCGGAGAAGGTAGAGAGACAAAGGAAGCAGAAGAGGAAGGAGTGCGAGATGGGAAAAATGAACAGTCGACTTAGTCTTTAAAGGGGGAAAAATTAGGTTTTCGCCGAATCGGCGGAAAGAGATTGACCCTGCTCTATGCTTCGTAATGATTTGCTAGCTTAGCGTCCTGACATACAGAGGCAGTTGTGGTTTGACCAAGTCATGTTTGGGACACATTGCTCCCCATGATGGGATGTTTAACCACTTATCGAACTAAGCAAGTCGTGGGTGTCCTCCAGTTTTGATTAAAAGCATCTCCTTGTGATATTCCCCATGTTGGGTCGCCAGGTGGTTACCGCATGACGGAATCATATATCGCGAGTTGAGCCTGATAAGGCACGGTTCCAATGGTATGCCCAAGATGGGTCGATAAGCTGTGCGTCGTAACAAACGAGTACGGATACCATTCGGATAAACCTTGATATGTCCCAAGTCGGACCAGAGCTATGTCCTATACTAGTCGGATACAGGTATCACTCGGTCATGAGCTGAGAAAATCCCGATACGCTCCAACTCGAGCCTAAGCTATATCCTATAGCAGTCGGATATGGGTATCACTCGGCCACGAGCCAAGAAAATTTTGATATGTCCCAAGACAGACCAGAGCTGTATCCTACACCAGTCGGATATGGGTATCACTCGGCCAAGAGCCACGTAAGCGTGATACGCTCCAAGTTGAGCCTAAGATATATCCTACACAAATCGGATATGGGTATCACTCGGCCATGAGCCAAGGAAGTCCTGATACGCTCCAAGCCGAGCCTAAGCTATATCCTACGACAGTCGGATATGGGTATCACTCGGCCAAGAGCCACGCAAATCCTAACATGTCCCAAGTTGAACCTAAGATATATCCTACGACGGTTAGATGCGAATATCACTCGATCGAGGAACAATGCAAGCTTCGATATGCCCCAAGCTGGGTTTAAGCTGCGTCCAAACGACAATCATAGAAAAATGCTTGGAAAAGGTACTTCTTTATTATATATAAAAATTCCTCAGGCATTATGCCTGGGAAAACATTACATTTACAGGGGCCCTAGACTTCTCCACGGCGCACCGGGCCGAGCGCCTCCACGAGAGCCTCCCTGGCCCTGTAGAGGACAGGGAAGATCTCCAGGAAGGTGTTGACGGTGACACGGTCACGGGCAACAGCCTCTTCTTCAGCCAGCTCCGCCATGACGAGGTCAAAAAACGCCCATTCTTCGGCAAGCTCGGGGTCCCGATCGTCCATGTAATTCCTCATGAAGAAGCTAGAGCTTGGTGTAAGGAAGAGGAGGACTAAGTGAGAAGGAATGCATTCTACAAGCGTTGGATCGCTTTTTATAGCCGATACATCAAGGTTGAAGTAAATGCAAGGATGTAAAGACATCAGAAGCCGAGGAGACTTAGAGTTAAGATGGTTCAGAAGCCAAAGAGGTTTTTGGAAAAAGAATTGACTCAAGAGGTCAAAACAACTTCGAAGATTGTCCAGGGATATACTCGAGTCCTTCATAATCCCCTTGCTGCAAAGAAAAGCATCCAAATCGAAGAAGAAACCAATCAGAGGTTTATGCTAGTAGCTGAAAGCACGAATCCAAGTTGAGTCCCAGATAAAGATATAGCAACCGGATCATGAATCACTCGGGGGCTACTGTGGAATATATGAAACCAGGTGTCTTCATAACCGGCCCAGAATCGCTTGAAGGAGAAATGGGGCCGAACGGAAGGCCCAGAAGGAAAGCTCCCCGCCAAGCTGTGTTACCGTACGGAAGGGGGTACATCCTATAGATAGTTGAATATGTATTTAGATATAAAAGATACGGTTGTAATCCAAGTTGTTAACAGGGTAGATAAAGATGTAAACTCTATCCTGTAACCGATTAGAATCATATAACCGATCGGAATCTCTTAACCGATCAGACTCAGAAACCGCCTCGACCCCATTATATAAGGGAGAGGGCGGGCAACAACAGGGAGAGAGCACATCGCATATCGCATCATAGAGCTCACGAGCAATCTTAGATCCAAGAGATCCTCATAATCCCAGCACACAGGACTAGGATATTACCTCTCCGCCGAGGCCCGAACTTGTCTAAACCTTTGTCTTGTGTGACCTTCGAGTTTGAGATCTAGCGCTCGCTCTATAAATTTATTGCCGACTACAAAAGTCGATGATGTGCACGCGTGCTCATCATCGCCGCTTCTCACATAAGAACCGATAGTGATGAGCATGCACATCACCGCCGCTTCTCACATAAGAACCGATAGTGATTTAGTATGTGCACATCACTATCTCTTCTCACATAAGAACCGATAGTGATGTGCGCGTTCACATCACTATCGTTTCTTAGGTGAGAACCGATAGTGATGTGCATGTGTATATCACTATCGCTTCTTAAGTAAGAACCGATTGTGATGTGCCTCGCTAGGTTATTTATACCTTCGGGTTGAACTCTTCTCTGTTGTTGTTCCAGAGGCTAAGAAAACCGCCGCCACCCGAAAAAACAGCAGATATTCTGGTTGAAGCAATACTTGGGTGAGAAAATTTGAAATCCTCAAGGTTGGGTGTTAAGAGGGTAAATTTGAAGCCCTAGCTTGAGGAGATTTCCCTTCTTTCTTCCCTCAATTGTGGTTTTCTTCAAAATGTGAGCATTAATTGTATCGGTTCTATGTTGAAACTGATACAGATAAAAGCTTTAATTGTGTCGGTTCTGAGTGAAACCCGACATAGGTGAAGGCTTTAATTGTATCGGGTTTTATAATAAACCGACACAAATGACTACTTTAATTGCATTGGTTCTTATAAAACACCGACACAGATGACACATTAGTTGTATTGGTTCTTATAAACAACCGATAGAGATGATTCCTTTACTTGTATCGGTTCTTATAAAAAAGCGACACAGATGACTAATTTACTTGTATCGGTTTTTATAAAAAAAAAACCCACACAAATGACTCCTTTAATTGTATCGGTTCATATAAAAAACCGACACGGATTACTCTTTACTTGTATCGGTTCTTATAGGAAACCGACACAGATGACGCAACAACTTGTGTCGATTCTTATAGGAAATCGACACGGAGAACACAATTACTTGTACCGGTTCTTATGAAAGACCGACACAGATGGCAGTTACTTGTATCGGGTCTTTTAGAAAACCAACATAGATGGGCAATTAGGCTGCATAAATCGCGTACAAACTTCACTAGCTTGTGGAATATAAGAAACTGTATCTTCAGACCGCCCAAGACGCTTAAGGAGGAGACGGGCCCAAGCAGAGGGCCCAAAGGATGAGCCCCACGCCAAGCACTGCTACCGCACGGAAGGGGGCACATTTTACAGACGGTTATATGTATTTGGATATAAAAGATACGATTGTAATCCGAGTCGTTAGTAGGGTAGATAAAGATGTAAACTCTATCCTGTAACCGACTAGAATCTAGTAACCGATCGGAATCTTCTAACCGATCGGGACTCTGTAAGCCGCCACGACCCCCGCTATATAAGGGAGAGGGCGGGCAACAACGTAGAGGGAGAATGATCAAGCCTTAGAGCATAGCACACCTCATATTGCCCACAACACATTGCGCTTTGAGCATCCTTAGATCCAAGAGATCCCGCATAATTACAGCACACAGGATTAGGGTATTACCTCTATCACTGAGGGCCTGAACCTGTCTAATCCCTTGTCTTGTGTGACCTTCGAGTTTGAGATCTAGCGCCTGCCCCATAATTTTATTGCCCACTACAAAAGTCGACATAGCTCCTCCCTCCAGACTTCACTCGAGCTAGCTCTAGACTCGTACTCACCCCGGCCCCCGGCGCCACCGTCGTGCTCCGCCGACCCTTGGTGCCGTCGTCATCCCCCACCCCCGGCGCTGCCGTCGTCCTCCCTGGCCGGCTCTACCTTGGGCTCCAACCCCGGCCAGTCTCCGGGGCAGCGGCTGCAGCTGCGTTTTCCTTTTCCAGGTTTGCTCCTCACAGTTGTATCCCTCCCACCCCTCGTCTCTTTTCCTTGAGCTACCAAAAGGATAGATCAATACTCCAATTCATAAACTGTGTAGTTCGTTTCGTTCCGGATCGATGGACCATGATAAAGAATAGATTCTTGTATCTCATGCAATTGCTATTCGTTCTGACGCTATTTGGGGCGGTACGTGCGCTCGTGATCGGTTCTTGGTACTTGCTTGTCTCATCCAATCAGACGTACTTACTTGTCTCCTTATCTATCGTTATGCGTATGCTATTCGGTTGCGTAGCTTCTTATCGTCATGTCAAATACCAATTTGTGTTTGTGGTCTCCCTCGGTGGCTGCTACTAGATGAATTATAGGCTCATGCTTCTCTGATTCTACTGCTGCAGTGTGTGCGGCAAGTTGATTCTACCACGGCATCTTATGGTTCGTATGTTATTCTTGCATGCCTGTTAAGATGGATTAGATTGGAAATCTTGGGTGGCAGATATAGATATGGATTTTAATTATGTCGGTTCATAGCCAAAACTGATAGTAATTATCATCCTTATCTGTATCGTTTTGTGATGAAAACTGATTGTGACGTTGTTTTATTCCAGTCGGTTTAGAATTAAAACAGATTGTGTATTGTACCATTTTGCTGTCGGTTTCGGAACCGACTGTGTTGTGCTATTCCGGCATATACTAAACGCGTGCACTCACTAGCTCCTCACAGCTCACTCCTCACTTCTTACCGCAGTCATCCCTGCAAGCCCGCTACAAACCCTAGACTGAGACCCACCGACAGCGGCAGCCTCCCCGACAAATCGATGGTGGCCACGGCGATGTCGTACCGGCGGGTGCTCAAGGGGGTGAAGAAGCACGTCGGCGCGGACGCCTCCAAACAGCACCTCCGCGACTTCGTCGCCGCTGGTTCGAAGCCCCGCCCGACGGAGGTCGATGCCGTGGCAAGCTGCGCCTCGCCGGGACTACGCCTACCTTCTCTCCAGCGTCCACCACCACAAGGTCGGATCTCAAGTGCGACGATTCGATGTGGAATGTCTTGTTAGTACTCCTATTTAAAACTTGTGCGTCATGTTAGGTGGGAGTTCACGTGTCTGATGAAAAGCCACAGATGAGTATTTTCCCCTGAATTTAGGGTTCTTAGATTTTAATGTGTTAATCTGGGCTACTTATATGGAACGGGTTGTAGCTTAACGATAGCTCATTATTTTGAGAAATTTGGGTCAAAGATCATCTGGATATGTAGGCATTGCTAGTTGTTGGCCCAATCACTGTGTTGGAGTTCTAGTTTGAATGCTAATGCGCAACCTTCTGATGAAATGAAGAAAATATTGAGCAAATCTGCTGTCAGTGTAGGCCTTCACTTCCGGATGTCTATCAGCCGTGAGAGCTTCTTTCTCGCATATGTGCACGACCCATGGTACTGTCTTTTAGCTATAAAAATTTGGAGCAACTTTGCTTGAGTTACAAAATTCCAGTTGTTCTGGAAAGTTTAGCTTGCTAGCTGTAAGCACCTGCACTCTTTTCCCAATAATGAACAATGGCATTGGTTTTCTTAATGGTTTATGCTATCTTGTTCCATGCCATATGAATTGTGATAACCCGGAGGTTATCGGGGTTAAATAAAAAGTATTAATCAACTAAGCAAACAATAAAAGCAATTAAGCAAGATAATTAAAATGTAAGGAATTGAGAATTGCAGTTAGTCCCGTAGGTGAGGGTATCGCTTATCGAGATACCTAATCCATCCGGGGGCCAAATCGGCACCTCTTTAGACCTTGCGGACTGAATATGTTGTGTCCAAAACAGTTGTTGGGACGGTGTCAAGGTTTCATGAACTGCTAAATAACTTGAAAACTCTATAGTTATAGCATCTTGCATATAATCAAAACCCCAACCCTTGTTGCTGAGAACTAGAGTAGGTCTCATCTATAAGAATTTTAAATGCAGCTCAAATTAGCTGGTAGATTAAGTAAATGACATCCAGTTTCAATCACCCAGAAATATGCTGAAACATTCTTTGCATAATTTCCACAATTTATCTGAGATGAAGAAAATCAGGAACAACTAACTAGAGGTCTACGAATACAAATGTGCATTTCACATAAGGTTTGTTGATTGCAGCATCCATGGTACATCATTTAAATGAATACCTCTCTCAGCATTGTTTACCAATACGACCATCTAATGACTTCGCTATAACAGACCATTTTTTTGTCCCATACTTCTTTACCATATTGACAATGATATCATCTTCCTGTAAAAGATCTCAGTGAACAAACAAATTATAATACAAAACATGCTTACTTTAATTTGATAGAAGCGAAATCAGACATATTTGACGAACCTCTCGGATCCAAGGACCTTTTATAAGTTGAGGATTAAGAACTTTTTGCCATCTATGCAAACATTGTACTTCTGTCCTGTCAGGGAAAAATTCTTACATAAGATTATGATACTTGTAAACAAATATTATATATGTGAATGTGATTGCATGTGTACTGACTGTTAAGAATGTTTATGTTCTATATTGTGAACGAATGTGATATGTGTTAGTACGGTCTTATCACTGTCTAATGACTTTGTGTCGCCACTAGAACCGACTGTGATGATGAAAAAGAACCGATTGTGATAGGGATTTCTGTAGTAGTGTATTCCGTATCCAATAGTCATACAATCCTAATATAAATTTCAACCAGTTCTACGCTAGAAGAATTTCGTATACGCCTACTGTCCTATAGTTTGTTTTTAATATCAGCCCTGTAGAAACTATAGAAATAATCTAAAGCTAGTTAAAAATGTGAACTATTTATTCTACCTAACTAAACTAAGCCCTCCAATTGATTTCCGGGGGGTCACAAAGGCACAAACGAATCTCACTATTTGTGGGGCCCTCAGACATTGGGCCCGGCAAGCAGTTCCATTCTATACTGCGCCACGACCGCCTAGCGGTTCCGGACGTCATCGGTGCTCAGTAGAAGGCGCGCGCGAGCGCAAGTAGCGTGATGCCGAGGAGCACGAGTCGCGACGGCGGCTGTGTTGCCCCCGCGGAGCCCACCTCGTCACCGGCTTCGACCCGGCCGACTTCATGCTGCACAGAAGAAAGCATAACGAAATCAGTCGTCAGCCTTAACTTTAACTGTTCACATATAGAACGTATGTACGTTGTGCGGTGACGCATGCGAGAACAAAAGACAGGCCAAGCTGCCGACTTGGTGGACCCGAAGCTGGCGACGGTCGGGACAAATTAAGCGGCTGTAGCCGGCGCCTGGCTAGACGCAAGCTTCCCGGAGGGGACGCATTTGGAACGGCTTGGCCGCGTGCGGCACACAAATAATATTTGTATAAGTTGGCGGCGGCGGCGGCGGCGGACTATCACGGCGAGTCGGCTTCATAGCACCACCGAATTGATGGACGCGGTGTGCTCGTAAAAAATTAGCGGATGCGGTTGGGCTCTGGCTTGCAGAGCGGTGGGCCGACGGCGTCACTACCAGGCTACCAGCTACACCGAACATTTCAGATTTGTGTGGTTTATTACTGTCAAGTTTTGAAAAGCGGTCAATCAGTTGCGTTGCGACCAGAAGCGAAAAGGTACTTTTCTTTTGCTGTCGTATACAATGGATAGGTCGTTTTCTTTTGGTTTGATAAGATTTGACTAATCTGTTCGCTTACCCAGCTAATTAAGCATGATTTAGAAACACGGCAGAAATCCAATAACCTTTCCGTTCACACAATTCATGCGTCAAAAATAAAGGGGGAAAGTTTTCCACATACCTGGTTGAGCTGGGGCAGAAGATGATGACGTAGGAAGTGTCGCCGCCGGCGCAGGTGAAGGTCGAGGAGGCGTCGTCGTAGGCGTAGCTGTAGGCCCGTGGGCACGCGTCCTTGAAGAACTGCGAGTACGACGACGGCCGGCACGTGTTGGGGTTGCCGTACTCGCCGCTGCAGCAGTACTGCGCCGACCCGAACGCCTCGCACGCGCTCTTGCACGCCACGCCGCCACCGGACAAGGCCGCCGACGTCACCCGCAGGTCGGCCGGGCACGCGCCGTTCAGATCCACCAGGCACCCGGTCGGCGCGCAGTTGCCTCCCGCGGCCGCGCCCTGCGGTGTCACAAGCATCGGCAGGTTGTACCCGTCCACAAGGCTAACGTCGTAGAAGTCCATTCCACCGCTGCCGTCTAGCGTGAACTCAGCAAGCGTCGCAGGCGGGGCGGCCCCGCCGCCGGCGCAGTCCTGCCGGCCGGAACCACAGTCGCCGGTTACGCAGGTGAACTTGCCGTTATTGTCGGTGGAGCAGAGGGATCGGCCCCAGAGCCGTCCCGACCACCCGGCCGGGGCCGGCATGGTCTGCGACTGCCCCGGCGCGAGCTCGAACCCCGTGCTGTACAGCCCCGCCGAGTTCGCGCTTGCTAGGATCCCCGGCCACACCGTGTACCCACAGTTGTTGGTGATTGTGAACGACTTGGAGTAAACCCCTGATCGAGTTATCAAACCAAACATACGTACCACACAAGATTAGCACAGCACAACCACAGAGAAGTAAATTCACAATAAATAGCGGAAAACAGAGGAAATTCAGTTCCTCTTGGGCCATGTTTCGATAGGTTTTAGTATCTTACCGCTAACGAAGACGGCGAGGACAACGAAAACGGCGACAAGTGCTCGGCATCCTGCCCTAATCGACGACATTGTTGTCTGACGAGGGAGACCTTCGGCGACGGTTGCAATGGCGTTTCGTAGTGGGAGCACCGAGGGCGCGGCACGAGCTATTTATAAGCAACCTTGCCCGCAAAAAATCCGCGATGCATTAAGATACGGTTTCTTATTTCTCCTGACTGATCATGTTTCCAAATGAGAGAGGCAGTTTCTACCTGCATCGTCGACTGGTCGCTGCTCCGGCATAGATGCGATTACGAGATGACTCAAATGAACAAACCGGCTACAGTTTAGTACGATGAGAGTTAATTTACATTGAAATAATACCGAGGTATCAAAATTGGTGGTTTCACCCTTTAAAATTTTTTATCTCATGGTACAATTTTTATGTAAATTTTGGTATGTCTTAGAAATGATAAAATTCCTTTAGTATGATATGGCAAGAGGCCGTGTATCTTTTCAAAATATCGTGAGGTGGTTTTGTTATCTCGGTGACACCATAAGGTAATACGCCTTTCCATCTTTCTATTTCCTCATCTGACCCGCCGTGATTAGGTGTGGCTGTTTTGATTTGGTCATGGCTAGTTTAGTACGAGATCCGGCAAATCGGTCATATTCAGAATGAAAAGGTAAAGCCTGACTTAATAATTGGAGGTAGATTTGGATGTTCATGCATGGTATATATCCAACCTACTAGATTATAGCGTGGTACACTGGTACTTCACATTTCACAAGTCATATATGAATAATAACGGCAGTAAATCGTATACACCGATGCCGATACGATTACGGCGGTTTGTTTGATGTTTCTCCATTGAGGGAAGCAACGAAGTTTTTGTTGCCAACCTCAATCTCTTTGTTGAGGAACCTCGCTATCGAATAGTCCGGGTTCCCAATGATCCAGATGAGAAATGAGAAAGAGAGAGAGACACGTGTTTAGGGAGAGCAAAAGCGGAAATTCTTTATTGCTAATGAATTCTGTACATAGGGGGGGACACCCTCCTTCTTTTATAGCGCTCTCTAGGGTTTCGGCATAAGGGACCACATGGGCCTTGGTGGGCTTCGTGGTTTCTCAACACTCCCCTTGGGCCCTTTGCGCGAGATGCATATGCCTCATTAAAACTCCGTAAAAACCCAGGTGGGAAAAATACTTGGAGAAAGAGTACATAGCATACGCTTTACAATGTTGCACTAATTGCCTCGTTAAAATCTTATGCAAGAAAACTTCATGAAAAACTTGCTAAGGAAAAAGAGTACAATTCTCCCAACTTCAATTGCTAATCTCGAGATTTATGTTGGGTATTCATAATTCATGTTCGGATTCATGCGGAGTATGTGACATATCTCCCCGAATCTGCACTTCTCTAAGTCTCATCATCCCAATTCCTTTCACGCACCTTTCAAAGGTAGATGTGGGAGTGATTTAGTGAACAAATCTGCAAGATTTTCACATGACTTAGTATGCAATATCTTAATCTCGCTCATCTTATGCAATTCAAAGATAGAAGAACTTGGGGTTGATATGCTTCAGGAGATTACTCTTCACATAACCCATCCGTGCTTGGGCAACACAAGCTGCATTATCTTCATAGATTATCGTGAGAGTTTGCTCAATGTTCAAACCACATGACTTCTGGATGTGGTGAACCATTCTTCTGAGCCATGCACATTCACGCGATGCTTCATACAAAGCAATGATTTCCGAGTGGTTTGTCGACGTCGAGACAAGAGTCTACTTAGACGACTTCCAAGAAATTGCTGTTCCTCCACATAGGAAAACATAGCCGGTTTGGGACTTGCCAGTATGCGGGTCTGATAGGTACCCAGCATCAGCATAGCCAACCAAATTCAATTCATTATTTCTTCTAAAGAATGCATCGAGGTCTTTGCTTCCTTGGAGGTAGCGGAAGATGTCCTTGATCCCTTTCCAATGCCTTTTGGTGGGTTCTCAGATCAGACCGAGCTAGCAAATTCACAGTAACGCGATGTCCGGCCTAGTGCTATTTGCAAGGTACATGAGCGCTCCAATTGCACTCAAAAATAGGAATTCTCGCCCTGTGACTTCCTCCCCTCTTCTCTGGTCCAGATGGGTCTAGGTCCGCTTGGAGTGACCTTCCACCATTGGAGTCTTTGCAGATATGATTTTTCAAAGCTAAATCTTTCCAACACTTTTCAAGTGTAGGTTGATTGGTGTACCAAGATTCCTCCTTGGACATGTTCAAGTCGCAAGCCTAAACAAAACTTGGTTTTACCCAAATCTTTCATTTCAAACTCAGACTTCAAGTATGAGCATGCCTCTTCAATTTCTTCATCCGTCCCAATGATGTTCAAGTCATCTACATAGACGGAGATTATATGTAATCCATTCGGGATCAGATAAACACACATGGACAATCTTCGCTGTTTGTGTAGCCTTTCTTGCAGAGAAAGTCACTCTGCGATTGTACCACATTCTTCCCGATCGCTTGACCCATGCTGATTTCTCCAATTTCACACTGTACAGGTTTCTATTTGCTCCGATCGTCCATGTAATTCCTCATGAAGAAGCTAGAGCTTGGTGTAAGGAAGAGGAGGACTAAGTGAGAAGGAATGCATTCTACAAGCGTTGGATCGCTTTTTATAGCCGATACGTCAAGGTTGAAGTAAATGCAAGGATGTAAAGACATCAGAAGCCGAGGAGACTTAGAGTTAAGATGGTTCAGAAGCCAAAGAGGTTTTTGGAAAAAGAATTGACTCAAGAGGTCAAAACAACTTCGAAGATTGTCCAGGAATATACTCGAGTCCTTCATAATCCCCTTGCTGCAAAGAAAAGCATCCAAATCGAAGAAGAAACCAATCAGAGGTTTATGCTAGTAGCTGAAAGCACGAATCCAAGTTGAGTCCCAGATAAAGATATAGCAACCGGATCATGAATCACTCGGGGGCTACTGTGGAATATATGAAACCAGGTGTCTTCATAACCGGCCCAGAATCGCTTGAAGGAGAAATGGGGCCGAACGGAAGGCCCGTATGAAAGCTCCCGCCAAGTCAGGTTACCGCATCGGAAGGGGTACATCCTATAGATAGTTGAATATGTATTTAGATATAAAAGATACGGTTGTAATCCAAGTTGTTAACAGGGTAGATAAAGATGTAAACTCTATCCTGTAACCGATTAGAATCATATAACCGATCGGAATCTCTTAACCGATCAGGACTCTGTAAACCGCCTGACCCCCATTATATAAGGGAGAGGGCGGGCAACAACAGGGAGAGAGCACATCGCATATCGCATCATAGAGCTCACGAGCAATCTTAGATCCAAGAGATCCTCATAATCCCAGCACACAGGACTAGGATATTACCTCCTCCGTCGAGGGCCTGAACTTGTCTAAACCTTTGTCTTGTGTGACCTTCGAGTTTGAGATCTAGCGTCTGCCCCATAAATTTATTGCCGACTACAAAAGTCGACAGATGTGCACGTGCTCATCACTGTCGCTTCTCACATAAGAACCGATAGTGATGAGCATGCACATCACTGTCGCTTCTCACATAAGAACCGATAGTGACGAGTATGTGCACATCACTATCTCTTCTCACATAAGAACCGATAGTGATGTGCGCGTTCACATCACTATCGTTTCTTAGGTGAGAACCGATAGTGATGTGCATGTGTATATCACTATCGCTTCTTAAGTAAGAACCGATTGTGATGTGCCTCGCTAGGTTATTTATACCTTCGGGTTGAACTCTTCTCTGTTGTTGTTCCAGAGGCTAAGAAAACCGCCGCCACCCGAAAAAACAGCAGATATTCTGGTTGAAGCAATACTTGGGTGAGAAAATTTGAAATCCTCAAGGTTGGGTGTTAAGAGGGTAAATTTGAAGCCCTAGCTTGAGGAGATTTCCCTTCTTTCTTCCCTCAATTGTGGTTTTCTTCAAAATGTGAGCATTAATTGTATCGGTTCTATGTTGAAACCGATATGTATAAAAGCTTTAATTGTGTCGGTTCTGAGTGAAACCCGACATAGGTGAAGGCTTTAATTGTATCGGGTTTTATAATAAACCGACACAAATGACTACTTTAATTGCATTGGTTCTTATAAAACACCGACACAGATGACACATTAGTTGTATTGGTTCTTATAAACAACCGATAGAGATGATTCCTTTACTTGTATCGGTTCTTATAAAAAAGTGACACAGATGACTAATTTACTTGTATCGGTTTTTATAAAAAAAAAACCCACACAAATGACTCCTTTAATTGTATCGGTTCATATAAAAAACCGACACGGATTACTCTTTACTTGTATCGGTTCTTATAGGAAACCGACACAGATGACGCAACAACTTGTGTCGGTTCTTATAGGAAATCGACACAGAGAACACAATTACTTGTACCGGTTCTTATGAAAGACCGACACAGATGGCAGTTACTTGTATCGGGTCTTTTAGAAAACCAACATAGATGGGCAATTAGGCTGCATAAATCGCGATACAAACTTCACTAGCTTGTGGAATATAAGAAACCAGGTATCTTCAGGACCGGCCCAATATCGCCTAAGGAGGAGACGGGCCCAAGCAGAGGGCCCAAAGGATGAGCCCCACGCCAAGCACTGCTACCGCACGGAAGGGGGCACATTTTACGACGGTTATATGTATTTGGATATAAAAGATACGATTGTAATCCGAGTCGTTAGTAGGGTAGATAAAGATGTAAACTCTATCCTGTAACCGACTAGAATCTAGTAACCGATCGGAATCTTCTAACCGATCGGGACTCTGTAAGCCGCCACGACCCCCGCTATATAAGGGAGAGGGCGGGCAACAACGTAGAGGGAGAATGATCAAGCCTTAGAGCATAGCACACCTCATATTGCCCACAACACATTGCGCTTTGAGCATCCTTAGATCCAAGAGATCCCGTGATAATTACAAAGACACAGATTAGGGTATAACCTCTATCACCGAGGGCCTGAACTGTCTAATCCTTTGTCTTGTGTGACCTTCGAGTTTGAGATCTAGCGCCTGCCCATAATTTTATTGCCCACTACAAAATTCGACATAGCTCCTCCTCCGCACTTCACTCGAGCTAGCTCTAGACTCAGACTCACCCCGCCCCGGCGCCACCGTCGTGCTCGCCGACCCTTGGTGCCGCTGTCATCCCCACCCCGGCGCTGCCGTCGTCCTCCCTGGCCGGCTCTACCTTGGGCTCCAACCCCGGCCAGTCTCGGGCAGCGGCTGCAGCTGCGTTTTCCTTTTCCAGGTTTGCTCCTCACAGTTGTATCCTCCCACCCTCGTCTCTTTTCCTTGAGCTACCAAAAGGATAGATCAATACTCCAATTCATAAACTGTGTAGTTCGTTTCGTTCCGGATCGATGGACCATGATAAAGAATAGATTCTTGTATCTCATGCAATTGCTATTCGTTCTGACGCTATTTGGGGCGGTACGTGCGCTCGTGATCGGTTCTTGGTACTTGCTTGTCTCATCCAATCAGACGTACTTACTTGTCTCCTTATCTATCGTTATGCGTATGCTATTCGGTTGCGTAGCTTCTTATCGTCATGTCAAATACCAATTTGTGTTTGTGGTCTCCCTCGGTGGCTGCTACTAGATGAATTATAGGCTCATGCTTCTCTGATTCTTCTGCTGCAGTGTGTGCGGCAAGTTGATTCTACCACGGCATCTTATGGTTCGTATGTTATTTTTGCATGCCTGTTAAGATGGATTAGATTGGAAATCTTGGGTGGCAGATATAGATATGGATTTTAATTATGTCGGTTCATAGCCAAAACTGATAGTAATTATCATCCTTATCTGTATCGTTTTGTGATGAAAACTGATTGTGACGTTGTTTTATTCCAGTCGGTTTAGAATTAAAACAGATTGTGTATTGTACCATTTTGCTGTCGGTTTCGAACCGACTGTGTTGTGCTATTCCGCATATACTAAACGCTGCACTCACTAGCTCCTCACAGCTCACTCCTCACTTCTTACCGTAGTCATCCCCGCAAGCCCGCTACAAACCCTAGACTCGAGACCCACCGACAGCGGCAGCCTCCCGACAGATCGATGGTGGCCACGGCGATGTCGTGACGCGGTGCTCAAGGGGTGAAGAAGCACGCCGGCGCCGACGCCCAAACAGCACCTCCGCGACTTCGTCGCCGCTGGTTCGAAGCCCGCCGCACGGAGGTCGATGCCGTGGCAAGCTGCGTCTCGCCGGGACTACGCCTACCTTCTCTCCGCGGCCCACCACCACAAGGTCGGATCTCGTGCGACGATTCGATGTGGAATGTCTTGTTAGTACTCCTATTTAAAACTTGTGCGTCATGTTAGGTGGGAGTTCACGTGTCTGATGAAAAGCCACAGATGAGTATTTTCCCCTGAATTTAGGGTTCTTAGATTTTAATGTGTTAATCTGGGCTACTTATATGGAACGGGTTGTAGCTTAACGATAGCTCATTATTTTGAGAAATTTGGGTCAAAGATCATCTGGATATGTAGGCATTGCTAGTTGTTGGCCCAATCACTGTGTTGGAGTTCTAGTTTGAATGCTAATGCGCAACCTTCTGATGAAATGAAGAAAATATTGAGCAAATCTGCTGTCAGTGTAGGCCTTCAGCTTCCAGATGTCTATCAGCCGTGAGAGCTTCTTTTCTGCATATGTGCACGACCCATGGTACTGTCTTTTAGCTATAAAAATTTGGAGCAACTTTGCTTGAGTTACAAAAATTCCAGTTGTTCTGGAAAGTTTAGCTTGCTAGCGGTAAGCACCTGCACTCTTTTCCCAATAATGAACAATGGCATTGGTTTTCTTAATGGTTTATGCTATCTTGTTCCATGCCATATGAATTGTGATAACCCGGAGGTTATCGGGGTTAAATAAAAAGTATTAATCAACTAAGCAAACAATAAAAGCAATTAAGCAAGATAATTAAAATGTAAGGAATTGAGAATTGCCGTTAGTCCCGTAGGTGAGGGTATCGCTCATCGAGATACCTAATCCATCCGGGGGCCAAATCGGCACCTCTTTAGACCTTGCGGACTGAATATGTTGTGTCCAAAACAGTTGTTGGGACGGTGTCAAGGTTTCATGAACTGCTAAATAACTTGAAAACTCTATAGTTATAGCATCTTGCATATAATCAAAACCCCAACCCTTGTTGCTGAGAACTAGAGTAGGTCTCATCTATAAGAATTTTAAATGCAGCTCAAATTAGCTGGTAGATTAAGTAAATGACATCCAGTTTCAATCACCCAGAAATATGCTGAAACATTCTTTGCATAATTTCCACAATTTATCTGAGATGAAGAAAATCAGGAACAACTAACTAGAGGTCTACGAATACAAATGTGCATTTCACATAAGGTTTGTTGATTGCAGCATCCATGGTACATCATTTAAATGAATACCTCTCTCAGCATTGTTTACCAATACGACCATCTAATGACTTCGCTATAACAGACCATTTTTTTGTCCCATACTTCTTTACCATATTGACAATGATATCATCTTCCTGTAAAAGATCTCAGTGAACAAACAAATTATAATACAAAACATGCTTACTTTAATTTGATAGAAGCGAAATCAGACATATTTGACGAACCTCTCGGATCCAAGGACCTTTTATAAGTTGAGGATTAAGAACTTTTTGCCATCTATGCAAACATTGTAATTCTGTCCTGTGAGGGAAAAATTCTTACATAAGATTATGATACTTGTAAACAAATATTATATATGTGAATGTGATTGCATGTGTACTGACTGTTAAGGATGTTTATGTTCTATATTGTGAACGAATGTGATATGTGTTAGTACGGTCTTATCACTGTCTAATGACTTTGTGTCGCCACTAGAACCGATTGTGATGATGAAAAAGAACCGATTGTGATAGGGATTTCTGTAGTAGTGTATTCCGTATCCAATAGTCATACAATCCTAATATAAATTTCAACCAGTTCTACGCTAGAAGAATTTCGTATACGCCTACTGTCCTATAGTTTGTTTTTAATATCAGCCCTGTAGAAACTATAGAAATAATCTAAAGCTAGTTAAAAATGTGAACTATTTATTCTACCTAACTAAACTAAGCCCTCCAATTGATTTCCGGGGGGTCACAAAGGCACAAACGAATCTCACTATTTGTGGGGCCCTCAGACATTGGGCCCGGCAAGCAGTTCCATTCTATACTGCGCCACGACCGCCTAGCGGTTCCGGACGTCATCGGTGCTCAGTAGAAGCGCGCGCGAGCGCAAGTAGCGTGATGCCGAGGAGCACGAGTCGCGACGGCGGCTGTGTTGCCCCGCGGAGCCCACCTCGTCACCGGCTTCGACCCGGCCGACTTCATGCTGCACAGAAGAAAGCATAACGAAATCAGTCGTCAGCCTTAACTTTAACTGTTCACATATAGAACGTATGTACGTTGTGCGGTGACGCATGCGAGAACAAAAGACAGGCCAAGCTGCCGACTTGGTGGACCCGAAGCTGGCGACGGTCGGGACAAATTAAGCGGCTGTAGCCGGCGCCTGGCTAGACGCAAGCTTCCCGGAGGACGCATTTGAACGGCTTGGCCGCGTGCGGCACACAAATAATATTTGTATGTTGGCGGCGGCGGCGGCGGCGGACTATCACGGCGAGTCGGCTTCATAGCACCACCGAATTGATGGACGCGGTGTGCTCGTAAAAAATTAGCGGATGCGGTTGGGCTCTGGCTTGCAGAGCGGTGGGCCGACGGCGTCACTACCAGGCTACCAGCTACACCGAACATTTCAGATTTGTGTGGTTTATTACTGTCAAGTTTTGAAAAGCGGTCAATCAGTTGCGTTGCGACCAGAAGCGAAAAGGTACTTTTCTTTTGCTGTCGTATACAATGGATAGGTCGTTTTCTTTTGGTTTGATAAGATTTGACTAATCTGTTCGCTTACCCAGCTAATTAAGCATGATTTAGAAACACGGCAGAAATCCAATAACCTTTCCGTTCACACAATTCATGCGTCAAAAATAAAGGGGGAAAGTTTTCGACATACCTGGTTGAGCTGGGGCAGAAGATGATGACGTAGGAAGTGTCGCCGCCGGCGCAGGTGAAGGTCGAGGAGGCGTCGTCGTAGGCGTAGCTGTAGGCCCGTGGGCACGCGTCCTTGAAGAACTGCGAGTACGACGACGGCCGGCACGTGTTGGGGTTGCCGTACTCGCCGCTGCAGCAGTACTGCGCCGACCCGAACGCCTCGCACGCGCTCTTGCACGCCACGCCGCCACCGGACAAGGCCGCCGACGTCACCCGCAGGTCGGCCGGGCACGCGCCGTTCAGATCCACCAGGCACCCGGTCGGCGCGCAGTTGCCTCCCGCGGCCGCGCCCTGCGGTGTCACAAGCATCGGCAGGTTGTACCCGTCCACAAGGCTAACGTCGTAGAAGTCCATTCCACCGCTGCCGTCTAGCGTGAACTCAGCAAGCGTCGCAGGCGGGGCGGCCCCGCCGCCGGCGCAGTCCTGCCGGCCGGAACCACAGTCGCCGGTTACGCAGGTGAACTTGCCGTTATTGTCGGTGGAGCAGAGGGATCGGCCCCAGAGCCGTCCCGACCACCCGGCCGGGGCCGGCATGGTCTGCGACTGCCCCGGCGCGAGCTCGAACCCCGTGCTGTACAGCCCCGCCGAGTTCGCGCTTGCTAGGATCCCCGGCCACACCGTGTACCCACAGTTGTTGGTGATTGTGAACGACTTGGAGTAAACCCCTGATCGAGTTATCAAACCAAACATACGTACCACACAAGATTAGCACAGCACAACCACAGAGAAGTAAATTCACAATAAATAGCGGAAAACAGAGGAAATTCAGTTCCTCTTGGGCCATGTTTCGATAGGTTTTAGTATCTTACCGCTAACGAAGACGGCGAGGACAACGAAAACGGCGACAAGTGCTCGGCATCCTGCCCTAATCGACGACATTGTTGTCTGACGAGGGAGACCTTCGGCGACGGTTGCAATGGCGTTTCGTAGTGGGAGCACCGAGGGCGCGGCACGAGCTATTTATAAGCAACCTTGCCCGCAAAAAATCCGCGATGCATTAAGATACGGTTTCTTATTTCTCCTGACTGATCATGTTTCCAAATGAGAGAGGCAGTTTCCTACCTGCATCGTCGACTGGTCGCTGCTCCGGCATAGATGCGATTACGAGATGACTCAAATGAACAAACCGGCTACAGTTTAGTACGATGAGAGTTAATTTACATTGAAATAATACCGAGGTATCAAAAATTGGTGGTTTCACCCTTTAAAATTTTTTTATCTCATGGTACAATTTTTATGTAAATTTTGGTATGTCTTAGAAATGATAAAAATTCCTTTAGTATGATATGGCAAGAGGCCGTGTATCTTTTCAAAATATCGTGAGGTGGTTTTGTTATCTCGGTGACACCATAAGGTAATACGCCTTTCCATCTTTCTATTTCCTCATCTGACCCGCCGTGATTAGGTGTGGCTGTTTTGATTTGGTCATGGCTAGTTTAGTACGAGATCCGGCAAATCGGTCATATTCAGAATGAAAAGGTAAAGCCTGACTTAATAATTGGAGGTAGATTTGGATGTTCATGCATGGTATATATCCAACCTACTAGATTATAGCGTGGTACACTGGTACTTCACATTTCACAAGTCATATATGAATAATAACGGCAGTAAATCGTATACACCGATGCCGATACGATTACGGCGGTTTGTTTGATGTTTCTCCATTGAGGGAAGCAACGAAGTTTTTGTTGCCAACCTCAATCTCTTTGTTGAGGAACCTCGCTATCGAATAGTCGGGGTTCCTGAACAGATCTGAAGTGGAGAACAGAAAGAGAGAGAGACACGTGTTTAGGGAGAGCAAAAGCGGAAATTCTTTATTGCTAATGAATTCTGTACATAGGGGGGGACCCCCTCCTTCTTTTATAGCGCTCTCTAGGGTTTCGGCATAAGGGACCACATGGGCCTTCGTGGGCTTTCGTGGTTTCTCAACACTCCCTTGGGCCCTTTGTCACGAGATGCATATGCCTCATTAAAACTCCGTAAAAACCCAAATGGGAAAAATACTTGGAGAAAGAGTACATAGCATACGCTTACAATGTTGCACGAATTGCCTCGTTAAAATCTTATGCAAGAAAACTTCATGAAAACTTGCTAAGGAAAAAGAGTACAATTCTCCCAACTTCAATTGCTAATCTTCGAGATTTATGTTGGGTATTCATAATTCATGTTCAGATTCATGCGGGAGTATGTGACATATCTCCCCGAATCTGCACTTCTCTAAGTCTCATCATCCCAATTCCTTTCACGCACCTTTCAAAGGTAGATGCTTTGGGAGTGATTTAGTGAACAAATCTGCAAGATTTTCACATGACTTAGTATGCAATATCTTAATCTCGTTCATCTTATGCAATTCGTGAGCATAGAAGAACTTGGGGTTGATATGCTTCGTGAGATTACTCTTCACATAACCCATCTGTGCTTGGGCAACACAAGCTGCATTATCTTCATAGATTATCGTGGGAGTTTGCTCAATGTTCAAACCACATGACTTCTGGATGTGGTGAACCATTCTTCTGAGCCATGCACATTCACGCGATGCTTCATACAAAGCAATGATTTTCGAGTGGTTTGTCGACGTCGAGACAAGAGTCTGCTTAGACGATTTCCAAGAAATTGCTGTTCCTCCACATAGGAAAACATAGCCGGTTTGGGACTTGCCAGTATGCGGGTCTGATAGGTACCCAGCATCAGCATAGCCAACCAAATTCAATTCATTATTTCTTCTAAAGAACAGACCGAGGTCTTTGCTTCCTTGGAGGTAGCGGAAGATGTCCTTGATCCCTTTCCAATGCCTTTTGGTGGGTTCTGCACTGTACCGAGCTAGCAAATTCACAGCGAACGCGATGTCCGGTCTAGTGCTATTTGCAAGGTACATGAGCGCCCAATTGCACTCAAAATGGGAATTCTGCTCCCGTGACTTCCTCCCCTCTTCTCTGGGTCTCAGATGGGTCTAGGTGCGCTTGGAGTGACCTTCCACCATTGGAGTCTTTGCAGGATATGATTTTTCAAAGCTAAATCTTTCCAACACTTTCACTGCGTGTAGGTTGATTGGTGTACCAAGATTCCTCCTTGACATGTTCAAGCCGCAAGCCTAAACAAAACTTGGTTTTACCCAAATCTTTCATTTCAAACTCAGACTTCAAGTATGAGCATGCCTCTTCAATTTCTTCATCCGTCCCAATGATGTTCAAGTCATCTACATAGACGGAGATTATACGTAATCCATTCGGGATCGCCAGATAAACACACATGGACAATCTTCGCTGTTTGTGTAGCCTTTCTTGCAGAGAAAGTCACTCAAGCGATTGTACCACATTCTTCCCGATCGCTTCACCCATACAATTGATTTCTCCAATTTCACACTGCATGTGTTTCTATTTGCTCCATCTTGGTTGGGATAGGAATTCCTTAGGTATTTTCATGTATATCTCGAATCCAAGTTTCCATACTGGTATGTTGTGACAACATCCATTAGCTTCATTCTCAACTTCAAGTTGATCGCCATTGAGATCAAATATCTAAAGGTAATTCCTCCCATGACCGGAGAATAGGTTTCTTCATAATCAACTCCGGGACGTTGAGTGAAACCTGAGCTACAAGCCTTGCTTTGTACCTTACAACCGTTGTTTTCATTTCTCTTCCGAACAAAGACCCATTTGTGACCTACAGGGTTTATATGGGGAGGTGTGCGGCATACGGCCCAAACACCTCTCTCTTGTTCGGAGAGACTAACTCGCAGTTGATTGCCTTTTTCCATTCTTCCCAATCTAGCCTTTTCTTGCACTCGCGAGATGCAGGCTCTGGATCATGATCAATGATCGAGGCAATCTTCTTTGCGAAGTAGGCATCAACGTTGGTCGTTGCTCTATTCAGGATTCTCCTGTTATTACAAAGTTTATGGCCATTTCTTCATGGGGTGCTTCATGCACTTCTACTTGCTCTTATTGCTTTTCCCTATCGCAGAGCAAGTTCCTTTAGCTTTCATCGCCTATGTGTGCGCACACATTATTTCCGCGGCTTCTGCAGTGGAAGATTCAAGTCTGAATTGCCTTTCCGTTGGCTTCTTTCCAGCTGCAGTCTCAACTGCTCCCTTCTTTCCTTGGGGCATTTTCGTGATTGGTTGTGGTAAGTCCTCTCGCCAGCTTTCTCCGCACGTCTCCGGTACTTTGGGTTTGAGGAGCAGATTACTCGCTCTTTTCCTTTGAGGCCTCTGAACAGTTGAGGGATACCTTCTATTTTCTTTGGTATTTCCACCCTCTCGTGCATTCCTTGCGGGTACATGCGACTTAACCACGCCTTCGGATCACAAAATGATCAGCGGTTCATTTGCTAAATTCGCAAATCAATTATCTTCGGACTTCTTGATTTGCTTCATTAGTTCGGGGTCATGTGCGGATCCCGGTGGAATGCCATATGATTTCCGGCATTTTTCATCCAAAGGTTGATTTCTCCCTAATGACGGAAACGATCCTCGCAAAGATGCAATCGAACCGGTCAGATGCAAGTCTCAATATGGGTTCCAAATACGATTATGGATGCACTCTCATAACCAACGATATCCTGGACTTGCGGAGAGGGCCCATTGCGATCCGTTGAAGGGGTGGTATAGGTACATATACCATACACCCAAATTTTCTGAGATGGGAGATCTTCGGGATGATCCCGTGCACAAGCTGCATAGGAGAATGGATGTTGTAGGCCGAAGGTCTGAAATTGATGAGAGCTGCTGCGTGCAGATCGCGTGTCCCCAACAAGTGTTGGGCAAGTTACAACTCGCAAAGCGGTCCGCAATGAACTTAATCCTCTTTATTAGTGCTTCGCTAGTCCGCTCGCGTATGGACGTGCGATGCGGAGTGCTCAATCGCTATCCCCGTTGTTGTGCAATAATCATCAAATGCCTTTGAAGTAAATTCTCCGGCATTGTCCATTCTAATGGACTTCACGCGATGATCGGGAAAGCATTCTTAATTTTATGATCTGCGAGATCGCTTTGCAAAAGCATGGTTTCTTGTTGACAACAAGCATACATGCGACCATTTCGAGGAAGCATCGATGAGCACCATAAAGTATCGAAACGGCCCGACAGGCTGAATCGACCGCAAATATCCCCGGATGCGCTCCAGAATGCAGGATTTCACTTTGCACTTTCATGACAGAGGGTCTAGTTATTAATTTCGGTGGCACATGCAGGCACACAAAATCTTCATGATTCGGGAAATTCTTAACGTTAATGCCATGACCTTGTGAGTTGTTCACTATATTTCTCATCATTCTAAGACCAGGATGACCTAATCTACCATGCCATAAAGAAAATAATTGAGCTTCTAAAACAGTCTTCAAGGAAGTATACACTTGGTGCATGAATATTCATGTAGTACAACCCTGATTCATATGAGGGACATTTTTCTAATACCATTTTTCCACATGCCGCGTGCTTCACAATGCACAAGTATTCTTTGCCATTTTCTTCATTGGTTTCTACGTGAAAACCATTGCGCGGATGTCTTTAAAGCTTAAGAGAGTACGTGTTGATTCAGGTACAAAAGGGCTTCTTCAATTACCAAAGTTGTACCCATAGGCAATATAATAGTGGCTCTTCCCGAGCCGATTACATATGAGTCGCCTCGCGATCGTAGTAATCTTTCCAATGTTCTTCGTGATCGATTCGAAATACTTAGACTCTCTTAAGATGGTATTTGTTGTGCCACTATCAACAATGCATATCTCTTCCATTTGGGCGCTACACGATTTCTAGATAAAAGAAATATAATTCTAATCGATAGAGGCAAAACAATCCAAATATTACTTGCAAAATTGAAGAATATCGAATAAAGAATAAATTGCGATTTATTCAAGAAAGAAGTATGCTCTTCTAGAGCTTACAACCCTTTATTCAAAGAAAATGCTAACAACCATAATCTAAAAGAAATGCATTAAACATAATCGTAAAATATGCATTAATTTCGCTTCTATATCATCCGCGAAGTTTTTTCTTCATTTGCCATAATCATGGCTGCGCAGATCGATGTCCGTGCTATTCGTGAGGATGAGGCAAGTGGGGTGTCTACATCCATGACATCATCTTCACCGATGTTGGCGGCGCGCTCATGGGGCGTTTTCCTTTGCCTTCTTCTTAGCCCGATATGAGTTGATCGCTTCCTTGGATTCTCGACATATCTTCGACCAATGTCCCCAAGTGCCACACTTGAAGCACGCCCGTCTCATTGTCCATACGGCTTGGTGTGCGTCTTTTCTTTGTCATCCTCTTCACAGGGGCTTTGACTTTCCTTTGGCCTAGGGTCTCTCTTTTCACCCCGCTTGCCCTTCTTTCTATGAGTGGGCTTCCTCACCTTGTAGCCGTTGGCATTGACTTGATGCGATTGCCTCGCCCAGTGGTCTGCGAGACATAGTTCTTGCGTAGAACATCGCCTTGCGATTCAAGAACTTGCATTACATCAATCGATTCGCTATACTCCTTGTATGCGCCCCGACGATAGTGCGTGCACTGGATAGCATTAGGGTGGAAGGTAGAGAGAGTTTTCAATCTTCTCCTCATCGCTGATCTTCTTGCCACATAGGAGAGATTGGTACAAATTCATGCAAGGCGTAATTGTACTCGCCACCGCTCAAGTCACGCAAACCTCAGCGCACCCAATCTTCTTTGTGCTTGGGGCAAGATGGTGTACTTGAGCTTTTCAACCGCTTCAAGTGCGGTCCAAAGCTCAGTGCACTCTCCTCGCCATATATTCATTCTTCAGAGTGGCCGAGAGGTGGTGCCTCAGAAAATGCAGAGCTTGATCGTTCTGCTCAGCGGTAGGTTTTGCGTCCTGCGAGGACCCTAGACCAATCGCTGAACGGAGCTTCTTGCCCCCAAGAACAATCTTTACGTCCGATGCCCAAGTGAGGTAGTTCGACTGCAAGGGGCAGTTCTTCAAACTCACGATTCACAATGCCAAACATCCGCATGATTTCAAAATTCGGTTTTAGATTATCGTGTAATCTCATAGAAAAGGTTGCAAAAGCATAAATTGCGTAAAATAAATCCATATGCATTGCATTATATAAAATAAAGCAAAGAATTCAAAATTCATAAAGAAAATTCATAAAAATCGAGAAATAGAGCAAGAAAAATTAAAAACAGAGCCAAATAAATCTTCTTGATTTTCTGGCAATTTTTCAAAATTTTTGCAATTTTTTCTGCAATTTTTCTCTTTTTTCTTTTCTTTTTCCTTTTTTTTTCTTCTTTCACGGGCCGCCATCGGGCCATTTTCTCCTCTTTTTTGGTGGCCTTTGGGCCTTAGCCCACAAAGAGTTTCTTAGGCACGGCGGCTAGGTTTCCAACCCTAGCCGCCATTCATTTATTGTGCTTCGTGCACGGGGCGAGCTCGTGAGGAGGCAAGCCGAGGCGCGCGTGCGAGGAGGTCGGGGAGCCGTGCGGCGCGCCGGCGAGTGCACGCGAGGCCGAGGCGACGGGCGACGACGCGCGCAGAGCGAGGCTCGGCCGGGCGCCCGCGGCGCGGCCGGACGCAGGATTCGAGGTCGCACGCTGGCCGAGGCGCTGGCGCGGGCGGCGCGCGGGCGGCGCGGCGAGGCGGCCGCGAGCCGACCGAACGGGCGGCCGTCGGCGCGGATGGCGACGCTGGCGGCCACGCCACTGTGGCGGCGTGGCGCTGGCGGGTCCCGGCGAGCCGTCGCGGCGGCGGGCGGCGTGGCTTCGCGGCGGCGAGGAGGCGGCGACGCCGCCACTGCGGCGCCAGCGCCGCCGCAGCAGCGCTGCCGCTTCGAAGGCCAGATCGAGCGCCGCCTGGGCTTCGTCGGCGCCGGGCGCTGCCGTGTTTTTCCGGCAACGAGCGGTCGCCACTGCCGCTGGCGCGGACGGCCGGGCGCGCTGGCGCGCGATGGCGGCGGCGTAGAGTCGCTGTGGTGGGGCGACAGCTGCTGGACGGCGAGCGCCGCTGGCCGGGCTTGCCAGCGTGGCTGCCCGAGCGGCGGCCGACGACGCGAGGCCGAGCCGCTTCGCTGGCGGCGGCGCGCGGCGCGGCGAGCGCTTCTTGCGCTGCCAAGCCGCGGCGCAGCGCTTCTTGCGCTGGGCGCGAGACCGAAGTCGGTTGCAAGCCGTGGCGAAGCCGGGCAGCGACAGCGGTGGCTGCGAGCCCGAGCGCGACGACGCGGGCGCAAACCGAGGCAACGGCACGATGCATGCGCAAGTCAAGCAAATGATTTTTGTTTTCTTGCATGAACAGTAAATTCAATTGTAAAAATCTTGTACTGTGGCTTCGAGCCATATCCGCGTAGCTTCATGCCACTCGATAAACAGTACGCGATACAAAAGGTAGATGCATGCATAAGAACGACAGCGATTAGAAACAATCACCAATTCTCACCTCTTCTCACCTTTTCTATTCTGATCTCCGTAGAGCAATTCGTGCTGATAACGTGTTGAGGAACCTCGCTATCGAATAGTCCGGGGTTCCCGAACAGATCTGAAGTGGAGAACAGAAAGAGAGAGAGACACGTGTTTAGGAGAGCAAAGCGAAATTCTTTATTGCTAATGAATTCTGTACATAGGGGGGGACCCCCCTCCTTCTTTTATAGCGCTCTCTAGGGTTTCGGCATAAGGGACCACATGGGCCTTCGGTGGGCTTTCAGGGTTTCTCAACACTCTTTACACGCTATTTAGATGTCAAATCGTCCAATGTTGAGACCATTTTGGTTTGGTATTAAGATCGACGGCGGAATCAACTACCCATAAGAAGATATCGTGTCCCACTGAGCATACCAAAAATATGTTCCGTCAAAAAATATGACGATGGATTAATCGGTCCAAACACACGAGAACGCTGGGTTCAACAAGGTTCGTGGCGTGCCAGCCGATTTGATACTGCAGTCGGCAAGATAGGTAGCAAAATATGCTCAAAGCTGATCTAATGTGATAATCGACAAAATATGCGCAACAAGATCAAAGAAAATCAAACATGGCATAATCGATGAAGACCAACAATCAGCGATGCGCAACTTTATTGATCAAAATTGGATTACAAAAGAGATTATAAATTACAAATCTACTTCTAGTTGACAGGAAAGTAAATAAAAAGTAGTTGCGAGTTATTTGGTTGATTATATTGTTCTTTTTGCTTGCTCTCGATCCTCTTTTTATAGTGCACTAGTATAGTGTCTGTGCTAACGCTACGACGGCAGTACAGCCGCTTATCAATTAAATGAGAAGATAAGTATGAATACAACACTTAATAATAAAAGAGAAATTTAGAATTTTAAATGAATTAGAAAGAAAAACGGAACTAAATGGAGGTCGAATGGGCGAAAACGGGCTCCCAAAAGATTTTAAATCAAGAAAGAGAAAGAAAAAAGAATTTTTCGATTTTAGATTATTTTTTGTAGCTTCCCAGAGAGCACACAGTGTTCTCTCGGGCTTGGCCAAGAAGGGGGAGGGAAGGCGGTGGTGGCCGGCGGTCATGCAGTGGGTCAAGATCAGTGCGGCGAGATCGCCAGACCGGCGATCGCGGGGAGGAGTCACGATTGCGGTGAATTTCGCCGGGAAAGATGACGGTGATGGCTTAGGTTACCTCCAAAATCCGGCGATCTTTACAAGAGGGAGCACTTGAGGATTTATGTAATGCGATGGGTGGAGGAGAGCTCGCCGGTTTTTATAGCCCCGAAACAAGCATATTTATGGAAACCATAATTTGGGATCAAATCAGATTGAGAGGAAATTTTGACAATAGAGCACGAAATTTGGGGAATTAACACCATAGATGGAAAGAGGAGATTTGGTACGGGATTGATGGAGCTTTGGAGCTTCTTTCTTGCTTTAATGGAGGGAGGGAAGAGAAGAAGCTTATCTGGTCTGGGCTGCAGCTAGAAAAGCTACAGGTGAGTTGACTTCATTTTTTTAAATATAGAAGGATTTTTGAAAAAGATAGCACATTAGGTTAAAAAATTCTAGAAAAATTCTCAAAAAAACTTTCAATTATTTTGTACTTAATAAAATTATTTTAAAAAAAATTAAATTATAAATTTGTCGAGGCACGGCAGCCGTGAGGTCGCTGATCAGTAACCTCGCCGCGTCGGCAAAGCCACCGATGGCGACCGTGGATCCATTGCAGACCTGCGTTCTCTCGGCCGCGTTGCCCCATCTCCCGGTTTCCTTTTTCCAGCACGTAATGTATGGTCCTTTCCTTTTCCAGGACGTTTGTTTCCTTTTCCTTGATTCCAAGACGTTTGTTTCCTTTTCCTTATTGATGCTGGAGGTGAGGGAAGGTCTATTGTGGGCCACAGGGATGATTTTGGAAAAATATGAAAAAATAAACTGCGCTCGTCGACCGCTGGATCCGTAAGGAAAAAAAATAAAAATTAAATAGTGCTTCGTCTTACCGGTTCCGCAAGAAATTTTTTAAAAATTAAGCAAAGACTCACTGCATCGCTGGTTCCTTAGATAAAAATAAAAACAAAAATTCAGCGCTCCGTAGCTGAAATTAGGCTCTATGGTGCTAGATCCGTAAAAAAGTCTCGAGAAGGGTCATATTCGGAAAAAAATACGATCACAATGCCAGGACAATAAAAAATTCAAGTCTTGTTTCCTTGCATGCGGATCCTCTCTGTTTATTTCCTTGTTTGATTCACCCTCCTTCCAAATATGTAGTACGTACAATTTTGGTCAGTAAAAAATTCAAGTCTGGTTTCCTTGCATGCGGATCCTCCTTATTTATTTCCTTGTTTAATTCGCTCTCCTTCCAAATATGTAGGTGGGGGAGGTCTGTTGTGGGTCACAGGGATGATTAGACACACTAAATAATGGCCATCGGATGTAGGTGAGTAAAACTGAGGAAAGATCTGAGACGTTCATTTTGATGAATGCAAGTTTCTGGGGACGTTTTGCTGGGTGCACGAACATTGGGCCATCTCTAATGAGGTGCATTATTTAGGGTGGATGTAGAAAAAATTGCTTAGGTGCATTATAAAGGGGTATAGATCAACCAATCGCATCCTTCTCCGATGCGTTGCCAATCATGATTCGTATCGGACTTGTCTAAATGAAAATCCCATCTTTGAATTAATATGGGCCAAAATTGTAACCTTAACACAACTTTTCCTTTTTAAACCAACGTCGGCCAAAAATATCAATTTTATCTTTTAGCCTGACAAATAAACTATGCTGTGCCAAACTTATGTGCAAACATATACCCCCCATTTTTGGGAGATAACAGATTATCTTCCAAAAATCTTCTTCAACGGCTTTAATCCTCATCAGCTTAACTATTATTTCCACCGCCATCTTTAGTAATCGCTCCAGTTATTGCAACGCAATCTTTAAAGCGCACCGTTTTTACTAGAACCACAGCCACCGCTTTGGAAAAATTTTCTTCCTTTTACTGTTCCTTTTACCCCCTTATAAATATAGGCCCCATTCTCCGTCATTCCTCACGCGCTCAAGCTCTCGCACCCTTCACCATCAGCTTGATCCGTCATTTCTGTCTTCAAGACTTCTGCTTCTCATCTCATCGGCTCATGGACCATGGACCCAATCCAGGTACTTATCACTATACCCGATTGCGAAGATAGATATTACTTAGGCCTCCTAGGTGATCCAGATCCATCAGCTATAATAGAAAAGGTTGTTCCTAAATTTCCCTTGCATGCCCTTCAGTATAATATCCATGGATAGAACAAAAGCTTTAGAGCATGACCGACGACATTGAAGGGGTGGAGAGATTGGTTCAATCGGATAATTGCCCAAAAAATGCCTCAATGGGACCAAATGGGTATTGCATAGTGCCTTCCCCTTTCTCTAGATGATCCAGAGCCCAATGAGTCTTTGGTAGCTATGGCCTGCTAGTTTTGGTCGAATTGCTTGAAAGCATTCATGTTTAGGACAAGTCCCATCGGCCCGACTCTTTTAGACGTGGCACAACTTTGTTGCCTTAGACCCGATGGTGACCAAATATCGGCTTTTAGTGCCAAGCCAAAGCATAAGCTAGTCTCAGCCAAAGTCGAAGGTTAGAGCAAGTACATTAAGAACAACAAAAGAATCGGGCTAGTATCGGACAAAGAGCACATCGCCTTCTTGAATATGTGGCTCGATTGATATATATGCCGTGGCGCTGCCTTAGGCCCTACTCAAACCTATCAAATTGGAGCCGAAAAACATGTAGAGGGCCGTCGGCTTGCTCTTGGAAAACGTTTCTTTGGAGCAGTATACCAAATGATTTACATAGTTCGCTGTCGGCAATTCACCGATTTGGGTTAGTTTGTTGTGTGTAATGTTGGTGGTCCTCTCTGGTTTATTCATGTCTAGCTTTATAGCATGTTTAGCCGATCATTTGAAATCGATGCAGCCACCACAACCAGTTTTATGTGTGAAGATACCCTAGAATATTAGGAAATCGGGTACAAAAACTGTCGATCATACGGCAAGAGATACATTCTTTGTTCCAAAGGTGAAAGAAAAATCACACCCATCGGAGCAAGAAAATATTTGGTATTCTTCTTCCAACTCGATCAAGATGACTTCTGTCAGCGTGACTTCTTTAGTTACAGAGCAGTGGATGCTTTTCCTTGGCCTTCTTTCTTGCATCTGATAGCTGACAGCAATGACATGCTTGAAGAGAAACTTGAGCTATTCAAGATCTTTATTTCACCAAGTATGTCTCTGTCAGCTTGCATCGCAAGGGCAGAACATTCCAACCATCTTATGAATTCTATCATCCTTCGGTTTACGCAAAACAACTAGGATTTGCACTAGTGCCACCAAGCTTTCAGCTTTTAGATTGGTTTAGGCCAAGAGATTGGGTACGTCGGGCTTCTACAGCTGAGATTGTTCTTCACATAGCTAACGATCTTCAGATTCAATCCTTGCTCACTTCATGTTGCAAACTCAATGCCGATGGCTTCATTACGTGGTGGTCAGCTATACAGGCAACTTTATACCCATCGGAACGCACAATATTAGCCTTTGTATCTGACTTCTTCCTAGATCATGCGTCTGAGCTGACACAACTTACTAACTTTGATAGTAGTAGTAGCTCTAGCAGCAGTGCTTTTTCAAGCTATACTAACTCTAGTTTTGTCAACATAACGAGGGATATATCGGCTAAGGTTGATATTTCTTGTCGGTATGTTTTTCAAATATTTGTTGAACTTCATTGATCGACTTCTTCCTTCTGTTTGTCAGGCCAAGCAAGTGGGTAAGAAGGTTGTGAGTGATCCACTGGGCACCGGCCCATCAAATAAACGCCCTCGCCCTAATATCGGAGTAGGCTTCGTTGGCTAATCTTCAACTTCTCTAGGCATCCAGAGAAACAACAACCCAGTAAGTATCTATCGGCCTTATTTCACATTTCCACCATCTTTCCCATTTACTAATTCTTTAGTAGATAATTTAACAGAGAAAAAACACGACCGACCCAATAAAAAGTTCTTGGCCAGCAGAGGTAACAATCATCAAGAGCAATCAAGCGAGAGTTCTCCACATGCATCAGCTACAGGCAAGGTAAATTGCCTTCTTTAACAATTTTGATTTATCAACTATCTGAAGAAATCGGCTCAACTCGTTTTTTGGATTACCTTGCAGGCTCTGCTTTCTCATGCCGCACAAATTGCCGATGTTTTGGATGACCTCCTCATAGAGACGGACTTACCTCCTCCCTCATCACAGCCGACACCAATGCCACAATTCCTAAAGCTGCACCAATTGCTATTGCCACCTCTGCTACCGCTATTAAGCCGATTGACAAACCAGCTGAATCGATCACAAGCATGCTTGGTTTCAACTTGTCGGATTTGGACAAACCAGAAATCAGCGCCGAATCCTTCCCATAAACAATTCAAAATATCATTGTCGCATCGAAGGACGCACCGGCTCCGGACACAAAGGAAAAACTGAGACATCTGTTCAAAATGCTCCATAGTCCATCGGCTTCACTACTAGAGAACTCCCAGCCGATTCGTGATGCGGTGAGTGCAATCAAGATCGAGTTGCCAGAAGAGGCTATTGTAGCCTTGATAGATGTCTACTTTCTAGATGATAAGAAAGAAGCAGTAAAAGTTGTAGAGTCTAGGATGCAACTCCGATTGGCTCAAAGGGAAGACAAGAAACTCCTGGATAGGCTGGTGATTGACACAAAAGCTTTGAAAGCAAAATATGATGAAGAGGTGAAAGAGCTGAAGGAATTAAACAGTCCCACGCCTATCTGTTGTTAGACAAAAAGTCTTTGGAGGAGGAGCTAGTTAAGGTGAACGCCGAGCTCGTTAAGGCCCAAAAACAATTGACAAATGGCACATCAGCTCTGAAGGCTCAAAAGCTTGAACTCGGCCTGGCCATGGCTACAGTGAAGAAGTAGTCGGCTAAAGTTGTCCAAGTGCCAGGGAGTGATGAAGTTGAACAAGAGATCTTGGACGACATTCAAGGCACTATTGCCAAGGCGATAGCTGCGGTGTTCAGACTTGTTCAAGATATTTGATACGCCAGAGGTGGACTTATCAGCTTTCACTGCATTTTATGTAATTGGCTATGATGAATGTTTGTAAAACAATGTTTTAATACCCTGTAAGATAATCATAATTGGTTGTTTAACCGATTATTATTTGTGTTTTTCTTAATCTTTTGCCAAAGTGTGATGTTTGTAATCGGCTTTAGCCCCCTTTTTTACACATTAGTTGGCCAGAATTAACTGCAATGAGTTATTTAACCTTTCATGACTGATAATTAGCTTTTAGCCGATCATGACCCAATCCAAACACTTGGGTGATATTTTTTCAAGTACTTGCCATTAATCGCCTTAGAAAATAACATCCCTTCCGGTGTTTCCAAACTATAAGAATTTATGTCTACCAGCCGATGAATCTTATATGGTCCTTCCTAGGTTGGAGACCATTTGCCAAAGCGATTATCCCTAGAGTTGACAGGCAAAATAGTTTTCCAGACCAAATTGGTTTCGCAAAACGACTTAGCCATTACCTTTCTATTGTATGCCTTTGTAATTCTTGCCTTATCCCTTTTAAGCCAATCCAGTGTTTGTAAATGTAATTCCGTGAAGTTATCCAAATTATCAATAATCAGATTCTTATAATCTTGAGCCAACAAACCATTTTGTCTAGCCATTCGCATCGAGTCAATATTAATCTCTAAAGGCAACCATAGACAAATTGATAAGGCGATATCTTTGTTGCACCATGGTGCCCCATAATGACTCCGATAACGTCACATGCTAATTCCTCAGCTTTTCTTTAATTTTCCTCTAGATCAACTTGATCAACATTTTATTTGATGACTCGACTTGACTATTAGCCTAAGCATAATTGGGTGACGAATTTAACTATTTTATGTCCAAGCTTCTAGCAAAACCTTGAAACTCATCAGATATAAAACAGTGCCTTGATCGGTCGTAATAGTCTGTGGAATTCTAAATCGATGAATAATATGTTTCTGTAACAAATCTGATAGCTTCAACACTTGTAACCTTTTTAAGCGGGATTGCCTCAACGCACTTAGAAAAATAATCTTTCACGGCCAATATGAATTTATGGTCTTTGCGTGACACAAGAAATATTTGTTCGATTACATCTATCCCCCATCCTCTAAACGGCTAAGGCTTGATAATTGGGTGCAAAGCCGATGGTGGAACTAATTATACATTGCCAAATTTCTAACAAGTCTGGTATCTTTTGTAATATTTGAAACAATCTTCCATCGTTGTTGGTCAAAAATACCTAGTTCGCCTTAACAACCATTTCATCTTATAAGCCGATTGATGGGATCCACAAATTCCTTCGTGCACTTATCCCATAGCCACTTTTGCTTTCTCGGCTTCAAGACATCTCAACAACAAACCCTCTAAATTCCAATAATAGAGTACATTATCTAAAAGTCTATAATTTAAAGCATGTCGCTTGATTCTCTGATCAGTAGGTTTTGAGGGATCTGTCAAATATTCCACTATTTTTATTCTCCAATCATTAATAGTAATACACAGTCATTTTCTCTATTGGCTCGAATTCCTCTTATCATCCAAAAACTTTATAGTCCGATGCTTATTGAGCTAACAAGTTGGCCTTGTCATTTAACTCATGAGGAATATGATAAATGGAGAAAGAGGTAAATAAGCCAATTACAGCGAGACACAGCTCCAAATATTTGATCAAAATTTCATCATAGCACTTATATTCTCCCTTAATCTGCTAGACCACTAACAAAGAATCGCCATAAGCTTCAACAGAATCAACTCCGGTATTATTGAGTAGTTGTAAGCCTTTAAGCAATGCTTCGTATTCAGCTTGATTATTAGAATATTTGTAATTCAGCCTAAATACGAACTCAAAATTACATCCTTTTGTTGAAATCAACACTATTTCGATACCATCGCCCTCTCGACATATCGATCCATCGAAAAACAGTTGCCAAGGAGCAACAGATATTAGATCAACATTTATATCAGTCTCATGTCCAATTATAAAATCGTCAATCACTTGACCCTTAACAGCTTTAGCCGATTCATATATCAAGTCTAACTCAATGAACGTATATGCCCATTTACCAAGTTGACCCTGCAAAATTGGAGTTGATAGCATATATTTTATAACATCGGTTTTACAAATAACTCTACAAGTAGATGCAAAAATATAATGGCTTAAATTCATTCAAGCAAAATATAAAGATAAGCAAAACTATTCTACAAAAGGGTACCTAGTTTTCTCAATCGCTTTACGCTATTCAGATGTTAAATCGTCCAATGTTGGGACAATTATGGCTTTGATATTGAGATCAGACGGCGGAATCGACTTCTCAGAAGAAGACATCGTGTCCCACTGGGTGTGTCAAAAGTGTGTTGCACCAAAAAATGTGATGACGGATTAATCGGCGCAAACACACGAGAACGCCGAGTTCAATAAGGTTCATGGCGTGCCAGCCGATTTGATTCTATAATCGGCAAGATAGGTAGAAAAATATGCTCAAAACCAATGTAATATGATAATGGGCAAAGATCTAAACTACTATGTAAAGCCGATTAAATCAAAGGTAACGACAAGTCTAAAAAGCCAATTAAGGCTGATTAGATGATAAAAGGTAGATTTTTCCGGAAAAGACAATGTGCAACAAGATCAGAGAAAATCAAATCTGACATAATCGATGAAGACCAACAATCAGTGATGCACAACTTTATTAATCAAAATCGGATTATAAGAGAGATTCTAAATTACAAAGCTACTCTTAGTTGACAGGAAAATAAATAAAAAGTAGATGCAAGTTGTTTGGTTGATTGTATTGTTCTTTTTGCTTGCTTTCGATACCCTTTTTATAGTTCATCGATCAATCGTATCCTTCTTTGATATGTTGTCAATCATGATCTATATCGGCCTTGTATAGATGAAAATACCATCTTTGAATCAATATCGGTCATAATCGTAACCATAACACAACTTTTCTTTTTTAAACTTTATCGTTTAGCCCGACAAATAAACCATGTCATGTGAAATTTGAGTGCAAACAGTGACCTCGTGCGAAGAGGTAGCGTTCAGGGAAAAAAATCAGCTTTATTTTTGTACACGGTGCCGATCCACAAACTGACAAAAGCGCCAAAATATCTTTGTGCATGTGTGTAGAGTTTTTCATGAGGTACTGTAAAATTTTTCTTAAACTTTTGTTTCTTTTGTTATCTTTATCCTTTAAATTTTTTATATTTCTTGCTATTAGCTTAATGTATTTTTCTTAATACCTTTCAAGAGTATTAAAAAGTCTCGTGTGTGTTTGTACACTCCGTTTCTAATCTACCAGGTGTTTTAGGTTTCTTACTCCTGCTTTGCAACGGGTGCAGGGAATATCGGGCGGTCGTCTTAATCACTTGCCATTTGTCTTGCTCATGCTTGATACTCCAGCTTACTAGGATTACTACCTCATGCATTATTACTACATAGATTCTGTCTTCTTTAGAGAGACCAGCATGATTCGGAAGTTCGTGGAATTGAGCTCTGTTTTTTGCTAAAAGGTGCCATGCTGACTAGGCCTAGACTTACTAGGATTACTACCTCGTGCATTATTACTACATAGATTCTGTCTTCTTTAGAGAGACCAGCATGATTCGGAAGTTCGTGGAATTGAGCTCTGTTTTTTGCTAAAAGGTGCCATGCTGACTAGGCCTAGACCCGAGGACTGGCAACAAAACCCAACTAATATGTAATGAGTTAGTCTAGGTAAATCTGGGCCCGAAGATTTGGACCGGGCTGACTCCGCCTCTGATGCTCACCACTTTCTATGTGTATATCTAGTACTCTTCTGATATCGCATACTACACTTTGTGCTTGACTCCACGTCTTCTTTATGTCGTAATGGGACATTCGTTTACACCGTACAGTCGTTTCTACTCTCTCCGTTGTAGTCTGGACTCGTATCAAATTGTCTCACTCATGCTTAGAGTAGCGTGGCTTGCACAAAGATAATTAACTGGCACACTATAACTGCACAAAGTTCTCTTTTTTGAGGAGAGATGAGCGTGTTTCCAAAGTGGACTTGTTTTTCTGTTTCTTTCCTGATAAAGTGCCATGCTGGCATGCACTTCTTTAGTGATTGACTCCACAAGGATCTTTGTCCTTACATGGGATACGTGGTGATGGGAGAAAGCGGAGATTGCAGATCACGGCTAATAAAATGCAGTGGGTTGCTTACTTGCTTTGCTCAGTAGGTGTTCTCTTTTCAAAACATAATCTACAATTAGAAACTGCATATTTTGCAGCCAAAAGACTGTCAGCCATTTAACAAAATACACGGATATACGAATTGCTGACGGTCAACTGTCGGGCATTCACAGTCGGCTATTTATGGTCGGGCATTCTACAATTTCCTGATGGTACTCGATGACACAAATTTTCGATGGTATATAAGACAGTATAGCCTCGGACATAATTGTTGAGCAAAGTAACGGGAAGCCGACGCTTATTTGAATTGCTGACTAGTTCACACCATAGGACATTAATTAACCATTTATTTAGAAAATGGACAATATAATTAATTCTTTTTTAGGAACTGTGTACAGCTGTCCTTTATTTTATTTTATTTTATTTTATTTCTTTGTTCGGTGCTTGCTAGATTGTTACATGGAAAGACACGTGCTATTTGGAATGTGTTTGCACTAAAATTTGGTAGATAGGGTCAAAATCGGCAGTCCAAGATCAACAAGATACAATTGGATAACGGATCAAGATATTTAGAAACAAAACAGGTTGTTAAGGAAAGCATCCTCCAAATAGAGGCCGATACGGATTCTATTCCTAATGTGTTGTACCAGGACTCTATCGGTCAATGGCTATAAAAGAGGTCTAGAGGTGATCAGAAAAGCTGCCCAGAGCCAACCAACCAATTCGCGTCTACTTTTCATCTACTTTTCCATCGACTATGAGTAGTTCTTGCAATTTAGTCTTTGTAATTCGATCTTGATCAATAAAGTTGCGCATCGCCGATTGTTGATCTCCTTCAAATTACGCCTGTGTTTGATTTATTCGATTTTGTTTGCATCGCCTTCTTCGTAATCGATCCGCTTTATCCTCTGATTAGCCTTAATCGGCTAATTAGATCTATTCTAATACCTTGATTTTGATCGGCTTCAAGCTGATTGAGTTTAAGCTGATTGATCGTTACGATCGGCTTCGAGTGAACTTTATATCTTTTACCTTTATCCTCTGATTAGCCTTAATCGGCTAGTTAGATTTACCCTTTTTTATCTTGATTTAATCGGCTTTGAGCTGATTGAATTTAAGCCGATTGATCTTCACGATCGGCTAGTTAGATTTATCCTGTTACTTTGATCTTGATCGGCTTCAAGCTGATTGAGTTTAAGCCGATTGATCTTCACGATCGGCTCTGAGTGAATTTCATATTTTTACCTTGTCGGTTACAGGTCAAATCGACTGGCACGCTCTGAACTAGGTGTTCGTCTGGTATGCTGTTGTCAGAAACCCTACATCAAGTTTTTGACGCCAACAGAATGTCATGTATAAAAATTGCGTAGCAAAAATTCCCAAGATATGGATTGAAAACGTAGAATCCGATATGTACAACACAAAGTTAGATACAGTAATTTACATCATACAAACTAAAACACGTACTTTACATGATAAACTATTTTCCACTAACTAGATACTACACAAGGGCATCAACTAGAAGGAAAGAAAAAACTAGAATCCAATTGTTCTATTCCCATCTCCAAGCATTTGCTTCTCGTTCTTCCATTTGTTCTCCGTGAGTTTATTTTCAGAGTAAATCTTGTCCTTGTACTTCATACTGACACAGAGAGCGGGGAATGAGATGACATAGACATCAAAATGAATAGAAAAGAACAGATATACAGTGAATTTATCAGCTGATGAAAACGTTGCTTAACATATGCATGTAATTCTCTTTAAAAAAACATATGCACGTAGGAGTAGGACACTCATAACTCGGATAAACCTGCTCGTCTCCTTGTCAATCCTGCACACCCACGGGCCACGGCAGCCAGAGACACCAGATTCTGTCTCCTGATCAAAAGCAAAGCATATTAGTGGAAGAAACAATAAACAATACGAAAGCGGGAAACTACGAACAGATTAATGAGTAGCGCATGGTGCAAGACCGTTCCCTTCCTCACCGCCATGTCCATCTTACACGGAGCTGCCGTGTGCTGTGCCGGGGAGTTCAGATCTGAGGCATGGTAGGGTATGGGGCAAGCTTCAAAATCTCAGCCCAAGGCCGAGGTTCCAAATCTCAGTGGGATAAAAGTTTTTAAAAAATTTCAAATTGCTATAGTGATTTCGAGAAATTTTTGGCAGGATTTCTGAAAATTCCGGCTTTTTGGATGGCAATTACCACAAATTAGGCCATTTTGAAGTTTTTAGGACCGTATTTACGGTGTCATGAACAATCATGTGTGGCTTGGATACTCATCAATCCAATGATGATCATGCAATAAGGACAAAAGAAATGAACAAGTAAACACTACTACAGAATTGTACATCAGAATCGGTTCTTTTTTGTCATTACAGTTGGTTCAAGTGGCGATACGAAGTCTTTAGATAGTAATGAGGTGGAGTTATCACAGTCGGTTTTAGCCCGATTGTGATAAAGCCTCATTAGAATCGGTTCTTAGGTGAAACCGATTATGATGAAAACATTATCACAATCGGTTTTTTCGAATAACCGATTCTGATAAAGGGTCATTAGAATCGGTTCTTTCATGAAAGCGATTGTGATGACCCCATCATTAGAATCGGTTCTTGTGTGGAACCGATTCTGATAACGTGGTTATCAGAATCGGTTCCACACAAGAACCGATTCTAATGAGGGGGTCAACACAATCGCTTCCTTCAAAAAACTGATTCTAATGATGGATCATCACAATCGCTTTCTTCCAAGAACTGATTGTAATGGTATGGTTATCACAATCGCTTCCGTGAAAGAACCGATTCTATTGATGTGGTCATCACAATCGCTTGCTTAAAAGAACCAATTCTGATGAGAGGTCATCAGAATCTGTTCCTCATAAGAACCGATTCTAATGATAGGGTCATCACAATCTCTTTCTTCAAAAAACCGATTCTGATGAGGCCTCATCAGAATCATATATACAAGAACCGATTCCAATTATGTGGTTATCTGAATCGGTTCCACATAAGAACCGATTCTGTTGACTCTCATGGGGGTGTTTCAATTTTGCATATTATCTAAAATAGAACATATTAACAATGGGCATATATCATATTCACAATACAGAACACAGAATGCACATATCACATTCACAGAACACGAGCACTTAAATTACAATACATATAGCCCATTCGTTCACAATATACAAACACAAACATGCTTAACAATCAGTACACGTGCATATATATCACATTGACATATACAATTAATATTGTTTCCATATGGACTAGTAGGACGCTTCAGGATCTCTAAACCTACCGTCGTCCGATATAACTTCTAACCAGTACCACTGGCATAAGTGGTCTCGTAAATTGTTGAGTGCTTTGCTGTCTAAGCTCTTCTAGGGGATATTTATCTTCTGCAAAACATAAATGAGTGCACAAATTTAAGTTTCAAAATTTGTATGTGAAAGGCTAAGTATGCATGTACATATACCTTAGGAAAAAGGTGTGAGCCGCCGACCACAACCAACATGTGTTGCATGACATAGAGGCTACACAGGTCATCGCTGCCCTGTTGATGACACTGTGAAGAGAGAAAAAAAAATTAACACACGAAGATTAGATGTCAGAAAAAAATAATCGTATATATGCTAGGCACTTGTACCTTGAATCGCTTATACTCCAGCGTCTTGCCCTTTTTGTCATCGTGTGACCCTCCTTCATCGACATAGTCCGAGAAACCCTTACATATATTGGAGAGATGCCATTGAGTACAAAAAAAATATAGTTAAATTCAGAAAGTGTTATGTTACGATAATGTACTTACTTCTGGAAAAGGACACTTGATCGCGTAGGCCATCGGTCTCTTCTCGATTGAGTTAAAAATGTAGACTGTGTTTTCACTTAGAACGAGGATGAGTAGAACCCAATGGTTGCTTATTAGATGGAATGTAGCGCAAGGAAATAAGTTCGCACACGGTTTAAGTGCGTACAAGTAATTGAAGGGTTTGTACGTACTACTTACTCCTTGTTGTACGGTATTACAACGAAGTCCTTCTTCGACTCAGTATGCAATACCCCCTTGACATAGCCAGCAACGAACACCGGATGAAGCCTAGCCGTGGTCGCAGACACAAGCTCGGGGTCGACGAACCCAACTTGGTTTTGATTCATCAAGGCTCGCTGTCTCATTGCCCTGCAACTCATGTTGATACTAGAAAACATAATGCAAAATCCTATAAAAGTCATCAGCTCATGCTGTATGGTGTGATACTCACAGCGTCCAGGATCGTAAAGTAGAAATATCGACGGCTATTAATTGGTACACACGAAACAGATCCTCAAAACTGATGGGGAATATCCTATTCTTGTCACGGTCGAAATGTACCCTTTTATACATCACATTGAAGTCGACTCGACGCTCTTCTTCATTCACCTTATCAATGTATCATCCATGGAGCATGCGAGTCCACCTGCCTAGTTCATTTAGTTCGTTGGATGCAATCAGGGGCTTTCCATGTACGTAGGCCTTAAAATCATAAGGGATGTCTGTAGCCTATGCTGACTTTCCTTTCTGGGCAGAAGGTGTCTTCGAGGTGAGGGTAGTGGGATTTTCAAGTACCTCAAGGGGCGTTGTGGCCTTTATCAGCTTTGCCTTCTTGGCGGAAGGACTCTCAGAGGCCTCTTATGGTTCTGTTGGTGTCATGCTTGTCCTTTTACACGTGAGCTCTACACTCTGTGTAGGACTCATCACGGTGGTGGGAATGCGGGAGCAGGAGTAAGCTGTGCACGGTAGGAACCTACAAAGCACGCGTATATTTAACTTATTGCAGTACTACTGGAATGGTAGAGAAGACAAGAGGGATTTTTACCTTGATCAGTACGACACCCGTCGTGGGCCACTTGATGAACGACATACGTGCTTGCCCGAGAGTGCTGATATCTTCGTTGGGGGGGACTCGAGCACATGTGATAAGAAGTGTTCGTGGACGTAGTCCACCTGCACCCTCATGTAGCCCTTCCCCAAAGGCTGACCATGCACAATGTTGGTCTCCTTGCATGGAAATGCAACCCTGCGTGCAGCCTCGACAGGAAATCCGTCCTCCATCAGGGTGGTGAGCTGGCACTTAACAGGGGCTTGCAAGATGTACACAACTTGAGGAGAAACATTGTGGGAGTTACTTGTAGCTTTAAGTTAGGAAAAATTAATTATTTCCTTCAACTGGGGATTGGTCTTATCATTTTTGGAACCACAGCTGCTAGGTCGGGGCACAGGCTTCTCTACAGGAGGTGAGGGATTCTGGCTCTGACTTTGGGAGATCATCGCCATCATCTCAGCCCTCAGGCGCTCCTCACGTGCCATCATCTCCCCCCTTATCTCATCTTCACATGCCATCATCTCCCCCCCTCATCTCCTCCTTGATCTCCTCCCTCAGCTGCTCCCTGAGCGTCTCCTTGAGGCACTCCGCACGTGCCTCCCATGATCTTGATCTAGCACTCGAAGCGTCATCTTGGAAGTAGGACTTTTTCGTATGCCCCGACCCTGCGGCAAGCACCCAGCCCTTATAGTCGGGATTCCCGATCGCAGACGACAGGATATCCTTCGACCCTTGGCTCTGGAAGGTCCCCTGCTCTTTCCGCTGGCTTACCTCCTCCTGCAATAAGCGAGTACGAATTAGATCTGAAATACAACAAGCTGGGTCAACTGCAATGTACTAAGTTAGATGTCTTACGATGGCAGAGACGACGTGCGCAGTAGCGGGGTTTGCGACTACAAGCTGCCCGTCGGGGGTTTTCTTTGTCCTCGCTAATACCCAGTTGCGTGCCCGTTCCTCACATATGTGGGAGTAAGGCATCGTCGTCCTGGAGTTCGCGCACTTCTCGGCTAGTCGCTCCCACTCTGCCTTCTTCCCCTCATAGCCGCCTGTACCGAGGTGGTGTGGGTGCGTGTTGTGCCTCTGGATAGCGGTGTTCCTCTCTCTTAGCTGCTCTGCCTCGGGCGTACCCTTTGTCGTCGTGAACTCCTCCCAAACATCTGTAGTAACGAACGGATACCTCTCGAATGGTGTACGACCTTTCAGTACGTACTCACTGTGCATGAGAACCCTGAAGTGCCTCAAGGCCACACCTATCCTCTTCAAGGCGTACCGCCTTGCGTTGTGTTCATCTTCCTCCTCTATAATCCATTTGCCCTTAACCTCGTCCCACAGCCGATTCTTCTGCTTGGCGCTGACTTCCAATTCCTCCAATCCTTAATCGTTATGGGCACTCTCTCCCTCACCAATTGACCGAGGAATGAAAGGTATCACCCCTTGTACTTAGGAGGGCCAATGCAGACCCCCGTGGCATTGAAGTGGAGAACCTGCGGTGTTCTCCGTGTGGCCCCTTTGTTCGGTCCTCGGGCTTTCCTCACCTTACTCGGTCCCTCAACATTTGGAACTTGGCTCGGCCCCTCGGGAGCACCTTCTACTCTGTCTGGCGAGGAGCCGATGCTCTCTAATTCTGACATTTTGAGTTTTCTTATCTGATAAGGTCATATATTTGACATGAGAGAAAGCAATTCGTACCTATTTTGTGGATTTGACAATAAATCATGTAGAGCAATAATGAATAGATAAGTAATAAGATATAACTGTTCTAGCATATTTCAGTACAGTAACAAATGAACGAATGATCTTCAAGAAAAGTCTATCTGTTGACCACCTAAATACGTACCAACGATAACCCCTAATCTCTAAATAGGTTTGGTACTAATCCCATTCGAGGATATGTGGTTCGAGCAAGTTTCTAAGCCGTTGTACAACTCTAGAGAAAATTTCGGCAGCATCTCCCCGCTGTTCTCCAGGTACACGTCTCGACAACAGGTCAAGAGGGGTGTATACCCAGAGAACACCAGAGGGAGATGCTACCGAAATGTACTCTGCAGTTGTACAACAGCTCAGGAACTTGCCCGAACTATATATCCTCGAACTGTCCAAGAAACGTGGACAATTCGAGACTGGTTGCTTATGAATGTGATGAAATGGCATATTCATAAACAAGTACTCTCGAACGGGAGACGTATGTTACGCATTTTGAACTCTAACGTAGATCATATTACAGTAACAATAATAACATGTAGATCATATTACTGTATTTGCAGTAGATGATGAAAGCATGCATTGTGACTTTCAACATCCTAACCAACAAAAGATCTGAGCAGTTGCAACAGTGAAAGATATTACATGTTGGTGCAGTCAAAATAAAGTCTTCTTCCGGTTAAGGTAGAACATGTCTTTCAACAAAAGATCCATAGGAAATCTATTTTCAATAGTTAATCGGAGGTGAGTCCCCAAATAAATGAGTTTGCAGCTCTTCATGCTTTGAAGTCCAAGGAAACAGAGCTTTACCTTACTAAAATCTGCAGAGTTCAATCTTGATGTAGAAGTAGTTAGGATCAAAATGATGCAGCCTTACGTAGCCAAGCTACAAACACATACAGAAAACAATAGTTAACAGAACTAGAATGCAATCTGCAATGCTTATTGCAACATAAAAGGCAATACCTAGGGTAAAAACAATGCAGAACAAGCGAAAATGGCTTGGGTAACATATAAATTGAACAATGGAAGTATCATCTATCATGTGATTGAAGTTAAAAATGCAACTCAATTAATAGCATGTTTACATGAAGGATAAAGACCATCTTCACATGTAATGGCATGTAGAATTGCAAAACAACATAGTTAGCCATAGACAAAATTGATGTAGAATACTCAGAAACTGCAGGAAAATGAATTCTACCTCCGCCCATCAGAATTGAATGCCAATGTGTTCATCTTGCCAAATAAACAAGATTCACATGTTTCAAATGATTCAAAATCAACTGAGGTTAGAAGTCCATCACCATGGAGCTTCTTCATGCGCTTCTCATTTATATGACCTAAGCGACAATGCCATAAAAAGGTAGGGTTCAAATCATTAGGCCGATGCCTTTTTACATTAATGTTATAGACAGGTTTCTCTTCGAGTTCAAGGATGTACAACCCATCCACCATGGGGCAATGACCATAATACATATCGTTCAAAAATATTGAACAAACAAAGTTCTTTATTCTGAAATCATAACCTTCATGTTCCAAACAAGAAGATGAAATAATGTTTCTACTCAAAGATGGAACAAAATAACAATTATTGAGTTCTAAAACTAATCCTGAAGGCAAATGCAATGGGTATGTGCCAACAGCAAGACCAGCAACTCTTGCTTTATTCCCCACGCTAAGATCCAGTTCTCCTTTATCCAAGTCTCTACTCTTTATCAGCCCTTGCATCGAATTGCAAATGTGAGCAGCCGAACTGGTATCATATACCCATGAGCTGAGTGAAGAAGTAGCAAGATTAATTTCTATAACATTAATACCTGAAGTGGAAATCACATTTCCATTCTTCTTATCTGCTGTACTTTCGCAGATTCGTTTCCAATATCCCGATTTCTTGCAATAGAAGCATTGGGTATCAGGTTGAGGGCTAACTTTAAGCTTCTGAAGCTTAGTTTTGAGGCTTGCGATCTCATCTTGAGCCTTGCCCTTGCCCTTGCTCTTTCCCGTTCCCCCAGCCTTAGCCTTCCTCTTTTTGAATGCGGTTATTTTACAACCATCATCACATGATTGGGTTTTTCTTAATGCTTTCCTCGGCAGCCTTGAGCATCCCATGTAGCTTGGTTAGGCTCTTCTCCATGCTATTCATATGAAAATTCATAATGAATGGCTCAAAACCCTGTGGCAGAGACTGGAGAATAACATCTGTGGCCAAACCGAGGCTAAGGGGAAACTCAAGTTTTTCCAATCTCCCTATGTAACCAATCATCTTGATCAAATGAGGGCTGACTGGACTGTCTTCAACCAGCTTACAAGCAAATAAAAGCTTTGAGATACCATACCTTTCAACTCTTGCTTGATTCCCAAACATGCCCTTCAAGCCCACAATCATATTGTAAGCATCCTGGTCCTCATATTGCTTTTGGAGCTCAGAGTCCATGGTGACAAGCATGAGAGAGCTGACCTCTACAGAAGCATTAACATGTTTTTCGTATTCAACCTTCAAATTGCGAGGAGCATTTTCGGCTGGTTCATCAGGAATTGGATTCTCTAGAACATAGTCTTTCTTTTCATGCTTTAGAAGAATTCTCAGGTTGCGATACCAATCAACAAAATTAGTTCCATTAAGTTTTTCCCTTTCCAAAACTGATCTCAAAGCAAAACCATGTGTAGCAGGAGTAGGAGAAGGTGCCATTGAACTACAACAAAGACATGCAAAGATTCTAAGCACTATGTTTATGTAAAAAATTTATTAAACATTTTAATAAAAGACACTCCTATTTTATGTCCCTTTTATAGACACATAGTGAGTATTCAAGATCCATATTCATCAAACACTAGTGAGCTTTGGCATCACTGCTAGAAATTTAGTGACATAGGTAAGCAACACCTTTGCTAATTACATCTTATGCAACTCTTGTTTGTTGAGTATGAAAACAAGTAATGAATGCCTCTGTCAACTTGACTCATGGCCAGGTCAACCTGCCCCAAGGGCTCACATGAGGGAGGGAGCACTTCCCGTTTTCGGGTGCCAATTAAGAAACCTGCCTCATGTGTGTTTTCCTAGACACCAATTGTCTTGTATAGGTTCCTTCATTACTGAAATCAAATCCCAACCACTTATGTCCTCAAGCCCAAAACCATTTTGATAGCTAGATTAAATCTACCATTGTTATGTGTGATGTGTCCAACACATCCCTATCATCTATTAAGATAGACATTGATATACTATTTTGGCAGTCATATCAATAAGGATCTATATTCTTGATAGGTGCAACAATTGGATGACATTTTGATTTAAAATTTTAACTATAGGGATGAACAATATCTACTAAGAACATGGCATCACATGCAATGAGCATAAAGAAAATAGCAAGGATTAAACACACATCCACAGAAAATCAAAATAAGCTGTGAAATAGCATGGCCCTTAGCATTAAGATCTCCATCATCATGCTTGTTTGTTCACCTTGCCACCTTGCTTGATTTATTCACCTAGCCACCTTGCTTGATACCATCGTCTTCATCATTATGGATGCAACGCCTTACAACTTTTGATAATAAATTTTACATGAGGGTTTGAAGCATACACAAGTCGACACGCAGGTCGTTATACAATTTAAATAGCCTTATGGCTTGACACGGCACGCAGGCCATGTGGAAATTACATGCATCACATACACATAGGACATACTATTTCACATAATTCCCTGCAAAAACGAGTTAAACAAAACCAACCCTACGACTCTGGGGTCCGAGGGGCAGCGCCCCTCAAAATTTCCACAGATCATCCAGATTGGCCTAATCCGATCTAATATGATTGGCTTGGTCCCATATGGTTTCGTTTCAGAAACCCTGATGGCGGTAACCCGACCGGTAAGGGCAACGTCGTACCATGAACGGACTCACCCAAATCAATATTGAATCAGTTTGCGCTTACCATGGATCAACCAGATTGACCCAATCCAACTCAATCTGATTGGCTTGGTCCCATATGGATACGTTTCATAAACCCTAATGGTGGTAACCCGACCGGTAAGGGTAACGTCGTACCATGAACGGACTCACCGAAATCAAGATTGAGTCGGTTTGCACTTTCCTCAAACCCTAAACCGATCGATCTCATCGATGGCTGCCGTCACCAATTCACCACATGAACCGGCTGAACATGTAATACATCCAATCTACTAACCTCACACATCATATGTGCAACATCCAGATCACAAAACTATACGTGATGGCTCTGATACCACTAAAGAGGAACGCGGTATGCTACACTAGCACAAAAAAAACTACCGCATAACCAGAAAGCTACTCGCAAGAAGGGGATCACAGATTAGATTACCACTAGACGCGCAGTTGCGGAATCCTTCGCGTGTCGATGTAGTGGATCGTCCTCACCGCAGTTGTTGCGTCGATGGAGTGGATCGTCCTCGTCTCGCCGTGGATCATCCTCCCACGCCGAAATCGTAGCAGCGTCACCGCAGTAGTCCACAAGTCTAGGGATGGAACATCGTGCGTCGGTGTGCAAGCACCTGGTCGCTCGGCAGGGGCAGCTAGAGGAGGAGGCTAGGGTTTCGGGTGAATCACTTCTAAACTGTGGAAAAGCACACCCTGTGCCCACCCTCCTCCCCTCCTTATATAGCCACGAGATGAAACCCTAAACCAGGGCCCATCAGCGTGCTAAGCCCACGAGGTCCATTAATTACGGATCCAATCCAAATTAATGCGTCCCAGCCCATTAAGTGTGTGACCCTGCAGGTTCACGTACGTTTGGACATGGATTCGAAAAACTCCTTTTAAATCCGATAGTTGGTAGCGGCTCCTTGCAAAGTATGCCAACTCCCAAACATACTATGATCAAATCGGACAGAACCTATCAAAAGTACTCATGTAATAATCCCTTTGCCAAGTATATGAAGATTGAACTCAAGGCGAGAAGCTTGTCATCCTTTGATGATTCAATCCATCTCTCGTATACGTGATATATTAATAAGTTGTGATTGACTCCTCAATCACGGCATGGCCATGCACTTCCTTAATCATATCACATGAGTGGCCTTATCATATATATCAGTTTCATTGGAGTGGCAAATTTCATCTTGACTGCTCACTTCCCTCTGCACGTTTTATAGTAAACATGAAAGCTACCTTTATAACTATCCAGTTAGGAAGTAGTGTTTGATAGCCCCAAGGAAGACTATTACACATGTAGGGAACATGACAATCTCTGGTCTAAGGATCATACATCTACTATGTATGAGATACACTGATGACACATAAGAATGAAACATTCTCGCAGTGTCCCATTGCGGGTCTATCTAACTCATGTTCTTCAACATGCGTCCACAATGTATAGATGATATATCCATATCCCATGATCTATGAAGCATGACCATCGATCACTACATGTGCTGATCTATTCATCGTTGTCCTATAGGATGATATCCGATCAGAGATATTTATCGAATTACCTCAATAAGTGAAGAGCTTCATAAGAAAGTCACATACTTGTTAATCAATACAATGATATACATTCATTGGACCAATAATCATATTATTATTCATAAACATAGTCATGTTACAATCATCTAAATGATTGCCTCAAGGACATAACACTAACAATCTCCCACTTGCACTTGAGTCAATTAATTAAGTATATAATACCAATAGACCTCGTGTGCGCCTCATGCTTAGGCTGTGGCTTTGTCAACGGATCGGCCACATTGGCTTCTGTATGTACTTTGCATATTCTCACGTCACTTCTATCCACAATCTCGCGAATAAGGTGAAAGCGCCGGAGTATGTGTTTAGATTTCTGATGTGATCTAGGCTCTTTTGCTTGTGCAATGGCACCACTATTATCACAATAGATGTCCACTGGACTAGAGGCACTAGCGACCATACCAAGCTCTGTGATAAACTTCTTAATCCACACAGCTTCTTTTGCGGCCTCCGAAGCCGCAATGTACTCCGCTTCTGTCGTAGAGTCGGCCACCGTGTTTTGCTTGGAACTCTTTCAGCTTACTGCTCCTCCATTTAGTGTAAACACAAACCCGGATTGCTATCGAAAATCATCTTTGTCAGTTTGGAATCTTGCATCGGTGTAACCCTTTGCAACCAAATCTTCCTCACCTCCAAAAACAAGGAACATACCCTTAGTTCTTCTCAAGTACTTCAGGATATTTTTTATGGCTATCCAATGACCATCACTAGGATCCGCTTGGTATCTGCTCGTGACACTTAGAGCATATGAGACATCTGGGCATGTACATATCATGGTATACATAATAGACCCAATAGTTGAAGCATATGGAATCTTGCTCATCCTGTCTCGCTCATCAGATGTCGAAGGACACTGATTCTTGCAGAGACTGATGCCATGTGACATTGGTATGAAACCTCTCTTGGATTCAAGCATATTGAACCTTTTCAATATCTTGTCAATGTATGTTTCCTGACTTAATCCAATTAACCTTTTTGATCTATCTCTATAGATTTTTATGCCCAAGATATAGCATGCCTCTCCCAAGTCCTTCATTGAGAAACTCCTTTTCAATGAAGTCTTAACATCTTCAAGCATAGGAATATCATTCCCGATCAATAATATATCATCCACATACAAAATCAGAAACACAAGTGCGCTCCCAGTCGCCTTTTTGTAAACACAAGGCTCTTCTTCATTTTTGATAAAGTCAAAACCTTTGACCACTTCATCAAAACGAATGTTCCAACTCCGAGATGCTTGCTTTAACTAAAAAATGGATCTTTGAAGCTTGCATACCCTTTTAGCATATTTAGGATCAACAAAACCTTTAGGTTGTATCATGTATACATCCTCAGATAGATTCCTATTAAGGAAGGCTGTTTTGACATCCATCTGCCATATTTCATAATCGAAATATGCAGCAATAGCTAAAATGATCCGGACAGACTTGAGCATGGCTACCGGTGAGAAGGTTTCATCATAGTCAACTCCTTGAACTTGTTTGAAACCCTTTGCCACCAACCGTGCCTTATAGATCTAAACATTTCCATCTACATCTATCTTCTTCTTGAAAATCCATTTGCATTCAATGGTTTTTACACCATCAGGAGAATCAACCAAGTTCCAAACTTGATTGTCATGCATGGATTGAATTTCAGATCTCATGGCTTCAAGCCATTTTTCGGAGTTTGGGTCCATCATTGCTTCTTCATAAGTCATGGTCTCATCATTATCCAACAATAATATGTCATTCCCATATCTTATAGGTACATGACGTGGCCTCCCTTACCTACGTGGGGCTGCAGTCTCTTTCACAGGTTGTACAACACTTTGTACATCTTGTGAAGGTTCAGTGGTAGCTTGAACATATTCGTGTGATTCTTGAACTTCATCAAGATACACATCACTCCTACTGATTTCTTTCGAAAGAAACTCTTTCTCCAAAAGACACTATTTCGAGCAACAAAAACTTTGTTCTCGTTTCTTTTGTAAAAGTAATATCCTTTTGTTTCTTTAGGATACCCCACAAAAAAGCATTTTTCTGATTTAGGTGCGAGTTTATCTGATTGTAAACGTTTTACATAAGCCTCACATCCCCATATCTTGAGAAATGACACATGGGTCTTCTCCCAGTCCATATCTCATATAGCGTCTTGTCAACGGATTTTGATGGGACCCTATTCAAAGTGAACGCAGCTGTCTCTAGAGCGAAACCCCAAAAGGATAATGGCAGATCTGTTTGGCTCATCATTGACCGAACCATATCTAATAAAGTTCGGTTTCGTTGTTCGGACACGCCATTCCATTGAGGCATTCCTGGCGGAGTAAGTTGCGGAACCATTCCACATTGTTTAGATGATCACCAAACTCTTGGCTCAAGTATTCGCCACCACGATCTGATCGTAAGTGTTTTATTGATTTACCAAGTTGATTTTTTACTTCATTTTGAAACTCTTTGAACCTTTCAGAAGTTTCAGATTTATGCCTCATTAAATAGATATATCCATATCTACTAAAGTCATCGGTAAAAGTTACAAAGTACTGAAACCCACCCCTAGCAGTCGAGCTCATTGGTCCACATACATCTATATGTACTAGGGCCAATAATTCACTCGCTCTCTCACTAAAACCTGTGAAAGAGGCTTTTGTCATCTTGCCAAGTAAACAAGATTCACAAAGTGCAGGCATAAAGAGAAATTGCATTTCCATCAAAGCCTCCAACAGCAATTCACCTTGGATTTTTACTTTGAAAACATTGCAAACTATTTTACATACATAATAGAACAATGAAATTACCAACAAACATTATAATAGTCCATTTATTTACAATATTGACCTTCATGATGATCTACTCGCATGTAATTGGCTCCATGTGTGTCGTCATCCCCACTAAGACAGGCCCCATCTGCAAATGAAGGTATCTCATCGAATTGATTATACTCTTCTTCATCTACAACATCTTCAACTCCTACGATCTATCTCTTGCCATGAAGAACGACGTGCAACCTCGGATTGGCCAGATCACGCACGTAGAAGACTTGAGTTGTTTGCTTCGCAAGGACGAACGGGTCATCTTTGTATGCGAGCCTACTGAGATCCACAATAGTAAAGCCTCTCTTGTCGACCTTCACTCCATGTGGAAGTCCTACCTACTTACATCGGAACAATGGAGCTTGGTATATTCCGTAATCGAGCTCCCAAATTTCTTCGATCAACCCATAGTAGGAGTTCATTGTGGTTGGGGAGACTCTTTTCGAGTGATGATCATCAGAGAAAGCATTTATGCTCACACCATTGTTTTGGATAGTACTCTTGGCATCTTGAGTCTCAGTGTAAAAGGTGTAACCATTAATATCATACCCCTGCCATGTCTGTACATTAAATCTTGGTCCGTCAGCGAACCATTTTACATTCTCACTAAAGGAGACCTCCGCTTTTTCTTTGAACCATGTGAGGAATCGATCATTGTGTTTTGTGCGATGGAAAGCTCATCCATTTGTGGATTCTCTTACCGTAATATCAACTTATGCTGCTCGATGTATGGACGAACTTCTGCGCTGTTCTGCAAGACTGTCAAATGTGCTTTGTAATACATATCAAACCTCGGACTCATTAGTTTGGACCCAACGGTTCCTTTACTAGCAAGCTTGCCCTTGTGACGAGATGTAGGAACACCGATTGCTTGTCTTTTACCTAGGTAGTCTACACAGAACTCAATAACCTCTTCAGTCCCATAACCTTCAACAATACTACTCTCAGACTTCGACCGATTCCTCATGTAGGACTTTAATATACCCATGTACCTCTCGAACAGATACATGTAACGTAGGAAAGCGGGTCCACATATCTTAATCTCTCTGACAAGGTGAACCACAAGGTGGACCATTACATCGAAGAACGACGGTGGGAAATGCATCCAAGCTGACACAGAGTCTGCACCACCTCACTCTGTAAGTTGACTAGCATATCGGGGTCAATAACTTTGCAGGAGATCGCATTGAAGAAATAACACAGCTTCATGATTGCCAACTTCACATCCTCTGGTAGAATATTTCGGATTGCAACTGGGAGCATTTGGGTCATCAAGATATGGCAGTCGTGGGACTTCATGCCCAACAATTTCAAATCATCCATGGACACAAGCTTCTTAATGTTTGCGGAGTAGCCAGATTGAACTTTAATACCTTGGAGACATTTGCAGAGATCTTCTTTCTCCTTCTTGGACAGGGTGTAGCATGCAGCGGGGATGTACGGACCTTTTCCATCCTCCTCTATCACTGCAAGCCTTGGCCTGATTCCCATGTAGGCCATGTCGCGACAAGCATTCACACCATCCTTGGTCTTCCCAGGTATGTTCAGCAGGATGCCAACCAAATTGTCGCAGACATTCTACTCAACATGCATGATATCAATACAATGCTGGACATTTAACGCCTTCCGGTACGGTAAGTCCCAAAATATTGACCTCTTCTTCCAAATGGTCCTAGGACGAACAGATTTACGGCTCTTCGCGTATTAAACAATGATATCCTCTACACGTGAATATACTTGCCTTCCACTCATAGGCTGTGGTGCCGAACGGAGTTCCCTCTTTCCATCAAATTTGTCATCCATCTTACAGTATCGATGACTTCGAGGTAGAAACCTACGGTGGCCCATATACATAGTTTTCTTGGAATTCGGCAGCTATAGACTCTCAGTCTCCTCTTCACAAATAGGACACGCTTTCGCTCCTTTCGTACTGTAACCCGCTAAATTGCCAAGGGCCGGGAAATCATTTATGGTGCAAAATACCATAGCCCATAGGGTGAAATGCTCTCTTTTGTACGCATCCCACACCATGACTCCCTCATTCCACAATTTTACCAAATCCTCGATCAGTGGTGCAAGGTAAACATCAATATCATTTCCTGGCTGTTTGGGTCTCGAGATTAGTAATGACATTATGATATACTTCCGCTTCATGCACAACCAAAGAGGGAGGTTGTAGATTCACAACAAAACTGGCCAGGTGCTGTGACGACTGCTCATATTACCAAATGGATTCATTCCGTCGGTACTCAACCCAAATCTTATGTTCCTCATTTCGGCACCAAACTCCTCATGTTTTCAATCGATGTTTCTCAATTGAGCCGAATCAACAGGGTGTCTCAGCTTGCCATCTTCTTTTGAGACTCATAATGCCAACACAACAATTTAGCCTCTCTAGGATTTGCAAACAACCGTCCAGACGGGGAATGATGGGCAAGTACCACAATATCTTGGCTGGTGCACCTCTAGTGACCTCTTCACCGTCGTTGCCCCGACTCTTACGCTTCTTGTCGTTACGCTTCTCCGTTTGTTTGTACCGGGGCACACCGCAAACTGGACACACGTGCAGCTCCTGATGTGCGTTACGGTACAAGATGCAATCATTCGGACATGCATGTATCCTTTCTATTTCCATTCCCATGGGACATAGTAGCTTCTTCGCTTCATAAATACTTGTTGGCAACTCGTTTCCCTCTGGAAGCAAATCCGATAGAAGAACTAGAAGTGCATTGAAACTTGTATCTGTCCAACGGTGTTTTGCCTTCAGTTCGAACATGCAACGACCGAACCCAACTTGGTGTATTCCGCTTTGCAACCTGTGAACAGTGGTTTGGCATCGTCTTTCATCAAGCTTTTAAACTTTTCAAACTCTCTTTCCATGTAATTACCCTCCACATCTCGCAACATTTGCTCCAAATTATCCTCCTCAAACATATCAAGCTGCAACTCGTCATTTGGTTCCACTGTGTCTTCGTTGCATACCGGAAGGGTACTACCTGCCTCCCCGTGATGGATCCAACATGTGTAATTCCTCACGAAGCCACGTCGAATCAGGTGGTCCTCAATTTGAGCTGAGTTGTTAAATCTCCTCAGATTGGTGCAATCAATGCAAGGACAATATATGAAGTTTACACCCCTCCTCACCATGTCCTCTTCTGCAATTTTTTTGAACTCCTTAACACCCCTCTGAAATTCAGCACTCACACGGCTTTTCTGATACATCCATTCCTCACAGTCCATCTGTATTTAAATTTCGCACAATAAATTAAGGAAAAACTAGAGCGACACCTAACTAGCTATTTTAAATATTGAGACATCATTTCAATTAATATTACCTTTGCAAAATAGAGGACAGGTTCCAAGATATATAAATGTACTCCCGATCGATACCTAGCTTCTTCCCTAGTTTAGAGCTTCCAATTCCCTAGATAGGAGACATAAATTTTTAAAATCAACGATGATATCAAATAATCTAATTATATAGCTAGTGCAGTAGCTTGCAAATCTTTTTACTACAACGAAACAAAACAACAGTACCAACGATGACTCCTAATCTCTAAATAGGTTAGGTCCTAATCCCATTCAAGGATATGTGGTCTGGGAAAGTTCCTAAGCCGTTGTACAACTCCAGAGAAAATTTCAGCAGCATCTCCCTACTGTTCTCCATATACACGTCTCGACAACAGGTCAAGAGGGGTGTGCATATGGAGAATACTAGGGAGACGCTACCGAAATCTACTCTGAAGTTGTACAACACAGCTCAGAACTTGCCCGAACCACATATCCTTGAATTGTCCAAAAAACGTGGACAATTCGAGACTGCTCGCTTATAAATATGCCATTTCATTCGGCATATTTATAAATAAGCATCCTCGAACGGGAGACGTAGGTTCCGCAGCCTAAACTCTAACATTTATCACATGATAGCAACAATAATTCCATATTAACACGAGAGCACTACAATAATTAAATAGATGTGTGCTTGTCAAATAAAGAGTGTGAAATTTGAAGGCACGTACACAATTCCAGTGCAACCTAAACTTTATTCACGACATATCGAAATTACTTAGTGCAAAATTGAAGGGGTTTAAAGAATTGCTCATGTTTTGAAGAAAACCGCAAATAAGGGTAAAAAGAGGGGAATCTCCTTAAGATAGGGTTTCAAATTTGCCCTCTTAATACCCACCCATGAGGACTTCAAATTTTCTTACCCAAGTATTGCTTCCAACCACACAAAATGAGATGCTTTCCGGGTGGCGGCAGAGAAATCTCCTCTAGAGCAACAACAAAGAAGAGTTCAGCGTGAGTGCTATATATGACCTAGCGAGGCACATCAAAATCGGTTCTTTTCAAGAAGCGATAGTGATGTGAACTGTCATCACTATCGGTTCTTTTTAGAGAAGCGATAGTGATGAGCCCGTGGACATCAGAATCGGTTCTTTTCGAGAAGCGATAATGATGTGCACGGTCATCACTATCGGTTCTTTTTAGAGAAGCGATAGTGATGAGCACGTGGACATCAGAATCGGTTCTTTTCGAGAAGCGATAGTGATGTGCACGGTCATCACTATCGATTCTTTTTATAGAAGCGATAGTGATGATCACGTGCACATCACTATCGCTTCTTTTCTTAGAACCGATAGTGATGTATATGCACATCACTATCACTTCTATCAAAAGAACCGATAGTGATGTGGACGTGATCATCACTATCACTTCTTTTGTTGGAACTGATAGTGATGACCATTCACATCCCTATCGCTTTTTAGTTGAGAACTGATAGTGATATGCCCAATGTTACATCACAATCACTTATAATCTCAGAACCGATAGTGGTTATTACTAACACCTCTCCGAAGTTATTTATCACAATTGTTTTTTCCTAAAAATTTAAGAACCGACACAGATAAAGCGATAGTGATGTGCTGTTCTGTAGTAGTGAAATTATACTACATATACCACATTCATGCATGGCATTAACAAAGATTTACAATTCCAATCGTTATACTAATTTCAGCGTTGCTGCTCTATTATATCACTAACACTACTACGAAAAAGACTATATTAGACGCCTCATCACAAAAACCGTATGTATTAAATCTAATCACAGACGGTTTTCAAAGAGTGACCGTCTAAGTTTCTGGATTTGCTAAGGACCATCTGTGATTAGGTTATATCACAAATGGTTTATAGAAAAAACTATCTGTGAATTATCACAGATAGTTTTTACCACGAACTGTCTATGATATCAATAGATATCATAGACGATTTCTGGATAAAACTGTCTATGATACGCACAATACTTATCACAGACAGTTTCTCAATAAAACTGTCTATGATATATCGTGCCAATATATAATAGAGAGCCCCGACCCACTTAGGGTTTTTTGGGTTTTCGGATATGTCTTTGAGGTGGCTGCGGGTGTGAGCTGATTGATGAAAGGAGATCATGGATTCAAAATAATGATTGTAGATCCATTTATTATTTGGTGATCTAAGGTTAGTAAGTGGTTCTAATTGCATTATATTCAAGATCTAGCTTGGTAAAGAGAGAAATAAAGATTGTTTAGATCTAGCTTGTGGATCCAATATTTGTTCTTTGTGATCTAAGGTGGTAATTACTTATAATTGCATTATATTCAAAATGTAGCACTAGCTTGGTAAAGAGAGAATTGAAGATGCATGCATGCTTAGTTTAGATCTAGAGCTAGCTTGGTACTAGATAAAATTATTTATAGATCTAGCTAGCATGGTTTATGATTTAGGGTAGGACATAGCTAATTAATTTGTGCTCCAATTTAAGAATGTGTGCATGTGCACTCCTAATGTACTTCAATATTTAACACTAATTGTTACATGCGTAGTGTAGATGAACCGAAGTAGGATATACGCTAAGAACCATGCAAGTGCCAAGTACATTAATGGCATCTCTATTTTTAGAAGAGCCGCAGAGGACAATATGTTTACTAAGGGGTGAAATTTATGTCTTGTCCATGCATGGACTACGAGAATCTGATGATGTTTCAAAAATGAGCGCAAATCAAAGCACACTTAATTATAAGGGGTTTCAAAAGGGGGTATACATGTTGGACCAGTCACGGTGAAGAGCAGATTATACAGGAAGCACATGGTATTAACATCACCGATGAAGTCAACGATATGCCGGATGATATCGATTGTGCTTCCGATGAGAATAGGTTCTACAATGACAATCTGGATCAGATGCTATGCGATGCAGAAGGGAACCATAATGAGAGAGAGTATGGTAAATTCCAGGGCTCGATGAACTACTGGGACAAACCTTTGTTCACGAGTTGCAAGTCAAAATACACTAGATTGTCTTCCTTGCTTGAACAGCTGAAATTGAAGCAAGCAATGGTTGGTTCGATAATAGTTTCATGAGTTGTTATATCTATTAGCGGATATGCTTCCGAAGGGAAATGATTTGCCAACAACCACCTATAAAGCCAAGAAGGTTCTTTGTCCCATGGGAATGGAAGTAGAAAGAATACATGCATGTCCGAACGATTATATCCTCTACCGTAAAGAGTACGCAAACTTGCATGTTTGTCCGGTGTGCAACGCGTACAAACGTTAGAATCAATCAGATGATGACGACGAGATCATCGAGGTGGAGAAAGGACCTCCTTCTAAGGTGGTATGGTATCTACATGTAATTTCCCATTTGAAGCGTTTATTTACAAACCTAAAGGAGGCAAAACTACTGCGTTGACACTCGAAGGAGCGTAAGAATGATGGAATGCTAAAACACCCTACTGATTCCGTCCAGTGGAGAAATATCGATAGCAGGTTTGAAGAATTCAGCGCAGAACCGAGGAATATAAGGTTTGGATTGAGTACAAATGGAATGAATCCTTTTGGTAACATGAGCAGTCGACAAAGCACTTGGCCCGTGAATCTCAATATCCTGCCCTTGCTAACTTGTTGGGCCAGAGTAAAAAAGAAGCCTAAGCATGTACTCGCTGCTTAGATTATTGCGAGAGTGTTTGGCTGAATCACTCGTGCAAAACCATGTACATGTATCACCGTAAGTTCTTTCGGAAGAATCACCCATATCGCAAGATGAAGAAACAATTCAATGGAAGAAACAAGGACGGTTCAACTCCAAGGCATTTAAGTGGGAGAGATGTTTATGATATAGCTAAGCATTTGGATGTTGCGCATGGAAAGGACATAAATCGATGACCCATGATAAGAGCATATGGAAGAAGAGATCAATATTTTATGACCACCTTATTAGAAGCACCAAGAAGTTCGCCACTATATCGATGTTATGCACATAGAGAAGAATGTATGTGATAGCTTGATAGTCTCTTACTGAACATTAAGGGCAAAATAAAGGATGGTATCAATGCACGGCTTAACTTGGACGATATGGGCATCAGACCTGAGTTAGCACTGAAACAGAACGATAAAGATCGAACATACTATGAACCATCTTGTTACACTCTGTCCATGGACGAGAGAACTGAAATGTGCTAGTGCTTGAATGATGTGAAAGTCCCATCTGGTTACTCCAACATTAAGAGACTTGTTTCAATGCAAGATTTGAAAGTAACCGATATGAAGTCTCATGATTGTCATGTGCTGATGACACAGATGCTCTCTTTTGTCGAAGGTTAGAATTTGATAATAAACTTATGATGACGTGTACCTTTGGTGTCAGAGTCAAGCACGAAGACAGTGGCACGTGATGTATATAGGTTCGGGCCGCCGGATGGAGTAATACCCTACGTCTTGTGCGGATGATGTATATATTTGGTGTATCGAGTACAGAGCGAGTTGTCTAGCCCTAGTTATAAAAAGATTGGATCTAAACAATGGCTAAATATGGCTGGAGGTTGACGAAGCGTGATACGTCAGCTCCTGGTTGCTTTGCATCTTCTCTCTGCTCTCTCCCTTGAGGATACCTACCCCCGGCCTTATATAGTCAGGGTAGCCTCGCCTCAAGTTGAGTTGTAGTCGGTTTGGGATACCATATCGTAGCTGGTGAGGAGTCCATCGTCATGTCGATCTTCACAACATATCCAAACTTCCCTGGATACCAGGAGTACTCGAGTCAGTTTCCTCGTATTAGGAAAGCGATCGAGTCCTTCCTAGTATGAAGATATCCCCTCCGTTTATACCTTATCCTGTAGGGTCGGGTCCAAGATATCCAGAGCTTCTAAACGCTTGCTTGAGCATATATGGTATAGTCTTCATGTTTCTGGTATGTACTCATATCCCATATTTAAATATTCGACAGTAGCCCACAAACTCTGTTCAGTGGAGAGTCCATACAAGCGCTTGGTCGATTAATGCCAAATTGTGACTTAGTCGAGTAACACCCTGTTGACTTTGTGGTCGAATGACTCGAGTAGATTGGTAGTAGCAGAGTATCAAGTAGAAATATTGCTAGGTCGAGCGCCCTGCCGTCAGCTCAACCCGAGTCCTTAGACTAACCAATTGTTACTCGATGTCGTTTTATCGACTTGACTCTGAGCGGAGTTAGAAAATCCGAAAAATCCAAATGTTGGGTAGTTGAGCATTTATGGCTTCCGTCTATTACGCCAAAATTTGCACTACGCCACAATTTTGCTTTTCTCGCCAATCGAGGCACCGCGCCGCGTGGAGTGAACCGTTCGTATGGAAAGAAGGTTTTAGCTTATAAATTTCCAGACCCAGAATTGTAGCCGTTCCCCCTTTTTGCCTCTAGTCTTACTTTTGAAGCCTCCGCCACGCTCCTTAAACCCTACCGCCGCTAGCTTCTAAGAATCCATGCCCCATCTTTCTCAATAGCGTCTAGCCCATCAGCTAGTACTAAAGTTCTCCCATCACGGGAGAAGAATCCTGAGACGGCCGCACCCGCTTCCCTAGCAGTGAAGCGGTCTTCGAGGACAAGGCCCTCCGAAGGGTGTGGCGAAAATCAGTGATGACGAAGAAGCATCTTGCCGAATTGGTGATGGATGGCTTCGTTCCTCCTCAGGAGTTCTTCCATTGGAGGCTGTCACACGTGAGCTGTATTTGAAAGATCGAGATGGCGAACATAGGGGGGTGAATGATCGGAAATTAAAATTTGCCCCAAAAATAATCCAAACAAGCCTGCGAGAAAAACACACAAGAGGAGCCGAACAAAGGGAGCCTTTTGTGTTGTTTGGCCGGTGCTACCGCACGGGGTCCGGTAGCACCGCAGGAAGAGCGGTAGCACCGGGCTCAAGAACAGTCTTAAAACCAGTACGATCTAAAAGCAAATTTCGAGGAATCCTTTGATCAGCTGGATAAAAACTCCCAAAACTTGGTAGATATGATCTTGGGTATGTCAGGAACTCATTCCAACCATCAATCGCGAGGATTGACGTCAAAGTTCCAACCTTTTTGCCCGGGAAGGAAGAACATACCAAGTTTACGTAAGAACCCAAGAAATCGACTCAAGGCTTGCTCGTGAGATTTTAATGATCAAGATGATCTTGGATAGCTTCCCACAAGTCACAGCAAGCAAAGGCACAAGTCTCAACTTCCTTCAAAAGTGATTTACAAGATCATTCATTCAAGAACGCAAAAACCGATTTCTTGCAAGAAGAATGCATGGATTGCCTAGATGATTGGGATATGATCTAAAGAGGGATTCATCCATCAATCAACATCCTCGGCATAAGAATCATAAGCATTTTCGAAGCAGAGGAGGCAAAGCCAAAAGCATGTAGAAGGAGGGGAGGCAAATCCAAATTACATGAATGTAAATTGCAAGAATGTAAAAACGAAATTTAAATGCTGATTTTAAGTGTGTAAAATAAATTCAAGCATAAGAGAAAATGATTTTCATTTCTGGAAGGGAGGTTTACAAAGCCTCGCAACAAAGTGGGCAAAACTCAAAGGAGTACAAAACCTCTAAAACCTTCAAGAGGAGGAAGGCTACCCCTCCCCCTCTATTTGTACTACTCTTGGGCCACCTACCACCCTTGGATGAGTCTCTCAACCCTAGGACACTCCATCAAGGGTTAGGATTGACCCACTCACATTGCCATGAAAGGGCTAGCCCAAAACCCTCCACACAAACCGGGTTTTCTGGCACGGTTTCAAAGCACACTAACTAGACTAGCTATCCTATCAACTAGACCGCGATCCGATGGTCCTCATTGATCCAAGCAGCTTCTAGATAGTATCTCATCCATTCCTTGTCTTCTTTGGCTTGCACCGACTCCGTCTTCGATCATCTTCTGGCAAACTTCGATCGTATAGACCTCCGACGCTCCTCGCCTAGTCCTGATCATCCTCCGCTTCACCACGACCTAGCCCGTCATCCCGCAACCATCAAAAATAAGGAAACACATCAAATAGCAATGTCCCAAAAGATATGCAATGAAACCCATCAAAATCCCAAGATAAAAATTCATCTTCGCTCATACTAGCTAGTGCTACCGCCCTTAGGCCAGTAGCATAGCCCATAGTTGACTGGTGCTACCGCCCGAGACTGGTAGCACCGCTCTACGCCAGCACCAAAAAACACCTTCCCTGGAATTTTTACATTGTACCAAAGGGCCAAAGCTACCGCTCTCCCGGTAGCACCGGGCTACCATGGCCGGTAGCACCACCCAGCCAGAACCCCTAAAAACACCCTCTCTGAAATTTTCACACCGGCCATTTGGGCCGGTGCTACCACTCATCCAGTAGCACCGCGCTTCCATGGCCAGTAGCACCGGGAAAATAGAGAAAGGCTCAAATTGCTTCAAGTTTCAAATCCAATTCGAATCAAACTCAAACCAGAGCATACTAAGCTCAAGCTTAATCAAAATACTCATCACAAACCTGGGTAGACCTCCACATGGTCTTTCAGTATCCCTCCCCGTGGAATGAGGATGAGACTGTCGTGTTTGAGGCTTTTTTCTGTTGCGGACTCAATTTCCCCCTTCTCCATTTTTGATCTCGATTCTTGACTTCTACAAGATCCAACTTTTCCAACTGAGCCACAATTCGATTACCATGCTTAGTGTGTTTGTCCATTGAAGGACTGAGATGGCGATCAGAGGGGGGCTAATGATCACAAATTAAATTTTAACCCCCAAAGAATCCAAGCCAAAACCTTTAGATATCAAATGTAAGCGAAAGAACCAATTTTCAAAACTTTAAGCCTGAGGTTACTGTAGCTACAGTACCAGTCATATGAACAGTAATTTCAGCACGAGTTCAAACCGAAAAAATGATGTAGCTTTTGATTGAATGATCCAAAACTCGTGAAAATTTGCGTGCACCTTCCTAAGGATGTCAGGAACCTATTCCAACCTTCAATCTCAAGGATTGATGTCAAAGGTCTGAGCTTTTTCTGATTTGAAGAAGAGTGCACACAAACGGGTAAAAAACAAAAACTTGACCCTCAGCTAGCTCATGGGTTCTTGATGATCCTAGATAACTTCCCACATGTCATAGCAAGCTAGAACACAAGACAAGAACACCAAAAATCTGATCTGACAAGAATAATCCCCTAGAGAGCAAAAGATCGGTTTCTTGTAAGGAAGAACACAAGATTTACCTAGATGATTGGGATATGGTATGAAGAAGACTCATCCATCAATCTTACTTCCTCAGCACAAGATCCACAAGCATTTAGAAGGAGGGGAGGTAAATCCAAATGTGCAAAAAGTAAATTGCGGGAATGTAAATTGCGAAATTTAAAGAATGAATTTAAAGCATAATGTAAATGCGTAAAATAAATTCAGAGATGAGTAAATCAAGCTTTCATTTTTGGAAGGGAGGTTTAAAAAGCATCACAACAAAGTGGGCAAAGCTCAAAGGAGTACAAAAACCTCAAAACCATCAAGAGGAGGAAGGCTACCCCTACCCCTCTATTTATACTACTCTTGAGTCATCTTCCACCCTTGGATGAGTTCCTTCTACCCTAAGGATCAACATCAAGGGTTAGGATTGACTCACTCACTCATACATGGGCTCACCCGAAACCCTCTAACATAATGGGTTTTTTCATGCTTTTCAAAGCATACTAACTAGACCCGCTACTCTTGCTGGGGAACGGGTAGGCTACTCTAGTGAAAAGCAAAAAAATTTCTACCGCGTAACCAAGGAACCACTTCAAGTTATAGATCACAGAATTACCACTACACGCGCAGACCCGTATAGGAAGTAGAGTCAATATAGCACGGTGGTGCAGATGTAGTCGTACTAGCCTCGCGCCTCCTCAACAGTTCCTTGTGACTTCGCAGGTTACGGATCGTCCTAGCATTGAAGCTTCGCAGCAACGCCTCCCAGGTATCCACACGTACAGGGCAGGAACACCACACGTCGGAGTGCTAATTCCGGCTGCACGGGTTTGAGCGGAGGAGGAGTGGCGGCTAGGGTTTCAGGAATTCTGAATTCCTATTGTGTTTCTTCGTGTATCATCTGTCTCAAAGCCACCACCTCCTCCCTTTATATAGACATCCCATAACGGGTTTCAACCCTTCAATCCCATTAGGAACTCTATGCCCATTACAACTCGAATCCCTATCCGAATTGGTTACAACCCCTTAAGGGTGCGACCCTATAGGTTCACGTGCACTCGGACATGGCTGGAGTACCCCTATCGATGTTTAGGACTCCTACTCGATCATCGAGCAAACAACCAATAGTCGATAGCGGTCCCTAGCAGGACTTATCGACTCCCGATAACATGTAAAGATCGGACGAACCTCAACAATATCCTATATGCATATCCTTTTGCCTCACGATATTGGTCAAACCAAAGACGAGTTGTATTCATCCTTATATGGATGGCTCGACCACTCTTTCTCGATGACGTGACTCGAATTCCCGAATTCATCAAGTTAACTCTTTGACTCGATGACTCAAGTAACTCTTTACTCGATTAGCATGGCCATACGTTTCTGGAATCCGACCACTCGAGAGGCCTAGAGATATCTCTCTCGTTGTATGGAGGGGCAAATCATATTTTGATCGACCACGCCTCGCAGCATGTTTCATGACAAACCCGAAAGCCATCTTTATAACTACCCAGTTACGATGTAGCATTTGATGACCCCTAAGTAAGCCATTATGCACCTTGAGAACATGCGACAACCTTAGGTCGAAGGATATAGCATACATATCGTATATGAGACTTACTGATGATATGAAAGAATACAACGTTCTTGCAGTGTCTCATAGTGGGTTGATTTCCAACACCATGTTTTCTAACATGTGTCCATATTATTGATTTGATATCTCCATATCTATGAGCCGTGAAACATGGTCATCGACCAATACATATGCTTGTCTACTCATATGTTTCCTCATATGATTTCGATTAGGGACCCCTTTTTAGAATAAACATCATAAAGAAGAATACAAAGTTTCACAAACAAGTCACATACTTGTTAATCAATATCCATGATGTTATTCAAAGAACAATCTCATAGTTTATGAACATTTATGGAAATATAATCATCTCTATGATTGCCACTAGGGCATATTTCCAACAACTCTATCACCAAGACCACGATCCAACGGCCTTCCTTGATCCGACTAGCTCCTAGCTAGCATCTCATCCATTCCTTGTCTTCTCTGTTCGTAGTGACTCCATCTCCTATTATCTTTCGGTGATCCTCAACTGTCTAGACCTCCATCGCTCCTCGCCTAGTCCCGCTCATCCTCCGCCTCAGCGTGATCTAGCACCATCGTCCTGCAACCATCAAAAGCAAGGAAAACCCATCACATAGCAATGTCCAACAAAGATATGCAATAATCATCCAAAATCACATTTTAATATTCAACTTCGCTGAATAGGCCGGCACTACCGCCTCTTGGGGCCAGTAGTGCCGCATGGCCAGCACTACTGCTCCAGCAAGGCCAGTAGTGTCGCTCGCCTGAATTCCCAACGAAGACCCTCTCTGGAATATAACTGCCGCTCGTCGGGTCGGTAGTGCCGCCCCCTGGCTGGCAGTACCGCCCTCCTGAGGTCGGTAGTGCTGCTCCTAGTAGACTAAACTCAAATTGCTTCACTTTGAAAGTACCACATGGTCTTTCATCCATCTTTGTGAGGCCTATCTGGGTGTTAAGCCCAGCCTCATTCTATTCCGCCATTTTTACAATCTAAAATGGGAGACAAAGAACGATGCTATTGGGGGTGTTGGTTTCCACCTCCGTAGCGGAGTGTCGAGTACATATATTCTTGTCCCCGTAACTTCTTTCTGGTAGTCGGACTGGAAGAAACAGTGGTTTTACATCACCTCTTCGGACACTGTGAACTGCCCTTTAGCTTATCAATCACTCTCCCCAATTTGATTGACCTCTGGATTAAAGTCCCTCCTTAGACCGCCCGCAATGCTTATTACATCCGAAAGATCAAGGAGTTGAGGGAGATCGGGTTAACTGGGTGGCATGTAGCTATAGATTTCATCACACGTCGGTCGAGTCCGCTGAAGTGCTGGGATCACTTGGCCTGTGACTACTCCGGAGTCGACGATGCCACCAGGGACAATCCTGGAAGTAAGCACTTGTAGTACTCTTGTTCTTTGGTTTTAGTCGATGACTAGTGAGGTAACTCATTGTTTGCCAGGCTTGCAGGACTCAGACATCTCCTCTAGGCTAAGCAAGCTATTCTAGGGTAAAGAACCTGACGCGTGCATCATCGAGGTGCACTCACTCGCCAATCCTCGGTTAGAGGTAAGTACTATGTTGTGGTTCGTAATGCATCGTTTGTACATCTGCCTTCCACTTTAACCCTATATTTCTTCAGGAGGCCATGTTTGATGATGAAAATGGGTCGATCATGGGAGCCATCACCCAGGAGGACGATGAGCCAACCCAAGACGATGACCAAGCATCAGGTCTGTCCCCGCTGATGTCGTCTCTCCCTTTAGCGATCCGGCGCCTGCCATTGTCCCAAGTGATGGTGAGGCGGCTCCGGAGCAAGAGATGGCCGAGTCTCCTTGAGTGAAGAGGTCTGTGTCCCCAGTGCCCTATCGACCAACCAAGCGTCCTTGCACCTCATCGTGGAGACCAATCAATCAGGTCATCTTCAATTGCTCGCTTGGATGTTATGAAGTTCCTTCTGACATGATCCAACAGATGCTGGACGACCAATGGGCCGCCTAGGGGGCCGATGTGCTGAAGTCAGTGGCTCCCACATAGACACCTCCTCGTGCGGGCTCTCCGTCGACCAGGGTGGTCGAGCAGGTAACACCATTATCAGGAAATGCTTGTTAAATTCCTTCTTGGCGAACTTTTGTTCATAGTGACTACTTGCTCGCAGGTTTCATCGTCGGGAACTGACCTGCTGACATCATCTCCTCCACCGGCTACGCCGATCGAGAAGCCAGCTACCAGGGGGCTAGGCCAGTCCTGACGAAGATAACTGCATAGAAGAAGAATTTGCAGGTGAAGGTTCGTTTGGTGAAGTAAGTAACCTCTCCTGTCTCTTCATGATTCCTTTCCTTTCGGAGATGCTAGGTAGAGAACTTCTTGCAGGAAGGGTGCTGTCAATAAAGTCGACATCGTCATAGCTGCCTTGTCGTCTCTTGGCACGGATGCCATCGTCGCAGCTCCCTCTCCGGTAGCTCCTACTGAGCGTACCGACAGTCCTGCTACAACAATGGCTCCACCTCCTCTGGCTTCATGGGTGCCTCCGAAGTTTTGGCCCATCATGAAGCCCCAGATTTGGGTATGCGACCACGAAAAGCCCTGACCTGTGTTCTGCTCTATTCTTTGCTCTATTTTCACGCTTCTTTTCATAGCGTGCTGCGGATACCTTGCTTGAGGCTGAAACCTTCTGTGAGCAAGCTTATCAACAAATGGAGCGGCTCTTGGCCATCAATCAACAAGTGATCAAGATGAAAGACGCTGAACTAGAGGAATTCAGGGCCGATTTGAAGGCTGCAAAAGCGGAGGCAGAGAAACGGAAGGTGTAACATCCCAAATTTTGCATTTATTGGATTTATTTTGCATTTTTCATTTTTATGAATTTTCTGGAATTTATTTGATTTAATTTGCAATTATTGAATTACGGCCTCTTTATAAAGTTTAAATAAACTTTTCTTGGAAATATTTTATTTGAGTTCCAAATGTCCTAAAATATTTTCAAGAATGTTTCTTGTATTTTTTATATTTATATTGGATTTGTTTAATTTGTTGATTTATTTTTATTCGAAATAGATTTTATATGGGTTTAAATAGTGTTGGGCCGAAACCTGTTCAGCCTGGCCCATCTCCTTCACGCCGCCAACCCGTGCAGCTTGCCATATCCTCGGACTCTGTCTCCTACCGTTGCATGCCTCCCGAGCCACTTATTTAATGCGTCGCCCTGCGCAGCGTGAAGCCCGAGTCGCGCTACCCTTCTGCCCTAGCTCATCAAGCTTGAGCCACCGCCGTTTGCTCGTGCTTGCTCACCTAGTTCTATCACATTTAACCACCATTTCTATCGCCAACGTCGCTTCTCCACCGTCGCTGTTGGTTCCTTTGAATACGCCGCGGCGACACGCATTTGTGATAGGTGAAAACGTTGCCAGAGGTGCTCGGAATCGGCGTGGGCCTTGTCGTCATCCGGAAGTTTGGCAAAACCATGCCACCGTGCCATCGTCGCCACCTGCGAGCTTCATCGACCTTCGGATCTGGTAAGGGCCATCGGATTTTGCCACATGTAGCACACCGAGACAGCCGCGTCGCCCTTTTTCGTCGCCTGGTTACTAGCCATCCAATTCGGATTCGGTGCTCCTGATCTTGCCACATGTCTGCTGCAGCCACAATCTCATCATTTAATCCAGACTGTCTGATCTATTATGTGCGGCAGAGATCATCCCACGCGTTGCGTAATCCGTAGCCGTCCGATCGGTCCCGTCTGGATCAGATCGCACCGGCGCCGTGACCAATCGCATGCCACTGTGTGTCGAGCGCAGGAGCCGAGGCATCGTGTGCTAAGTCTACCGTGGACTAGCGTCGGCTGTGGACTAGGTCCATGCGCTAGAGCCACGTGTCGGGCCGTGGTTGTGCTACGTGCCCAGTGATGTCAGCATGACGTCATAAATCGGGTTTTCCGCAGAAAAATATTCGGCCAAAAATCATTTTCTTTGCTGACGTCAGCATGACATCATAAATGCCTTTTCCCGTATAAAAATAATTCGGTTAAAATCGGTTTTTCCTTTTTCCTGATTTTTCATATATTTCAAACTTTGAATAGATGTATCTTTCTCATCTGAGCTCCGATTGAGGTGATTCTAGTTTCTAAATTTTTTTAAAATTGAGATATATTTAATTGTGAATTTTATTTAATTTTTTGATTTGAATTTTCTCTCTATTTTTGTTATTTATTACTTTATCGCTTGTTTTGCGTAGACGTTGAAGTGCCGCGGTATTCGTGAGCGAGGAGCTAATCCAAGACCAAGGTCCAGAGTAGGATTCACCGACTTTATGGATAAACACATTGGTGCAAGAGGGGGCCTTGGATGTGATAACTAGTCCTATCGGTGTTGAAACCTTAGCGAGTAGTACTAGGTTAAGACAGAGCTCTGTAAAGGCTTTGTCATGATCTCTCTGCCGACACACCAAAGGAAGTTTGTTAATTGCATGACAACAAGAGACAATCATGTCGTGTGGGTAAAGAGCATAACCTCTGCAGAGTGTAAAATCTATTCGAATAGCTATGCTGGCGGTATTGAGCAATGCTCGAGAATTACGGTCAAGGGTTAGACTTTATAAAATGAAATTTGGATGGGAAGGTTGGATGAAATTGGAAAGTTGGAAAAACGATTTAGGGATGGATGTCAAGTTTATTTGAGAAACACTGGAAAGTTATTACTTACTATTATTTGTTTTACTGTCTTTTCAATCCATTTAATGTACTCATTTATAACTGCAGCTTACTGCAAAGTAGCCATGTTAGCCATTCCATTGGAATAAGCCTTGCATATAGTTATGTTAGAAATGCATTCTGTGCACAACCTGTGGAGTGCTTTAAGTACTCACCCTTGCCAACAATCAAATCATCAATTGAGTAGAAGTCTACACCTTTGAAGGAGATGGAGTTCTACGATGAGGCGATTATCTAGGAGTTGAACCTTGTCAGATGCATGTGGCATGTTGATGGGATTCGCCGAAGTTCTTTGTTTCTGCTGTTTACTTACTTAAGTGTAAATTTGACCTTAAGGTCGTTCAACTGTCTTATTTAATATATGAAGTCTTTTGTTAAGTTTCCGCTGTGTATGATTGTGATATTCATCTATATTGAGATTGTGTGCACTAGCGTAATCCTGGACTAGTGCAGAATACACAGAGGCTCCGCATTTGCCTATTCGAGTCCCGACAGAGGTGGTATCAGAGCCATACTGACTTTAAGTCTTGGCCCTAGATACTTTGGTCATCTCTTTAGGACCTTCAAAATTATTTTCTTAATTAAGATTCAACTGGAAAGAATAATATGTTCTTGACTTATCTTATTCTTCTATTCTCTTCCCTTACTAAAATTTCTTTGTCTCTCCCTTGCTGGATCTAGTTAAAATCTTACCTAAGTTGTCTTGAGTAGAAAACAATATGCCACACCTTAGTAGGAAGCACTGAGTGCCTACTACTACCCTGAAGATCATGAGGAAAGCAATCACCATGCTCAAGGAGGAATGGACCGATGAAGTGTTTCAGAAGCTAGAATACCCAGTTCTTTGGATAGCCAGTTGATACTCATGTGTGGGAGACGCGTCTGCTAAGATAGGAGTGTCGCCCATGTAGGCAGTAGTTTTGTGTGCTTAGGTTGAATTGGTTCTTTCTTGATTACCGAGTGCGTAGTACGTGTTGCATAGCCCTTAGGCTTTTGTAAGCAACCATACCAAGTTATTAATATTGTTTGCTTAAGTTGTGGGGTTAAACCTACCTCCCCTGCATTAGGATACTTGAATCGTACCTATGCTTTTTCCCTCTCCTCTAACCCCTGTGAAACAATCAGCAGATGATGCAAGCCCATGGTAACAATGGAGGTAATGGAAGTGGTACCCGATCCAATGATAACCTCAGTGAACGAACATTTCCTCAATCGTCACCGTTAGTGGACATGTAGAACTTGGGAGTTTTTCTTGCTACTCAGACTCAGTTGATGCATTCAATGGTGTAGCAAATGCGGAATATGACTAATCAAGCCAATGCAAAAAATGCGTCTTGAGCCGTTGCCAATGGTCCTTGTTCCTACTCAAGTTTATCATATTTCATAAGGACTCGTCTACCGACATTTTCTGGATATATTTCACCTTTGGAAGCAGATGAATGGCTTAAGGCCATCGAGAGGAAGTTACTCATTGCTCAGTGTAAAGGTAATGAGAAGGTCATGCATGCTTCTCATCAGTTGGAAGGGATTGCTACTGTATGGTGGAAGAAATATTGTGCTGCCCAAGAAGCCCTGCAGAATATCTCTTGGAATGAGTTCGTTACTGTTTTTCGTCATCTCTTTGCTTCACTAGAGGACAGTGTGGTCAAAGTGAATTCAGAGAAGAATGCTACCCTGACACCTTATGCAAGATCTAAACATTGTTCTTTGAAGTGTTGTCAACCAAACTAGTCAAAAGATCGTGCGTTCATTCACTGTGGAGAAATAGGACATACCGCTGATGAGCATGCGATCAATTGCTCCAGCTGTGAAGGAAGTCATTCTCTTGGAAAGTGTCCTATGAGCAACATCACATGTTACCTTTGTGAGGTCAAGATCATTGCCCAGCTCAATGTCCTTTGGATTCGATAGTTACTGCTGTGACTCGGCATCAGCAAAAGAATCTCCGAGCTGTAGTTGATCAAGAACTATCAAGAGGAATTGGAACACCAGTTGTTTATGCTATGTCATTTGAGGAGCTAAAGACGCATCATTCTGATCGTGTCATTCTTCATCAGGAAAGCAGTAAGTGGCAATCACCAACATCATATTTCTTGTGTGATGAAGAAAGTCATTGGGTTAGAGCATGCCTTCTGAAGTAACCGGCCCTAAATTACATGGAGGACAATTTTGAGAATGCAGTTGCACCCATTAAAGCACAATGATGCAAATGTTTGTGATATTAATGTCAGGAGGAAGGCCATTTTGTTAACAATGCCCACAAAGAGGACAAGTATGTCCTGTAGCCATGGTCATACCAGAAGTTACCTCAGTTAAGTACGTCATACCAAGAGTGAGCGATGAAGTTGCGAGAGCAATTTGCTCGGAGAATCAGTTGAAGAAGAGGCGTTCGAACAAAGACACTACCCCGTACAACAATGCTCAAGGAGGGAGTTTGCTCCCTAAAATCTGCTATACCTGTCACAAGCCTGGGCATCATGCCAACAGCTACCCTCAGAAAAAAAAGATCACATCGATTCATGTCAATCTCAACTCGATCCGAGTCAGAACCTTAGTGCCAACACCAATCGAGGAAATTTAGATCAACAATTTTACCCTATTTAGTGTCATAACTCTATTTGTATAAGAAGGTGATTGGTTAAGAAATCCATGTAAAGATTTTCTCATTTAAAGAAATAAAGTAAAGATACTTGATATAGTGGTATGTGAATTTTTGGGAATAAAAAGCATTATGATAAATGAAGAGTCAGGTGTTTCTTGGCGTATTCACCCTGCGTTGATGGTTCTCCTAAAAATGATGTGTGTGTGCAAGGATGGTCAGTCTAAATGGTATTCAGCATGAAGCTTGTCAGCCCAAAAGATTTGCGTCAAGAAGTATTTAGTTAATGCTCAAACTAACCTAGGATGTTTGGAAATTCAGTTGCTTTTTGGATGGAGTAGAGTTCCAAGCGAATCATATTATGTTGGGTAATCAGACATTAGACGTAGTCCTTAGAATGGATTGGTTATCCAAACACAAAGCCATGTTGGATTGTGGTTGAAGAGTTGTGATAATTTAAAGCCTGAGAGGCGAAAGAGTGGAAGTTCAAGCAACCGCAGTTCGCAATGGTCAAATGATGGTTAATAGTGTTAAAGCTATCAGTTTAGAAGAGGTACCAGTTGTCAGTGAATATCCGAAAGTTTTTTTCCGAAGATTTACCTGGAATGCCACCAGACCGAGATATCGAGTTTGTAAGTAAATTCGTGCCAGTACAGCCCCAATTGCTAAGAGACCATATCGGATGCCCACAGATGAGTTGGTGGAAATGAAGAATAGATTGAGGAGTTGTTAGAAAAAGGTTTGTAAGACCTAGTTCGTCGCCATGGAGAGTACTTGTTCTATTTGTTCGAAAGAAGAACGAAAGTTTAAGGATGTGTATTGATAATCATACTTTTAATGAGGTGACGATTAAAGAATAAGTATCGTTGCCCAGGATCAATGATTTGTCTGATCAGTTAAGTGGAGCTGGAGTTTTCTCTAAGATAGATGTTCGATCGAGTTATCTTTAGTTAAAGATTTGTGCTAAGGACATTCCTAAGACTGCGTTCTCTACGCGATATGGACATTATGAGTTCATAGTTATGTCATTTGGATTGACAAATGCCCCCGCATATTTCATGAATAGGATGAATAAGGTTTTTATGGAATATTTGGATAAGTTTGTTGTCATATTTATAGATGACATTCATGTCTACTCCAAGACAGAACAGGATCATGCAGAACATGTGAGGCTCGTTCTTCAAAAGCTTTGAGAGTAGTAATTATATGCTAAGTTCAGTAAGTGTGATTTTTGGAAAAAGAAAGTGGAATTTCTTGGTCACGTAATGACTGCTAAAGGAGTTGTTGTTGATCCTAGTAAAGTTGAAGCAATGTTGCATTGGGAGCAACCATAGACAATAACCCAGGTTCGTAATTTCCTTGTAATGGCGGGTTATTACCGTTGGTTCATAGAAGGATTTTCAATAATTGCTAGACCCCTTAAGCAAGTGTCAAAGAATGAAAAGAAATTTGCATGAACGCCAGAGTGTTAGAAGAGTTTTCAAAAATTGAAGAAAGATTAACATCAGCACTAGTGTTAGTATTGCCAGATATTCAGAGCAGTTTTGATATTTATTGTGATGCTTCGCATCAAGGACTTGGATGTGTGTTAATGAAGAATGGCAAAGTTATTGCATATGCTTCAAGGCAGTTGAGGGCACATGAAGAGAATTACCAAATGCATGATTTGGAATTAACTATAATAGTGCATGCCTTAAAGTTATGGCGTCACTATCTTATTGGGAATCGCTGTGAGATATACATAGACCATAAGACTTCAAAGTGTATTTTCACTCCGTTGGATCTTATTATGAGGCAAAAAGATGGTCAGAGTTAATTAAGGATTATAATTTGGGAATTCGTTATCACCCTGGAAAAGCTAACGTGGTAGTCGATGCTCCAAGCCGAAAGAGCCATAGTGTTAATATGTTAATTCATGAGTGCAGTTTGTTTGGTGCAAAGAATTTCATAATCTTAAATTGGAAGTGGTATCTAAAGGATTTTTACCTACCTTAGAGGTAAAGTCAACAATGGAAGATCAGATCAGAGAAGGTCAAAAGGTCGATGGAAAGGTCAATAGAATCAGATCCAAGATGGATAAAGACAAAGCTAAAAATTTTGCGCTGGATGATCAAAGTACTCTATGGATGGATAATCGAATTTGTGTACCAAATAAAAAGGAGCTAAGCAGTTAACTCTTGATGAAACTCATGATTCAAAGTACTCCATTCACCCAAGAAGTGCAAAGATGTATCAAGATCTAAAGGAAAGATTTTGGTGGCCTAATATGAAAAGTGAAGTTGCAGAGCATGTTACTTTGTGTTATATATGTCAAAAAGTGAAGGTAATGCATTAGAAGCTAGCATGATTATTGTAGCCGTTAAAAGTACCTAAATGGAAGTGGGAAGGAATCGGTATGGATTTTATTACTGGTTTACCTAGAACCCAAAGTAGGTATGATTCAATATAGGTCATAGTTGATCGCTTGACAAAGTCATTCATTTTATACCAGTGAAGACCACAGATTCATGAGACCGTTTGGCCGAGTTATATATGTCAATAATTGTATGTTGCATGGAGTGCCAAAGAAGATAGTGTCAGACAGAGGTACCCAATTACCTCAAGGTTTTGGAATAAATTACATGATGCCATGGAAACTCGTATGAATTTCAGTACAGCTTATCATCCGCAGACAGATGGTCAGATGGAGAGAGTAAATCAGATTTGGAAGATATGCTAAGAGCTTGTGCTCTAGCTTATGCCGCTTCATGGGATAAATGCTTACCGTATGCTTAGTATAGCTACAATAATAGTTATCAGGCAAGTTTGGAAATGTCACCATTTGAAGCTTTGTATGGTCGATCTTGCCATACCCGTTGAAATTGGAATGAGACAGGAGAGCATTTGGTTTTTGGACCAGATATTAAAAGAAGCCGAAGAACATATCGCTATGATCAGAGAGAGACTAAGGATTTCTCAATCAAGGTAGAAAAGTTATGCTGATAATTGTCGTCGTAAGTTAAACTTCGAGCTTGATGATTTTATGTATCTCAGAATAACCCGTCTCAAAGGAATAAAAAGGTTTTATGCTAAAGGAAAGCTCGCCCTAAGATAGGTTGGTCTGTTTTAAATCTTGAGCCGAAGGGGAGAGGATGCTTATTAGATAGAGTTGTTGCAGTCATTGGCAGGAGTGCATGATGTATTCGATTTGTCTCAGTTGAAGTAGTGTCTTATAGTGCCCGCAGAGCAGACACCATTGGAGTCAATTGAACTGCAAGAGGATTTGACTTACAAGGAGTAGACAATCAAGATTCTGGATGTAGCTGATCGCATGACCAGGAATAAGTCAGTGTGTTTCTGCAGAGTTCAGTTGAGCAATCATTTAGAGAGTGAAGCTACTAGGGAGCGTGAAGAGGATCTGAAGTTAGAATTTCACAACCAATCTCTTATTTAGCCCTGAATCTCGAGGTCCGGATTCTGTTATTGAGGGGGAGGTTTGTAACATCCCAAATTTTGCATTTATTTATATTTTTTTCATTTTTCATTTTTATGAATTTTTTGCAATTTATTTGATTTAATTTCCAATTATTGAATTATGGCCTCTTTATAAAGTTATTTAAAAAACATGAAAAGTTTAAATAAATTTTTGTTGAAAATATTTTATTTGAGTGCCAAATGTCCTAAAATATTTTCAAGAAATTTTCTTATATTTTTGCTATTTATTTTGACTTTGTTTAATTTGCTGATTTATCTTTATTCGAAAAAGATTTTATATGCGTTTAAATAGTGTTTGGCCGACACCTGTTCAGCCCGGCCCATCTCCTTCACGCTGCCAGCCCGTGCAGCCCGCCTCATCGCAAAACCCTAGCCGCTCAAGATCCGCGCCGTTGATTTGAGATCTCACGATTGAGCTTGAGCCGCATTATTGCTGCGCTCTCTGTCGTTGATCTGCTGCCACGTGGACGTGTGGGATGGAGCCACGTCGCCTCGCTATATCACAACCGAATCTGCTGCACCGCCGAACTTCCACGATCCTCAGACTCCGTGTCCTGCCGTTGCACGCCTCCCGAGCTGCTTATTTAATGCGTCGCCCTGCGTAGCGTGAAGCCCGAGTCACGCTGCCCTTCTTCCCTAGCTCATCAAGCTTGAGCTGCCGCCGTTTGCTCGTGCTTGCTCGCCGTAGTTTCAACGCATTTAACCACCGTTTTCGCCGCCACCATCGCTGTTGTAGACTTTGAATTCGACGCGACGAGACGTGTCTATGACGGGTGAAAACGTCGCCAAACGTGCTCGGAATCGCCGTGGGCCGTGTCGTCGTCCTCAAGTCTAGCGAAACAGCACCGTCATGCCATCATTGCCACCTGCGAGCTTCATCAACCGTCGGATCTGGTAAGGGCCATCGGATTTCGTCCACATGTAGCACCCCTGGCCAGCCGTGTCGCCCTCTTGCGTCGCCTGGTTATTAGCCATCCGATTCGGATTCGATGCTCCTGATCTTGTCACATGTCTACTACAGCCACAATCTCATCTTTTAATCCGGACCGTCTCATCTATTCTGTGCGGCGTAGAGATCGTCCCAAGCGTTGCGTAATCCGTAGCAGTCTGATCGGTCCCGTGCGTATCAGATCGCACTGGCACCGCGACCAATCACATGCCGACGCGTGTAGAGCACAGTAGCCGAGGCACTGTTCGTCGAGTCTATTGTGAACTAGCATCGGCCGTGGACCAGGTCCATGCGCCAGAGCCACGTGTCGGGCCGTGGTTGTGCCATGTGTTCTGTGACATCAGCATGATGTCATAAATTGGGTTTTCTTCAAAAAATATTTGGCCAAAAATCATTTTCTTTGCTGACGTCATAAATGCCTTTTTCCCTTATAAAAATAATTCGGTTAAATTCGGTTTTCCCTTTTTCCTGATTTTTCTTTTATTTGAAAATTTGATTAGCTATATCTTTCTCATCCGAGCTGCGATTGATGTGATTCCAGTTTCTAACAATATGTAAAATTGAGCTCTATTTAATGGTGAATTTATTTTATTTTTTGAATTTAATTTGCTCTCTATTTTTGGTTTTTATTACTTTATTACTTATTTCGCGTAGACGTTGAAGTGCCGTGGTATTCGCGAGGGAGGAGCTAGTCCGAGACAAAGGTCTCAGAGCACGATTCAGAGCTCTTTGAAGGCAAGGTTTGCTTTGATCAAGTTGAGCCCATGTTTTAAAAGTTATATTGTTTCAAACTATTGCATGCTAATTCAATGGATACTTGTTTCAATTAATTTGGGATTAGCTATTCATCCAAATTGAGTTATATCTACCTTGTCAATTGTATGCCACGATTCATTTGTCACCCTAGTTGGTTCCTTATATGTTCGTATCTATTATTTGCCAATGTGGGTTAGCTAGAACGTGAATAGTTTGCCTAGGCGTGCACCGAGTTATTGATATCATTTTATGTGAGAAAATTTAATCTTGCTTAATGGAATATGGAACATGTTTTTGAAATGTGTGTCAAGTGTTGTCACACAATGTTGTTGATGGCATGTGGTGCATGGTAATCAACTGGGGTGGTAAAATGATTTAGACCGAGGCATGTGGCAAGAATTTATGGTTGGCCAATGCAGCCTTTGGGCGGTCGCTTGTTTTTTTATAATGGTAACGGTAATGATGATTTTTTGTGGCTTGTCTTCCCTTGGTCAACCTAAGAACTTAACCTTGCAAACATTTAACCTGAGTCAAGCATGCAACCACATGTCTGATATGGAATGGACCTAGCTGATTAATTTGCAATGTCTAAGCTTGGTACTACTAGTTGTGGTGTGAGCCCTGACATTATGGGTAAACTCATTGGCGCAAGAGGGGGGCCCTGCATGTGGTAACCAGTCCCACTAGTGTTGAAACCTTAGCGAGTAGGATAAGACAGAGCTTTGTAAAGGCTTTATCATGATCTCTCTGTCGACACACCAAAGGAAGTGTGTTAATTGCATGACAACAAGAGACGATCATATCATGTGGGTAAAGAGCATGACCTCTGCAGGGTGTAAAATCTATTCGAATAGTCGTGCTAGCGATATTGAGCAATGCTCGGGAATTACGGTCAAGGGTTAGACTTTATAAAAAGAAACTTGGATGGGAAGGTTGGATGAAATTGGAAAGTTGGAAATATAATTTAGGGTTGGATGCCAGGTTTACTTGAGAAACACTTGAAATTTATTACTTAATGTTTATTTGTTTTACTGTATTTTTAATCTATTTAATGTACTCATTTATAAATGCTGCTTATGCAAAGTAGCCATGTTAGCCATTCCATTGGAATAAGCCTTGCATATTGTTACGTTAGAGTGCTTTAAGTACTCACCCTTGGCAACAATCAAATCATCAGTTGAGTAGAAGTCTACACCTTTGAAGGAGATGGAGTTCTACGATGAGGCAATTATCTAGGTGTTGAACCTTGTCAGATGCCTGTGGCATGTTGATGGGATTCACCGACGTTCTTCGTTCCACTGCTCTTTACTTACTTTGATTTAGAGCCATCGAGGCTTAATAAGTGTAAATTTGACATTAAGGTCGTTCAACTATGTCTTATTTAATATATGAAGTCTTTTGTTATGTTTCCGCTGTGTATGATTTTGATATTCATCTATGTTGAGACTGTGTGCACTAGCGTGATCCTGGACTAGCGCAGAATGCACAGAGGGTCCGTATTTGCATATTCGGGTCCCAACAGAAGGTGGAGGCAGAGAAGATGAAGACAAAGGCTGAGAAGCTAAAAACCGAGAAAGCTGCTACCGATCTCGCTACGCTTGTCGAATCGCAAATCCGGACCCTCTGTGTATTCTGTGCGATCCGAGATCACGCTTAGCACACACTGATCATCTGGTTGCACATCATGAGACATTCACAAGGATATAAGAATAAATAGTGCAAACATGTATATAAAACGAGTTGTACAACCTTATGGTCTCCTTACAGATAAGTCGACCACGCAGGCTTACATTATTCAAAACAAAGAAATAGCAATGAACATAAAAAGTCGTAAGCATCCATCTTGCCACAGGCAACCGATGGGCTTGCCCCTAGTTGCTCGTGTCCTCGACGTACTCCTCCTCCCATCTTGGTGTAGTCTCCTCCACCGATGTTGGGGTTGATAAGCAAGGTGGGGTGAGTACACAAGGCACTCAACAAGTAATGCATGAATGCAAAGACTATTACTATATGCAAAGCTTATTCCAATGGATTGGCTTAATTGATCCTTTTGCATCAAGCGGCATTTTTAAACTAGTATCTTGTTTAGATTAAAGCGGTGAAGCAGATATAAGTAATACTAATTTCAAATGGTTTTTCTTCAAGATTCTCGGCACCTGACCTTATTAGTTCATTTTCAACACCGCACACACCACCCTTCCATGTTTTGTTTATGAAAAACTACCCTTGGTGTAATCCCGAGCAATGCTCAATACCGTGAGCACGGCTATTGAATAGTTTTGACACTCTGCAGAGGTTGTACACTTTACCCACAAGATCTGACCGCTCACCACACAGTGATTGTCCGCAACAAAGCTTTTCAGAACTTCTACCTTAACCAAAGAACCTCTCCAGATTGCCTTTACTATCACTTCCCTCACAGAGCCAAGTATAGGACCGGCCAATCACCGTTGGATGGGCACCAAGCCGTAGCAGTGCGCTCCCCATACAGATACACCCCGTATCTGTCACCCCGAGGTATCGAGAGGAAAGATATCGTAACCCTAGTCAACTAGGTCTCATCCCATGTCGGACATGTGGTTGTACGGGTGACTCAGATCAAAGGCTTGCAAGGTGAAGTCCTTAATCACCAAGGCAAGACTTTCAACACTCAACAATGGCACATGCCCAATGTGGCACATGACTCACATCACTCAACAACCCAATGCCACACAGCCCACTGCACTGACCTCTTGCCACTTGCCCTAGTCTAAATCATTTTCCACCCAGTTGATTATTGTGCAACACATGCCGGCAATAACTCAATATCGATGCGGAACCACGAGTTCTTGTACCTCAATCTCAACATGTGGCATCATCACACCACTTTTCAAAATACATTCAATATGTCTTTAATCAATATTGTAGCATTTTTAGAAAGATCATTCATGATTCGTTGCAAGGCTAAGCATCTACTCACGGCCTAGCCTCCCGTGTTGGCACAATATTAACATCCAACTAATATAATCGAACTTAGGGTGACAATGATCTAGGCATACAATTAATAATTCAAGGTGGCATAACAAAATGGGTTGATTAACTACATTATCCCAAATTAATTTAAATTCATTTTAAATAATTAGCATGCATAGTTTCAAAGCATAAATTACATTTTAAAATCTGGGATCAAAATGATCAAAGCATCACTTGCCTTCAAAGAGTTGTCTTGGTAGCCAATACAGAAGACTATATGTTCAATTTTATGAATTTTTAGAAAGCATTTGAAGTTTGAATAAAATTGGTCTTGCCTCATGATGACGTCAGCACCAAAATAATTTCGGCCAAAATATTTTATATATGAAAATATTTATGGCCGTGTACGCCAGGTCGCCCGTCGCTCTGATCTATGGGTGAGACGGGTTGGCTCACGGTCTCTGGTGGGCTTGGTTAATTCTTCCTCGCCCAAAACTTCCCGGCAAATTCGTACGCTGCGGCCGGACGCTGCATAAACAAAGCATACAATAAATAGCCAATACAGAAGACTATATGTCCTCAAGAATTCAAATAAAATTCACCAATAAATAGCTCACAATTTTATGAATTTTTAGAAATTTGAATCACCCAAAGCGGTCGGCGGAGTTAAAATGCAAAAGTTATAGTCATTTGAAGTTTGAATAAAATCAAAATACGTAAATTAAGAAAATCCGATTTTTCTGAATTATTTTTATACTTGAAATTCCTTTTGCACATTTATGACGTCAGCATGCCTCATGATGACGTTCTCCTCATGTGGTCTCAGCATCACAATAAATATCAAAGTCTTGGTGAGCGTCTGGTAAAACTAATACAGTGCGATGTTAACCTCCTTTTCAACCGAAAACTCTTCTCACACTCGGGTGTCCATAAAATTTCTTTTCTTTTTTCAACAATTGCGTGAAATGAATTTCCGTCATTATGTGTCCAGAAATTCCACCTTATCTTTCAGAAATCACATTTGCTAAATTTATGAAACAAGCATTGTTCCCTCAACTTTTCAAGGAAAATATGTCATCTATTTTTACTCGTAGTGTCCATATCTTGTGAAAATGCGGTCTTGAATATCCTCGATATATGAAAATATTTATGAGGTTTGAGTACGAGATGAAATTTGTTGGGGTGCCGTCCTGCCTCTTGGCCCTGACGACCTCCTTGTTGCGCCATTCTGCGCTTCTGTTGTCATCGCATTCTGCGGCGGTCCCTTGAGTTGATGAGAGGCATAGAGTACCCTCTCATGTCCTACACATTGGGTAATGTGCGGCTTCCTTTCGATTGTCCTTAGCCAATCGTCGCCTCCGATGGATTGGCGTTGCACGAGAAGGTAGGTGGGCGGGTTCTCATAAACTCCGAGCAAGTAGTAGGGGTGTGGTCCATGGTTGCCCCGAGGTTGAACATTCGCGGCGGCTTGATTGGATATCTGCTGCATGGTTTGAACTCATCGTGGTCATGAGTTGAGTGCAGGGCATCAAAAGGCTCCCGAGGTTACGCATATCGACTGCGGTGGTTGAGAATCGACTCTTCATTACGGTTGTCCGTCTGGTTAGCTCCACTTCATGGCTCCAACATTTCCACGAGTCCTCACCATCACATTGCAAGCTTCCATGGTTAAGAAAGAAGAAAGCATAGGCGAGTAAAAGAACTTATGTGGGGAAAGCAGGTGTAACAAATTATTTAGCCACTTTATTGATATAATATAAGCGGTATGGTTGCTCACAAGTGCCTAAGGGCAATGCAACACATCACGTGACACTCATAACCAATAAGCAAACATAGGAATCCAAGACAACTCACACCTAAGGGTGACTCACGAAGCAAAGGCAGCGACTTCGAGATATTGAGTCTCGACACTACACTCTACTACACTCGATCACTCATCGAGCCAACCATTGCGCGGCTTCCGGGCGTGCCGTAGTCTTTGCGGCATTGAGGCGGCGGTCACAGTGACCTCTGCGGCGGGTGCAAAGACCCCATCGACTCTGCTTTGGTCCCGGGGCTGCTGCTCCTGCCGGCGCCTCTGCTCGGCTCCTCGGATCTGGATCATGTAACTCGGGGTAGTTCGGGCTCGGGTCCATATAGAGCCATCTCCAACTCCTGGATCTTACGTATGGCATGAGCTAAGTTCTCCGGTGTTGGGTTCTTGCCTCTATAACCTCGTCGCGGGTCCTCTGCGGCTCTGGGTATCTCGTCAAGCGTCCTCTGGCGATGGCGTATCTACGCGGTGGGTGATCGTAGCGTCCTCCTCCACGAGCTCCATCTGTTGTATCATTGTCGCGGCGGATGGTGGCGGAAAGGCGGTGCCCTCTAACTCTGCGGAGTAAGTGCGGGCAATTTGCCCGCATCGCTGTGGCGTCTCCACGAATCGGCCTCGAAAGAAGACCTCTGGCGGTGATGTAGATAGGACGACTCGCCTCGTCCTCTCCGAGCATACTTTGTGATCTTGGCGTCGAGGCGATGTCAAGTCCTGCCCGTCACCACGAAGTCCCTGATGCGGTGGTGGTCAAAACCTCCAAGCAAGCGCATCATCGCCATAACTCCATGGCGTATCCTCCGGTCGCTCTCCATAGGTATGGATCATCCTCATCTGCCAAAACAAACCTTGTTTAAATTAAATGAGAATAATAAAAATTCGGCATAGAGTATGAATAAGGAGAAGAGATAAGTCGAGATTTCTTTGACATTCTTGCTCAAGTTGATTAGGTCTTTAGAAAATAGTTTTCACCCTCCTAGGCACAACCAAACTAAGGTCAAGGCCTACTGATCGACTGCTCTGATACCACCTCTGTCGGGACCGAATGCTGCAAATGGGACCCTCTGTGTATGCGATCCGAGGATCACGCTAGCACCTACGATCATCTGAGGTTGCACATCACAGACATTCACAAGGATATAAGAATAAATAGTGCAAACATGTATATAAAGCAGTTGTACAACCTTATGGTCTCCTTACGAGATAAGTCGACCACGCGAGCACACATTATTCAAAACAAAGAAATAGCGGCGGAACATAAAAGTCGTGTAAGCATCCATCTTGCCACGAGGCAACCATTTGAGCTTGCCCCTAGTTGCTCGTGTCCTCGGCGTACTCCTCCTCCCATCTTGGTGTAGTCTCCTCCAGCGATGTTGGGGTTGATAAGCAAGGTGGGGTGAGTACACAGGCACTCAACAAGTAATGCGAATCACGCACTATTACTATATGCAAAGCTTATTCAATGGATTGGCTTAATTGATCCTTTTGCATCAGCGGCATTTTTAAACTAGTATCTTGTTTAGATTAAGCGTGAAAGCAGATATAAGTAATACTAATTTCAAATGGTTTTTCTTGAAGATTCTCGGCTGACCTTATTAGTTCATTTTCAACAACGGCACCTGACCACCCTTCCATGTTTTGTTTATGAAAAACTACCCTTATTGTAATCCCGAGCAATGCTCAATCGTGAAACACGGCTATTCGAATAGTTTTGACACTCTGCGGAGGTTGTACACTTTACCCACAAGATCTGACCGCTCACCACACGGTGATTGTCGCAACAAAGCTTTTGGAACTTCTACCTTAACAAGAACCTCTCAGGTGTGCCTTTACTATCACTTCCCTCACCGAGCGAAGTATAGGACCGGCCAATATGTCACCCAGTATCGGAGAAAGATATTCGAACCCTAGTCAACTAGAGTGCATCCCATGTCGGGACATGTGGTTATGCGGGTGACTCGGATCAAAGGCTTGCAAGGTGAAGTCCTTAGCGGCCAAGGCAAGACTTTCAACACTCACGATGGCTACGGCCCAATGTAGCACACAGACTCACATCACTCAACAACCCAATGCCACACAGGCCCACAGCACCTGACCTCTTGCCACTTGCCTAGTCTAAATCATTTTCCACCCAGTTGATTATTGTTGCAACACATGCAGCCAATAACTCAATATCGATGCGGAACCACACGAGTTCTTTGTACCTCAATCTCAACATGTGGCATCATCACACCACTTTTCAAAATACATTCAATATGTCTTTAATCAATATTGTAGCATTTTTAGAAAGATCATTCATGATTAGTTGCAAGGCTAAGCATCTACTCACGGTCTAGCCTCCGTGTTGGCACAATATTAACATCCAACTAATATAATCGAACTTAGGGTGACAATGATCTAGGCATACAATTAATAATTCAAGGTGGCATAACAAAATGGGTTGATTAACTACATTATCCCAAATTAATTTAAATTCATTTTAAATAATTAGCATGCATAGTTTCAAAGCATAAATTACATTTTAAAATCTGGGATCAAAATGATCAAAGCATCACTTGCCTTCAAAGAGTTGCTGGTCGTGTTAGAAGCTTGGTCTTGGCGGCGAATTCTTCCTCGAAACTTCCCGGCAAATTCGTCTCTGCATTACAAACAAAGCATACAATAAATAGCCAATACAGAAGACTATATGTCCTCAAAATTCAAATAAAATTCACCAATAAATAGCTCACAATTTTATGAATTTTTAGAAATTTGAATCACCCAAATCCGAGTTAAAATGCAAAAGTTATAGTCATTTGAAGTTTGAATAAAATCTGAAAATCTGAGAAATTAAGAAAATCCGATTTTCTGAATTATTTTTATACTTGAAATTCACATTTATGACGTCAGCATGCCTCATGATGGCGTCAGCACGAAATAATTTCGGCCAAAATATTTTATATATGAAAATATTTATGGCGTCGGCTTAAGGCCAAGGTCAGTCGAGATAAGGTAGAGGCTAATAAGAAAGTGGTCGAGGTCGAGAAGGTTGCAGTAGATGCGACACTTGCCACTCTACAATTGGAGACGCTCGAGCACATGACCTCATCTATCCATCTTGCAACTTCCCACATGCTCGGCCTGGTGAAGAGCCACCATCCTAGCCTGGACCTCTCGATACTGGACGAGGGATTCACATGTGAGGCAAGCGACGCTTCCGACTTTATCGAGTCCTTCGAAGACCTTGCTGAGAAGTTCGTGTCCCAGTTGGAACTGTCTCTTACCGGCGATGATGATGATGCCAGCTAGAATCCTTCTGCCTGATTATGCTTGTGTAATGGTTGAACCTTTTTTGCTACTATGGTCTTGTATGATACTGCTAATTAATTTGCTTATCTATCGTGCTTTGCCTATTATTCCCTTGTCGATGAAATAAAGTAGCACAAGTAGATGCAAATCTGATTTAGCACTCATAGACCCTCAGTAAGCAGCTTCATTGCCAAGCGCATGCTTGATTGTTTCTGCAAACAAGGGTAGAAAAACTTTCATAAATAGCTTAGCTCCCGAGTTTATGCTCAGAGAGGCCGTATATAACAGAAACATTATATAAATTGGAGTAAATTACATGATTTTTGCAAGTCTTAATTGACCACATAGTTTAGACTTTGTAGCGAACATGAACTTGCTGGGCAGCGCATCTAGAATCGACTAGAGGCCTCATCTCCCGCTGTCCACTGAGCTTTATATGTCTGACAATCTAGTGCTCGTATGCGCACAGGATAGAATTGCTTGTCATCGGGTTCAGGCATTACCACCCTTTGGTTTTGGTCGCCGATGTGCTAATTATGTAATCGCATAAATGCATGCAAAAGATCATATGTAATGGAAATAAAGAGATTGTGCCTATAGTGACCCGCTTGAGAGCAGATCGACCAGGGAAAAAGAAAAAATAAGGTACAGAGTTACCAGTAGCCCCCAACTCCATACTCGATGATATCATTGAGTAGGGAGTAAAAAGGGAAGCATCAGCATCAAAGATACCTGTGGTGACTCCCAACCCCTTATTCGATAGATGTATTGACCCGAGAGTGGAGCCAGGTAAAGAAAAGATCGAGCGATGTAGCCCCCGGCTTTCTGCTCGATGAGTACATCGAGTATAGGGTAGAGCATATGCGTTGAAAATGCATGATGTAGCTCCCGACTCCCTGCACGATGACTATATCGAGAAAGGAGTAGAGCGTGAGCATCAAAAATAGTAGCCCCTAACCATATGCTCAGGCGCGTGAGTCCCCGAGCCTATGGGTAAGCCCCATCATTTTTTTAAATCCGAATGAGCGTAGTACTATTGCAGCCTTTACGCCCCTTCGGCTTCAACGCGGTGCGTCATCCAGTCAACGTCATCACTTAACGCCTCTTTGGTTTCCCTATTTGTGTGGAAGTGCAATGGACACCTCATGGATTGGGATCGAAGCGGATCTTGATAGAGCCGTTGCTACAGTGTGACCTGTTCCCAGAGCTATAAATAGACGGGACTTGTAGTAATCTGCCGCACTCCATTTTATTTCTTGCCTTCTGCTCGTAGCGCTTTAGTTCTTCAACCGCACCCATAGCTTCTACCCCACCATCGTCGCCGTCTCTGAAGATCCTCGAAGAGTCCCCTCCCCCTATGCCGTTGGCTGTAGTCTCTCTGGGATAGATCATCAACGTCTGCGATGATGAGGAGATGGACTGGGAGGCCATTGAGAGGGAGGTCTGGCCAAAGGAGTTAGATGAGGCCATCGGGGAAGAAAATGCCACCGTCGAAGAAGACGATGCTGCCGCCGGGGGAAAAGATGCCACCGAGGAAGAAGAATATGAAGCTTAAGAGGGCATCATGGACCCGACCTCCCCTCGCGCTCCACATTCTATCGGCACACTACCACTGCGACGATGGAGAGGTCGCCTTCTCCGTCGACAAGTGGCAGACCTTCGCATCCTCTTCTGGCCCGTACCAAGGGTGAAGACCCATCACGGGGACCATCAACTGCCAACCCCCGAGGTAGCAGAAAAGGCGACGCAATGCCTTCGAGGGCAGCAGTAGGGTACCTGCCTCATATGTAATAGGACAACTTATGTTAGTTAATTTTAATGAACTCATATTTACCTGGATTTCGGTTGTGATGCACGGTCCTTATTATTCATGTATGAAATTTTTTCAATTGATCAATGTTCCATGAGTTGCCAAGCATCGTTCCCTCTGTCGTCAATAGCCGTACCGATCCAGGTCGAGTCACTTCGGCCACTATGTAAGAACCTTCCCATTTAGGCAATAGCTTATTACTTTTGTCTTGCTTCTGCACCTTTCGTTGTACTAAGTCCCTAGCTGTGAAAGCTTCTCCTGGACTCCCTTGCTATGATATATGCGCAAGGCTTGTTGATACTTGGATGTTCGAACGGATGCTCGATCCCTATACTCCTCGAGTAGGTTTACATCATCTATTTGCACCCGCTCCTTTTTCTCTTTCGAGTAGTTGTCCACACGAGGTAACCTAAATGTTAACTCGATCAAAAGCACCGCTTCTACTTCGTAGACCAAGAAAAATAGTGTTTCACTAGTGGCTCGACTAGTTGATGTACGAATAGCCCACATCACCGAGGGGAGTTCTTTTGCCCACCGGGTCGAGTAAGCATTGAGCCTATCGAACATGCAGGTCTTGATCCCCTGCAAGATTATGCCGATGGCAGATTCGACCTAACCGTTACTCTAAGGGTGAGCTACGGAAGCGAAGCAAAGTTTGATACCCAATTCTTCGCAAAAGGCTATGAAAGCATTGCTTTTGAACTGGCTACCGTTGTCTGTGATTACACGATTAGGGATGCTAAATCGAGTAACGATGCTCCTCATGAACTTCGTAGCCACTTCTGAGGTGATGTTCTTGACGGGTTCGACTTCGATCCAGTTGGTGAACATGTTGATAGCCACAAACAGGAACTTGTAACCCCCTTGGGCTCTTGGGAACGGTCCCAAGATATCCAAGCCCTAGACGGTAAAAGGCCAAGATAGAGGAATAGTTTGCAGGGCTTGGGCTGGTCGAGTGGTTTTCTTGCCGTAAAATTGGTAGCTCTCGCACTTTTTCACTAGCTTGTAAGCATCCTGGAGGGCAGTCGGCCAATACAACCCTTGCCGAAAAACCTTTCCGACTAGGGTGCGATAGGACACATGGTTGCCATAGATGCCTCCATGGACATCGAGCAATATCTTATTGACCTCTTCCTAAGTGATGCACCTCATCAAGATTCTGTTACTCCCCTTTCGGTAGAGCTTGCCATCTACCAATGCGTATAGGTTGGACTTACGCGCAATTTTCTTGGCTGAGGCATCATCGTTAGGGAGTTCTCGACCTTCAAGATAGGCTTGGAGTGGAGTCATCCAAGTTGGCTCGCGTTTGAGTAGTGCAGCTTCCGTGTCTGCGGGTTCTGCTCGCTGACTCGACCAGGCTGCTAGTCGAGTTGGCTAGCATCTCCCTCCCGTACGGGGGAGACAGATGGTTTGAGGAGTTTCTCAATGAAGACTCCTGTGGGTGTGGGCGAACGGGACGAAGCGATCCTGCCAAGTTTGTTGGCGGCGAAGTTGTCACTTTGCCTAATATGCCTTACCTCGAGCCCTTCAAACTTGTGCTCTAGCTTGCGAACCTCATTCATATATGCAGTCATGTTGTCATCCGAGCATTGGTACTCATTCTTCCTTGGTTTACGACTAGCTGTGAGTCCCCTTTTATGAGTAATCGTCTTATCCCAAGTGACGCAGCTACGTGGAGCCCGTTAACCAGTCCCTTTCGATAGCCTTGTACTACCTTTTGGACTCATATGTAGTAGACCCCCCAAAGATGTGCACCAGCCTGTGATTAGCCCCATGGTATTTGGGCTCGTCCTCCACGGGCTTCACTTTGGTGAGCTCGATCTCACTCTCGACGAGGGTAGCTTTGAGCTTCTCCTAAACCTTATTGATGACCACTTGGCATTCGTCGAAGTCGTGCTTGTCTGTGTGATGGACTGGGTAGTATTTGCTTCCTCCATGGCTTCATCTATCGTTGTCACTGGTATTGCGCGCCTTGCCTGTTTCGACTGCAGCTACGATGGAGTCACCTTTGCGTTTCTATCCGTAGTTTTTGTTCTTCTTCGACCTTGCTTGGACGACTCGGGCTTGTGATCGTTAGACTTGGGGTCGTCTATATGGTCTCGGGTTTCATCACGTATATTGTATTTATCTACCAACTCTAAAAGCTCCTTGGTGGTTTTGATTTTTTGAGTGGCAAGCTTTCCCTTCATCTCCCTATCCTTGACGCCTTTCTCGAAGGCAACTATGACCGCCTTATCTGAGATGTCAGGGATTGAGTTGCGCTTGTCGCTGAAGCGTCTGATGAAGCTACGCAATGACTCCCCTGGCTTTTGTATTACCTGATGCAAGTCGCTGCGTGTTCTGGAGCGTTCATATGTGCCCTAAAAGTTGGCGATGAACTGGGCCCGTAACTCCGCCCACGATGATATCAATTGTGGTGGGAGGTTGAGTAACCAAGATCTCGCTGCACCATCTTGGGTGGTCAGCAAGTAATTGGCCATTATCTTCTCGTTTCCTCCGGCAACCCTCATGACTGTAGTATAAATCTGCAGCCAATCGATGGGGTTGATCTTGCCTGAGTACTTCTCGACAGGGCTTGGCTTGAACTTGTTTGGCCATCTAACTGCATGTAGGTCCGAGGTGAAAGCCTTGCATCCTTCATTGATGTCCTCGAGGGTCGTTTGTAGCAAGCCTTGTCGTTCTCCTTGTCGAGAAGGGAATCTGCGTTGTGTCGACGAGCGGCCCCTCGAAGGCAGAGATTCGCCCCGTCGGGCCCGGTGTGCCGGAGATTGGTCTTTCGAAGGTGGGGAGTCTTCCCGGTCGCATTCCTCCCTTCGATCATGAAGGACATCATGCAAATCCCATCGGGACGTCTCCGATGGGGATTGGAACGAACTATCTTAGAAGCGCGATGGTTAGAGCTAGGTACTGCCGATCTTGCTGCTCGATGGCGATTGTCGGATGGTCTCGGCAGCTGGCTCCTAGCGCCCTGCTAGCTAGGGAATCCGATCCTCGAGTTGACTACTCGAGCGATCTGAGCCTGCACTACATCGAGTAGTATTTTCATCTGATTGAACACTTGAGTCATTGGGTTGCCCAGATCTAGTGGCGGAAGAGATTTTATCAACATGTGAGCGCACTGGACATTCGCCTCAGGGGTGTTGAAGATGTTGCTATTGTGGCTCTAGCGGGACATTGCTGTGGGGCACGGCCAGGCCCTCTGTTGTGGTTGTGCTGTAGAGGGATTTGTTATCCCTGATGATCTAGTGCCCGTGGATGGGGCATAGTTGGATCAACGAGATTAAGTTGCTTCGACAGGTTGGCGATGATTCCAGCTGTGGCTGCGGCTGCTAGATCTCGCCGATGATCTGTAGTATTGGGAGCACAAGCATTTGTGGCCACCTGGGCTGTAGCCGTAACTGCTGCAGGATCTTGAGGCATGTACAGAGGGATCTGGTGTCCCTGACCCTCTATGGTGTCTGCCCCTAGATTCCTTTCTTGGGAATTATCGATATTAGCATCGTTGCTGGCCCCAGCCATGAACACGCATCGATCTGTTCGGCTGCTGTTCTGGCTGCTGTGGTCGTCACTTTTGTTATTCTCTGTCTCGACGTACGTGAGAACGTTGGGCTCCCTAGGGTCGAAGTCTATGAACCTCACCTATCGACGTGGATCCCAACAACGGGACTCGGTGAAGCCAACGTAGATTAGATCTCTGACCGGTCCCCATCAACAAAGCATGGTTCCAAAGGCGATCTCAGATCCAATCGCGGGTGCTCGGTCGATGACGGTGATCGAGTGGAAATTTTCACAGGAGTTGTCGTCGGAGAATCCGATGCGAGCGCACACTGAAGACATGCTTGATTTGCAAAAAATAGTTGAAGGCCCTTACTTGGCGCGACAACTGTTGAAGGTCAGAATTCGACAATAAACTTATGATCACGGGTACCTTCAGTGTCAGAGTCAAGCATGAAGACAGCGGTACAAGATGTATACAGGTTCGGGCCCCTAGACGGAGTAATACCCTATGTCCTGTGCAGATGATGTGTGTATTTAGTGTATGGAGTATAGACTGAGTTGTCTAGCCCTAGTTACATTGAAGATTGGATCTAAGTAATGGCCAAACTATGGTTGGAGGTTGACGAAGCTTGGTCCGTCAGCTCTTGTTTGCTCTGCGTCTTCTCTCCGCTCTCTACCTTCTGGATACCTACCCCCGACCTCTTATAGCCAGGGTAGCCCCGCCTCAAGTTGAGTTGTGGTCGGCTTGGGATACCAGATCGTAGCTAATGAGGAGTCCATCGTCGCGTTGATCTTCACAGCATATCCAAACTTCTCTGGATACCAGGCGTACTCAAGTCGGTTTCCTCGTATCAGCAAAGCGATCGAGTCCTTCCTAGTATGGAGATATCCCCTCCGTTTATACCTTATCCCGTAGGGTCGGGTACTAGATATCCGAAGCTTCTAAACGCTTGCTTGAGCATATATGGTATAGTCTTCATGCTTCCGATACGTACTCATATCCCATATTTAATTGACCCTGTTGTAGTGGAGGTAGGAGATTAATCTTTAGTAGCCTACACCATGTGGAGAGAAGATTGAAGGTCTAGTCTTAGCAGCCCGACACCTGAGGGCACTCTGTCATTCAATTGTTCATTAATTTGTTAAATTCGTGCTTAAATACCTGATTATGAGTATCTATGCTTGGATTTAAAGTCATAATAAATTTTCTTATGCCACAATTATTCCAACAATCCAGATAGCCTAAGTAAATTGTTCTTACCAGAGACAGCATCTAAAATAATTTATAGCTTTTATGGCTTTTAATTTCATAAATTGTCCCATTTAACTTTTGTCAGCTGATATTACAAAACATGATGTGTGTGTATATACGTGTGTGTAAATAGTTGAGTACAACAAATAGAAATAGGGCTTAAGGTCAAGAAATGCTCCCGGATGCATGGTCCATGCTATGCTTGGATGTGTGGATCCAAGAGTGGCTCGAGCGTGTAGTCTCGAGGAGTTCTTGATACTTGGGCACTAAGCTTCTTTTATCCGTCTTCTTACTTCCTTCTTTATTTGTTATCTTATATTTTATTATGTGGGGATTAGTTACCTCCACTTGTCAATACCTTGGAAGGATTAATAAATTGTGAAGATGGAAGAAATGCCCCCACGGCAAATTTAAGGGAATGTAGCTCAAGGTGAATCAATCGGGTGTCTTCTTTACTACTGTCTGGTCACGTTGTGCTCTTGAGGTGTATGAAGGTAACATGGTGTTCAACTATCACTTTGATTTTGAACAACATGTTGCCTTCAAACCTCAAGAGCACAATGTTAGCTACAGATTGAAGTGCCATGAATTGCCAAAAACTATGAATAGCCATATATACACAACACAATCGACCGATTCATCTCGAGGTTCATGCGCCAAAATTCTTGTTACTTGCTTTTTGCTTCATATTACAAAACATGATGTTTGTGTATATATGTGTGTGTAAATAGCTGATTACAGCAAAAAGAAATATGGCTTAAGGTTAGAAATGCTCCCAGATGCATGGTTCATGCTGTGCTTGGATGCATGGATCTAAGCATGGCTAGAGCGCATAGTCTCGAGGAGTTCTTGGTGCTAAGACACCAAGCTTCTTTTATTGTTCTTTTTACTTTCTTCTTTATTTGTTATCTTATATTTTATTCTATGAGGATTAGATAGATTGAGTCATGTTGATGCTGAAATGGAGTGGCGAAAAAGAGCGAGACAATCTAATTTACTTTCCTACTTAAAACAAAATTGTAATACCCTCTATGAATAGTAATACTTATCATCTTGTAAGTAAGTGCTGATAATAATAATAGTATGTGTTCTTAATAATGGTAATATCAAATGAGAGGACCAGACATGTATGTGTTCAAATCATAATGCTCACCTTTACATACATGTAAGTAGGCATTAGTGTCTCATAATAAAGTGTTGACAACAGATAGCCTAAGTAAAAGACAACTTGTTTCTGATACTACTTCTTTCTTTCTATGGCTAGTGGCTCGTAATTCTACAGCTAGTTGTTCTGGAAAGTTCCTAAGCTGTCGTATAACACCAGATCAAAAGTTTTTGTACCATCTCCCTAGTGTTCTCCGGATACACACCCCTCTTGACTTGTTGTCGAGACGTGTATTTGGAGAACAGAGGGGAGATGCCACCAAATTTTCTTTGGAGTTGTACAACAGCTTAGGAGCTTGCTCGAACCATATTTCCTCGAATGGGATTAGGACCTAACCTATTTAGTGATTAGAAGTCATCGTTGGTATGTACTTAGTTGGTCAATAGATAGACATTTCTTTAAGATCATTCAATTCATCAACTTTGCTAATTCGTTCACCCTTATTTTGTTTCATTGAAGTCCAAAGATTTGCATGCTACTGTATTAATTAGGTAATTTGGTATCATTGTTGATGTTTTAAATGTATATATCCTAACTAGGGAATTAGAAGCTCTTAACTAGGGAAGAAGGTATCAGGAGTAAAATTATATATCTTGGAACCTGTTGTTTGCACCAAGATTTGGCAAGAGTACGGACGCGTTATCAGGCTAATATTAAGAGATATTTTAGCCGATATCGGATATGGAAGAAGATCCGAATTTTGGTTATGACTGATATTTTAGGAAGAACTATCCGAATTAAGGCCGATACGCATCATGCTCTACAATGTAATCGAAAAGGATACGATCGGCCGATAGCTATAAAAGATGATCAGGGCAAGCGAGGAAACAACACAATACAATCAATCAACTTGCTTTACTTTTATTTACTTTCTATCAACTAGGAGTAGCCTCTGTAACTTAGATTCTCTCTTGTAATCTAATTTGATCAACAAAGTTGCACATCGCCGATTGTTGATCACCTTTGACTATGCCAATCAGGTTTGATTTTTCTCCGATTTTGCTGTGTGTCGCCTTCTTCGGAAAAGATATACATTTACCATCTAATCGGCCTTAATCGGCTAATTAGACTTATCGTTACCCTAGATTTGATCAGCACTTTGTTGTTTAGATTTTTGCCTACTATTTCGATAAATCAGCTTTGAGCGTATTTTATATTTTTCTTACCGATTGCAGGATCAAATCATTTGACATGCCCTGAACCTCAGAACCCGGTGTTCGTCTGGTGTGTTGTGGCCGATAGACCCTTCTTTACGTTTTTTGGCGTCAACACACACTTGACACGCCGGTGGGACAAGGATGTCTTCATCAGGGAAATCAATTCTGCCATCCGATAATATCGCTGAGGCCATAATCGTCCCTACACTGGCCAATTTAACGCCACAACAAAGCAAATAGATTGAAGATCAGAAGGCTGAACTCGAAGACATGATGCTGGGCAGTTATCAGAAAACCCAATGCGGCATCACTCAAAAGACCGTATTGTCGATAATAAACACCCTCGGTGATGCAGGAGTCACCAACAGCCTGGTAAGTCAGTATATGTCTGTGCATGCTGAGTTATCGGCTATGATCAATCAATCTATGCATCATGCTTTGATCAACCAATCATCGGCTTTAGTCACAACTCTGAAGCCGATGATAGCCAATAGTGTTAAAACCATTGCTCGGGAGTTGGCATCAGCTGGAAGTCTGCTCAACCCAGCGCAAGCTTTAACGAATTATCCTATCTATTCTGTAGCGCAAAATACTCAAGGCACAACAACTGACCCAAAATCGTCGGTTTCAATTCCGCCTTTATCTGTGATGCCAACCCAACCCACTGTCATACTACCACGAGACCCTTGTCCGAGTGGGGTTGCGCATTATCAAGCACATACCGATGCTGCTAAGTTAGATGCATCGGCTAATTTGCCAACATCAACTCCGTTCTACGTGTTTCCAAAATCAGTTCCACAACTAGTTGAACCCCAATAGGTATTCACAATATGCTGAGCCAATTCAACCTAGGAATCAAGCCCCATACAAAGTCGTCACATATTCGGAGCCCTTTGTCCCAGTGCTCGAGCCGACCGCTAGGAGGAACAATGGATATGAGCAATTTCCTCAATACACGTCGGCTCATCCAAATTGTGAACCTGAGGTTACGCTCGGGGAGCAAAACGCCAATTATGACCATAATTGGCATAACCTTAATATGACGGCAGCTAATAAAGTTAATTAGGCCGATCAGATATTTGTTGTATTGAGGGATCAATTCAGCATACAACCTAAGTGTAGGATCGATATATACTAAACTAGCAATAAGAGGGGGGGGTGAATGATTGCGCGGAAGCTAAAACCAAATTTTTGATCTACTAAAAATTCACCCCAATTCGGATTCAAATAATTGCTTTGTATTCAGCAAAACAGAGTTAGATGCATTCGGTAAATCACTAATTCCTGGAGATCCAACCGTAGGATTGACCTGAAATTTTAACTGTAGAAACTAAATTCCAATAAGAATCTAATACAAAAAGAATCAGATCGATCGGATCAACGGATCAAAAGTTATTAACCTCGCAAGCTTGCTGTGACAGATTATGACGAGAACTGATCAAACCCTAATTTGTGATTAATCACAATCTAGAAAAAAAATTAACCAACGAAACTTTGAGAGACACTAAGTTGATGCCCCAGGAAGGTTTTGGACGGATCAAATCAAGATTAAACTCGTTGAATCAAGAGAGACAATGAATCAATCTATAAGAACAAAATAAGGCAATCAAAACGAAGGTACTGTAGCAAACCTCCCGTGAACAGTACCATGCCAAATTACTGTAGCATCACGGTGCTGTAGCTGTGCGAGAAGATGCGTGTCGATGCATTCGGCTGGGTGAAGAAAACCTGATTTTTTATTTCTTTTGGTTAGTCTGGTTACAGTACTCCAAACAAAAGAGTACAAACCCAAATACCTAGCTCTCTCATCTAAACAGGAGAAATCCCTCTCCTATTTATAATGAGCAACATTTCGCATGCATGTCCACCTGGCCCAAAACATGCAAACTACCCAAAATTCACACATGCACGCGTACGGCCCACCTGCCGCTCTCGCGCGACTAACCAGCCTCCATGTGCACTGTTCTCTAGCCCGAACGTCCCGCATGACATCCTTGACCACTAGGACCTCAGTTCCTCCTTGAACCTAGTCCCGAACCTCAGTTCCTCCATGATCCTAGTTTCGGTCCCGTCATCGATCACGTTCGCCCTCAAGCAACACCTGCACATGAATAAACAAGAAACAATTCAGAGCACAAGTCCACGACTTGACTCAACATCAATCCATGCAACCACTCACACGAGCGCATTGAATAAAACAAAACAAGTCAATCCATGTAATCACTCACACGAGTGCATTACGTAAAACAAAACTGAAGGACCATGTGGAGGTCCATCCATGTTTGTGATGAGTATTTGACTTTATTTGTGCAAGTTGTGCTAAAGTTTGAGTTTGATTTGGATTGATTTTCAAAATGAAGCAATTTAAGTTGTCTCTGCAGAGTGGCAGTACCGACCGTATGGGCGTGGTAGTGATGGGTTAGATGGCTTATTGCATATCATTGTGGGCAGTGCTATGTGATGTGTTTCCTTGTCTTTGATGATTGCAGGGCGACGGTGCTAGGTCATGGTGAGGCGGAGGATGACCGGGACTAGGCGAGAAGCGTCGGAGGTCCAGACGGTTGGGAGATCGCCGGAAGATGATCGGAGACGGAGTCCGGGCAAGTCAAGAAGACAAGGAAAGGAGATGATGCTAGCTAGATGCCGCGTGGATCAATGAGGGCCGTCGGATTGAGGTCTAGATGATAGGTTAGCAGGTCTAGGTAGTATGCTTTGAAAACCGTGCAAGAAAACCCAGTATGTGTGTGGGTTTTGGGTTAACTCTTGCATGGCTGTGTGTGTGGGTTAATCCTAGCTCTTAGATGAGTGCTCTAGTGTTGAGGGACTCATCCAAGGGTGGTAGGTGGCCCAAGAGTAGTATAAATAGGGGTGGAGGGGTAGCCTCCTTCCCTTGAAGGTTTTGAGGTTTGTGAATGCTCCTTTGAGCTTTGCCCACATGAAAGTGAGGCTTTGTAACCTCTCCTTCCAGAAATGAAAGTTTTATCCATCCGTCTCTGAATTTATTTTGCGCATTTACATTATGTCTTTTCTTTACGCAATTTAAATTCAGCATTTACTTTCCCGCAATTATATTCTCGCAATTTACTTTCACGCAATTTGGATTTGCCTCCCCTCCTTCTAAATGCTGTTTATCTTGGATGTTTTGAGTGTGTTCATATGGTTTTACATCTCTTTTGCACTCTTGGATTGAGTAGAGAACATCTTTTCTTTCAAGTTCCAACTTTGTTCAGAACTTGTTCTTTGCGCAGCATTTAGTATTTGATTTTTATAAAATTATAGAAAAATCCTTTTTAAGCGATTATTATTGGAGGAGGTGCGGGCCTCTTATATCCACCTGTAGAAAAATTTTGGAGTTCACTTATTGCACCGTTTGGGCGCCATGAGGTGAAAACCGAGCCCCAAACTTTCTGCTCGAAGTTCTTGACTGATTGTGTTCTTTGATTTCTCCTTTTTTTTGTATGGATTTTTGAGTAGAAATTTGGTGGAGTTCTTCACGACTCTTCTCCTCATAGGGAGAAGAATTCTCAAAATTTTGTGAGCTGCAGAAACCCACCAACCTCATGTTCAAATTGAGGACAAGTTCTGGAAATTCTGCTTTTGCTTTTCTGAAAGTTACTTTTGTGATTTGAATTGATGTTCTTTCTAAAAGCAAGAGTTGGATTGATTCCTCTTTATCTTGGACACTAGACAACCAGGATTGTGACTCAAAAATCACCACATATCTTATGGTAATTATCCATGCAAGCTTGGGGTACATATAGTTGTCTAGTTTTTCGGGTTTTTCACGATTTCCTTTGAGCGATCTTGTCGAGTTTTTTGTTGGAGAATTTTGGGGGAAAATTTATTTGCGACCATTCACCCCCCTCCGTTCGCCATCTCGGTCCTTCAATTGGTATCAGAGCCGGTTTTGCTCTTCCATAGATCTTGACCGGTCTCAAGAGCCATGGCGATGGACAAATATTCCACCAAGCCTCCCATCTTTAATGGAGTTGATTTTCCTTTTTGGAAGTCCTGGATGGAGTCATACATCACTGCCTAGGGCTACATGATATGGCAGAAGGTGAAACTCCCATATGAGGTTCCTGTTGATGAAAATGTCACAGCCATCAATATGGTTGACGTTGAGGCGAATGCTAAGGCATGGAACATTCTTATACAGGGTCTTAGCCGCGGTGAGTATGATAGGATTTTTCACCTTCGCTTCGCTCACGAGATTTGGGTAACCCTCGATGCTTACCATGAGGGCTCTACTCAAATCATGACTGTGAGGTAGGACCAGTTCAAGCGCGAGTACAACAAGTTTGATCAACGCGCTGGTGAGAGTCTCGACGAGTGTTTTGGTCGGTTTACAAAGATCTTGAGCCACCTCCGAGCAGTTGGTTGCATATACCCTGACTCGGACAATGCTCGGCATTTCTTGACCGCACTCGACCTTCGGGTTTGGGAGATGAAGGTGACCACCATCAAGGACACCACCGACTTATCGACTCTGACTCTTGACGAGCTTTATTCCCGCCTCAAGACTCATGAGATCGATGTCATCTCATGGAAGACGAAATCTCAGTCGATGGCCTTGGTCACCTATCCCATTGGATCTTCTTCTTCTGATACTTCTATTGGTTTCTCTCTTTCCGCCCTTTGTGAGCGAAGTGATGACCAACTGGAAAAATTTCCAGAAAATGAGCTTGCTCTTCTCGCTCGCAAGTTTTCTCATGCATACAAGAGGGTGAGAGAGAGAAAGAGAGGTGGCATGATCACCTGCTTCGAGTGTGGTGGCCCCAACCACATTCGGGCGAACTGTCCCAAGCTGGAGAAGGGCAAGAACGACGTTGGCGGTTCGGGCAAGAACGACTACACCGACAAGAACCGCAACAAGAAGTCTCTAGTTCGTGAACCGGCGTACGAGAAGAAGTACCGCAACTTCTCCAAGAACAAGAAGATCTTCCACCAAGTCCTCGCTGCGCTTGACGACATCAACATCTCTGACACGGAGACATGGAGCGACGAGGGCGAGGATGATCCGCAAAAGAAGAAGGGCGGCGATGACTTCTCCGGCATGTGCTTCATGGCCGATGCCAACGGCATCAGCGACTCCGAGTTGTACAGCGACACAGATGAGGTACCCATCTATGACGAGTTAAATGCTGCCTTCCGTAAATTAGGCAAGTTTCATGCTAAGGCTAGGTCGAGGTGTTCTGAGTTAGAGAAGGAAGTAGGTACCTTGACTCGGGAGTTAGCTTTACTTAGATCTTCTCCCTCTCGAGTCACTGACAACTGTGTTCTCTGTGATGTTGTTCTTGTGGAGTTGGAGAACCTAAGGACCATACATGATAGTGTGCTTGCTGAACTTGATAGTCTTAGGTTGAAGAATGCTAGCACTAGTTCTGTTGATGCTATTCCTGTTGAGGCTAGTTTTCTTCATGCTCACTCTACCCCATCATGCTCTAATTGCCCTAAATTGCTTGCTGAAATTGATGCCATGAGTTCACACCTTAAGAAGCTTTCTGCTAGAAATGATGAACTTGAATTGCATGCTTCTAAGGACCCAGTCAGCTCATGTGAGGGTTGTAGGCAACTAAAACTTGACAATGATGCTTTGAATGTCAAGTGTGATGAACTTGCTAAGAACTTACTAGTTAAGTCAAAATCTGGTTGCTTGCTGTGTGCTGGGGTTAAGGATGATGTGGATCAAATCCATGTCGAGCTTAGGAAGAAGTTAAAAGACCAAACCCTTAGGATTAGAGATGCTCCTTGAGTTTCTTGTGAGGCCCTCAAGATTGAGGCAGCCGTGCTAAGGGAACAAAAAACACGTGCTGAGAGATCTTCTCTTTCTGGTTCTTCTTCTTCCTCTCCTTCCCCCTGTTCTTCTTGTGCTTCTTTCTTTCGAGATTGTCAGTATCTTATGAGCACTCTAGAGAAGTTTGTTGGAGGCAAGAAGAAGCTCAATCTTATTCTAGACCAATCCAAGATTAGTAGATTCAATCAAGGTCTAGGATTTGATCCCTTGGAGAATGCTCGGGCGCATCCTACCACCATTGTGCGCGGCTCCAAGAGTGGTGAGATTGTGGTAGCTCCCAGAGTGAGTGCCACCGTGTTTAGATCTGCTGGGGTTGTCCATAATACTTCTGACCAGAAGGGTGTTACTCCTATTGCTTCTGCCTCTAGCAAGGCGAAGTACACATGCACCTTCTGTAAGAAGGATGGTCACCTATTAGATTTCTGCTTCAGGCGCGCCAAGATCAATCGGCGTGAGCGTGTTGCTGCCCTTAAGAGTATTCAAGGTCATCCCCAGACTTTGAGTGCTCCTAAGGCACACACTGCTTCTAGACAGGTTAGAGAGTCGCCTGTTTTTGGGTAGCGTCCAGGACTCGATTTTCATGCTAGTTCTTTGAGTTTTAGTCCTGGAGTTGTTCGTGATAAGTCTTACCGCCGTCCTCTTGATATTCCTCATTTTTCTCATCGAGGTAGATATCAGAGGCGTGAGGTGTTTTCTGGTAGGAGATTCAAGCAGCCTTACTGGGGTCCGGCTTTTGCACCACAGCGGGTCAACCCAGTTCCAGCTCCTAGATCATCTACTAGAGTTGCTACTGATCTTGTTAGGATTAAACGTCAGAGAGACACTCGAGTCCAGTCTTCTTCTGTGACTGGTACTCTGAGGAATCGTATGGTTCAGTATTGGGTTCCTAAGTCTTCACTCTATCCCAGTACTGAGTCATCTTTCTCTCTTGTGTCTTGATCAGGTTCGTCGGATGGGGAAGGGAGATGTTTGGATTGTTGACTCCGGTTGTTCTCGTCATATGACTAGAGATTCTCGTTGGTTCTCTTCCCTAGTCTGATCCCCCGATGATGAGTTAATCACTTTTGGGGATGCATCTTCAGGTAGAGTCATTGCTAAAGGTACCATTTGCATTAACCAAATTTCATTCTTAAAGATGTTGCCTTAGTAAGTAAGCTGCAATACAATCTGCTATCTGTTTCTCAGCTTATCGATGATTCTTTCGAAGTAGGCTTCAAGAGTAATGCCTGTAGAATCCTTGATTCATTAGGAGGGTTAGTTTGCGGGATTTCTAGATTTGAGAGAGTCTTTCGTGCTGATTTTTCTACTTCTTCTGGAGACTCTCTTCGATGTTTGATTGCTTCTGAGTCCCGTGATCTCTCCTTCTGGCATAGGAGACTTGGTCACATTGGTTTTGATCATTTGACCCTAGTTAGCAGCCACGATCTCATTCGGGGTTTGCCCAAACTCAAGATGGTCAAAGACTTAGTTTGCTCTCCTTGCCGACATGGCAAGATGGTTACTGCTTCTCATCCTCCAGTCACCGTAGTGATGACTAATGCACAGGACAGCTTTTACATATGGACACTGTTGGTCTAGCTAGAGTGCAGTCAGCAGGAGGGAAGTGGTATGTTCTTGTCATCGTTGATGATTTTTCAAGATACTCTTGAGTATTCTTCATGGCCTCGAAGGATGAGACTTTTTCTCACTTCAGGGGTTTGGTCAGTAGGTTGTCTATTGAAGTCCCAGGTGCATTACGAGCTATACGCAGTGATAATGACATGGAGTTCAAGAATTCCTACTTTGAAAGTTTTTGTGTAGAGTTTGGTTTAGAGCATCAGTTCTCTTCTCCCTACGCCCCTCAACAGAATGGCGTAGTGGAAAGGAAGAACAGGACCCTGGTTGAGATGGCCAGGACGATGCTAGATAAGTACAGTACTCCTAGGAAGTTTTGGGCTGAGGCTATAGCTACTGCTTGCCATGTTTCTAATCGTGTGTTTTTGAGAGCACATTTGCATCGCACTTCTTATGAGTTGAAGTATGGGCGAAAGCCCAGTGTGTCTCATTTTCGCGTTTTCGGTTGCAAATGTTTTATCTTTAAGTCTGCTAACCTAGATAAGTTTGAATCTCGCTCTTCTGATGGTATCTTTCTAGGTTACTCGACTTCTTTTCGTAGCTATAGGGTCTGGAGTGTTGATACGCATAGGATCATAGAGACCTGTGATGTGACCTTCGATGAGGCTAGCCCAGGAGCTAGACCTGATGTTTCAGGCTCTTCTTATCCCTGCGAGACCATCTTTGTAGAAGATGAGGATGATGGAGATGATGGTGTTCCACCAGATCCAGTCCCCTCTACACCTAAGGTGCCTGCTATTTCCATTTCTGCACCTCAGGGAGACTAGCCCTTGCCTTCCGACTCTCCTTCAGCGAGTGGCTCTGTTCCTACCTCTTCTGTTCAAGAGGTAGAGGCCATACGCTCGGTCCTCCCGACATATCCACAAAGCTCATCCACTTGATCAGATCATTAGTGATCTGTTTGAGCGGGTCACTTGCTCAAAATCAGGTTTGTCCAGTTTCTGCCTCCACTCTGCCTTCGTTGCCTCCTTTGAGCCGAAGGATGTTTCTCATGCATTATCCGATGAGTCGTGGATTAATGCTATGCATGAGGAACTTGAGAACTTTGAGAGGAACAAGTTATGGCAGCTTGTCGAGACCCCATCTGGTCATAATGTCATTGGGACCAAGTGGGTGTTCAAAAACAAGCAGAGTGAGGATGGGGTTGTAGTTAGAAACAAGGCTATACTAGTTGCACAGGGCTTTTCTCAGGTTGAGGGTCTTGACTTTGAGGAGACCTTTGCCCCTGTAGCTAGGCTAGAGGCTATCCGAATCCTGCTTGCATTTTCTGCATCCAAAGGCTTCAAGCTTTATCAAATGGATGTCAAGAGTGCATTCCTTAATGGCTATATTGAGGAAGAGGTTTATGTCAAGCAACCTCCAGGATTCGAGAACCCCAAGTTTCCGAGTCATGTATACAAGCTTTTCAAAGCTCTGTATGGACTCAAGCAGGCCCCGAGAGCATGGTATGAGAGGCTCAAGTCTTATCTTCTCAGCCATGACTTTAAAATGGGCATAGTAGACAAAACTCTGTTCATCAGACACCATGAGTCTCATTTTCTTCTCGTCCAAATTAATGTGGACGATATCATTTTTGGTGGCTCGTCTCATTCGCTTGTGTCTCCGTTCTCTGAGGTGATGAGCACAGAGTTTGAGATGAGTATGATGGGCGAGTTGAGCTACTTTCTTGGCTTCCAAATCAAGCAAACTCGGGAGGGTACTTTCTTGCATCAAGGCAAGTATACCCGTGACCTCCTGAGGCGCTTCGATATGTCTGATGGGAAGCCGGTGATGACTCCTATGGCCACCACTGCTGTCCTCGAGCCCGATGAGGATGGTGAGCCTGCTGATCAAAAGGAGTTTCGGAGCATGATCGGCTCCCTCTTGTACCTCACTTCTTTGAGGCCGGACATACATTTCGCTGTGTGTTTGTATGCTCGATTTCAAGCTTCTCCTCGCGCCTCTCACCGCTAGGCGGTCAAGCGCATCTTCAGGTACCTTCGTGCTACCACTGATTATGGTATTTGGTACTCTTCTTCTTCTTGTCTATCTCTTAGAGCCTTTTCCGATGCCGACTTTGCTGGCTATAGGATAGATAGGAAGAGCACTTCTGGCACTTGCCAATTCATTGGCACTTCTCTTGTTTTTTGGTCATCTAGGAAGCAGTCCGAGTTGCATGACCACCACTCGAGGTCGAGTATGTTGTTGCGCGACCGATTCTTTCGAGCTGTGTTCTCTGGATGAGATCGACCTTGCGAGACTTTGGGTTAGATATACAGAGTGTGCCACTTTTCTGTGACAACACTTCTGCTATTTGCATTGCTAAAAACCCAAAGGCAACATTCCGGACCAAGCACATTGATATTAGATATCACTTCCTTAGAGACCATGTGGAGAAGGGAGATATCGCGCTCAGTTTCAGAGAGTGACCTTGATTAGCCGATATCTTCACCAAGCCTTTGGATAGCTCCAGATTTGTTGCCTTGAGGAGTGAGCTTGGAGTCGTGAGCCCTTACGGCCTTTCGTGAGGGGGAGCTTGTTTGTATATTATGTATTATATGTTTTCTTTCAGCTTTTCTTTTCTTTGTGTTTCTTCTGGGTGACTTTGGGCTTGTTTTCTTGAGTTGAGTTCACTCACTTAGACTTCTGGCATGCCTTGCATGGACCTCTTATCTTGTGCTTTAGGTTGCTATCATGCGTGATTGGCTGTTCTCTCTTCTCTCTAGGTTGAGTTCCCTCATAGTCTTATAAGTAGCAGGTATTGGGCCTCCTGGGTAGATAGGGTCTGTGTGCACTCCTTAGTTGGGATCTACAGTCAGCTTCCCTATGTCAGTCTCTGGGGAAGATAAGAGCGAGTCTGAGCCGTAGTGAGTCTCTTCTATCTTATCTATGCTCAATAGCCATCCAGTTTTGCAGTTTCTCGACTTCTTCTCCTCATTCTGTTTTTCTGGTTATTATTGAGTTCATTCGGGTTTTCTTTATGCCTAATCTTGATAATAACTCAACTTTAACCAGATTTGAGCTTAAAATTGATTCTTTTGTTGAGGGGGAGTTTGGGAATCTATTCGTACATTTCATATAAACTACATTTCTTGTTTAATGAGCTTTGTCTATTATGCAATTGATTTCTTCTTCATGCTATAAACCATGCTACATCATATGGAGGAAATCACTAGCTTAGATATGTCCAAGTTCATTTAACTTGCTAAGCTTAAAAATGAAATAAGCCTTAAATGAAAACTTGATGAAACTTGTTGCTTTTACTTGCTAGGTTTCTTCTCTAGAGGTTTGTGCCATAATTTGAGAAATTTTGGAGTTCTCTAGAGTCCCTATAGCAACTTGGGTGAAACTAGTTTGATCCATGCTAGAGTCCTTCAATTGCTCATAAATCATTGTGCTAAAAATGAAATTTAAACAAAATTGACTCTTCTTGTGCACATACGACTCAACACCTTGTATTCACAAGACCGCTTCCCATTGCACTTGGGATGAACTTGGAATACATCGTGTTTGACCTAGACCATCCTCTTAAGAGTTCATCTTGAGATGGTCGCATACGGCTTGAGTCAGTTGGTTGTCAAAAGAAAATGCAAATAAATTAAAAACAAAGACATTGTGGGTAAAGAATGCAAATAATGTCAAACATTTGCACCCCGCTATGTCTTGTATGATGATAAATCAAAATTTGCATTAAGTGATAAATGAGCCCGAAGGACCTTGTATGCTCTTTTAGATTCCCCAAAGTGTTGAGTAGGTTGAACTCTAGGTTTTCCTTTTGATCCTTAGAGTGGCTATTCTTCTATTTTTGAAACTAAAGCTAAGTGTTGCACTTGTCAAATCTTGCTAAAAATGATATATTCAAAACTAAGCTCGTATTTGCACTTGGACATGTCTTAGTTTAGTCATCTTCTAAAATTGACAAGCTTGGTGTAATATCCTTCCATTTTGATCAATTAGATAATCTTCAAAGCTCTTTCGATTGCATTTCTTGCATACATAAAAAGAGGGAGAAAATTCCATTTTGATGCCTATATTGCCAAAAGGGGGAGAAAATGTAGAAAAGTCATCATTAAAAAAAAGAGAGATAAAAATGTGAAAGCTTGGTGGTTCTTATCATCTTTGTAAATCTTTGCTATTTTTTATGGATCATAATCACATTTGGCATTTATGATTGGTTTTTAGAGCTTTTGTGGAAAACTTGCTCTTTTCATGGTCTTGCTCTAAATTCTTTCTGCCAACTTGGTCATGATTTTATATCTTTTTCTCTGGACCAAGTTTGGCTTTGCAATCAAATTGCTTTCTTCTTCTCTCATCCAAACTCAAATTTATGCCTTTTGTGTGGTTTGTCAATATACTCATCAAGGGGGAGATTGAAGGACCATGTGGAGGTCCAACCATGTTTGTGATGAGTATTTGACTTTTTTTTAGCAACGTGTGCTCAAGTTTGAGTTTGATTTGGATTGATTTTCAAAATGAAGCAATTTGAGTTGTCTCTGCCGGGAGTGGCAGTACCGACCGTATGGGCGCGGTAGTGATGAGTTAGATGGTTTATTGCATATCATTGTGGGCATTGCTATGTGATGTGTTTCCTTGTCTTTGATTGTTGCAGGGCGACGGTGCTAGGTCATGGTGAGGCGGAGGATGACCGGGACTAGGCGAGAAGCGTCGGAGGTCCAGACGGTTGGGAGATCGCCGGAAGATGATCGGAGACAGAGTCCGGGCAAGTCAAGAAGACAGGAAAGGAGATGATGCTAGCTAGATGCCGCGTGGATCAATGAGGGCCGTCGGATTGAGGTCTAGTTGATAGGTTAGCGGGTCTAGGTAGTATGCTTTGAAAACCATGCAAGAAAACCCGGTTTGTGTGTGGGTTTTGGGTTAGCCCTTGCATGGCTCTGTGTGTGGGTTAATCCTAGCCCTTAGATGAGTGCTCTAGGGTTGAGGGACTCATCCAAGGGTAGTAGGTGGCCCAAGAGTAGTATAAATAGGGGTGGAGGGGTAGCCTCCTTCCCTTGAAGGTTTTGAGGTTTGTGAATGCTCCTTTGAGCTTTGCCCACATGAAAGTGAGGCTTTGTAACCTCTCCTTCCAGAAATGAAAGTTTTATCCATCCATCTCTGAATTTATTTTGCGCATTTACATTATGTCTTTACTTTACGCAATTTAAATTCAGCATTTACTTTCCCGCAATTACATTCTCGCATTTTACTTTCACGCAATTTGGATTTGCCTCCCCTCCTTCTAAATGCTATTTATCTTGGATGTTTTGAGTGTGTTCATATGGTTTTACATATCTTTTGCACTCTTGGATTGAGTAGAGAACATCTTTTCTTTCAAGTTCCAACTTTGTTCAGAACTTGTTCTTTGCGCAGCATTTAGTATTTGATTTTTATAACAATATAGAAAAATCCTTTTTAAGTGATTCTTATTGGAGGAGGTTCGGGACTCTGATATACACCTGTAGAAAAATTTTGGAGTTCATTTGTTGCACCGTTTGGGCGCCATGAGGTGAAAACCGAGCCCCAAACTTTCTGCTCGAAGTTCTTGACTGACTGTGTTCTTCGAGTTCTCTTGTTTTTTCTGTAAGGTTTTTTAACGAGAAATTTGGTGGAGTTCTTCACGACTCTTCTGCTCATAGGGAGAAAAATTCTCAAAATTTTGTGAGCTGGAGAAACCCACCAACCTCCTGTTCAATTTGAGGACAAGTTCTGAAAATTCTGCTTTTGCTTCTCTGAAAGTGACTTTTGTGATTTGAATTGATGTTCTTTCTAAAAGCAATAGTTGGATTGATTCCTCTTTATCTTGGACACTAGACAACCAGGATTGTGACTCAAAAATTCCCACATATTTTATAGTACTTATCCATGCAAGCTTGGGGTACACATAGTTGTCTAGTTTTTCGGGTTTTTCACGATTTCCTTTGAGCGATCTTGTCGAGGTTTTTGTTGGAGTATTTTGGGGGGAAATTTATTTGCGACCATTCACCCCCCCTGTTCACCATCTCGGTCCTTCAAAAACCATTATCATGCTATCACAAGCATATCAAGTAAACATCTGAAACAGCACATGCAAATGCACAACACATGATATGAACACAACCACTTTGCAATGCCAATTTCATCACTAAGCCAATTTTTCAGCACCTGATCTCACAATCTCCCCCTTGATGAAAACATTGGCAACACCACTTAGAATTGAACATTGGCATTCACCTCACAAGAAAAGTTTTGAAATCAAAAAGTTTTAAAATCAAAAGCCAAAGTGAGAAACACAAAATCTCCCCCTTTGACAAATATGCAAAGTGAAAAACTCCCCTTAGGTGAAAATAAGAAAAATCTCCCCCTAAGAAGAAAAGTGTGAGTGAATGAATGAATACCACTTATACAAGAACATGTGCATGTGTAAAGCATGTATAAATTTCTCCAAAAATCTCCTCCAAAATTCTCCAAAGTGGCAAAATTCTCCCTCTTTGACAATGGATTCATCAAGAACACAAAAGAGAGAAAAAAAACCTTTTTTTTTTTAAGTTTGACATTTTTTTGTATTTAATGAGCATTCTAAGTCATCCACAAATGTTGCAAATTCATCACCAAGCCATGCTATCAAAAATACTTGCACCCTCAAATCTACACAAAGACAATGTAGAGTAAGCATAACTAGAAATCAAATATTATTAACAATTTATTGCATGGCATAATCTCCCTTTCTCAACAATCTCAAAACCTAAAACATTGAATTTTTGTGTACTTTATTTATACTTGAAAAACTGATTCATTGATTGATTGCAACAATAACAATTTCAAGGAATTATATGCACCATCAGCCTTACTTTTCAACCATGCCAAGCCTCATTTCATAAGCTTAAGGTTTCATGGTTTCAATCATACACAACCTCTTCCAAGTTCATATCAAAGTGCAATGATAAGCAGTCTCATAAAGAAGAAGTGCGATAGTACATAACCTTGATCTTGCATTTATCAACAATCACAATTTGAGCTTTAGCACTTAATTTTGATAAATTTCATATTTAGCACTTTTTGAGTAGGATCAAGATAGCCAAGAAAGTTCAACCATGACAAGATTTAATTCATGTTGCCATTCCAATTAAATAGTCATGACATAAACTACACCATATATGCATAAACATGAAGTTGCAAAGACCTTGTAGCATAAACATGGCTTCAAATGACATATGTGTATCAAATACAATGCTCATTACTTTTTCATTATTTTTCTCATTTTTTTTGTTTTTCATTTAAGAGACACACAAAATAAAAAGTATGTTACAAAATATTACAAAGTATTCAAAAACTCCCCCTCAAAACAAACCATCTTAAAAACTTTCTTCAAAATTGTCACCCAATGGGATTAATTTTTTAAAACAAAAGTTTGAAAGAACAATCCTCCCAATAGGGCAAACAAAAGAAATTTTCACCAAAAGTCCATTAACTCCCCTTCAAACGAATAACCAATGAAATCAAAAGAGAGGTGATGATATACATGTGTTTCAGTTATCATGGTATGTTCAGTTAAGCATATGCATGAATCATGATAAATAAATACTAAGCATGAAAAGGCATGATATAAGATATAACATGATTGAACATGCTAGGTGATACATATGAGCATATAAACAAACATCTCATCTCATACCACAATTAGATATCTATGAATGTAAAAGATATGAGTGTATAAATAGCTCACAAAGTAGGTGAAGAATTATCGCACATGCCTCTTGAAGGCCATCTCAAGGGTGAGAACCATCAAAGTCTTGATCACATCTTGCAAAAGACCAAGATCCACTAAGTTTCTGTTCTCCAACCCGCATCTGAAAAACCTACATAGCACTAGAAGATGTCGAGGCCTCGGTACTGGGGTTAGAAATAAAGCATTTAGGAATCCAGTACTGAGACACACGACACACAGCAGTAGGCACAACACGAGTATTCTTATGCACAAAATCAGATTTGCCCTTTCCCGTGTTTCTAGCAACAAAAGGTGTTCGCATCAACCTAGGCACATAATGAGGAGTAAAGCGTGCATGTCTGAAATTAGACCTAGCCTTAGCCTTTTCTTTCTTTTGTTGTTTGGCTAGCCTAAAGCAAAAATCTACTAAGTGTCCATCTCTACCACAATGAGTACAAGTGTACTTAACACGATGTTTAGCTTTAGAAGTAGAAGAAACATTTGCATTCATTATAGTAGAAGATAAAACTCCAGTAGACTTAAAAACAATTTTCTTAGGCTCATTGACAATTTCAAATTTTCCACTTTCAAGTGACTTAACAACAGTGGGAGCATGTGATTTATGATGAGCATAAGAATCAAAACCTAAACCTTTGTTATGCGTGCTAACCCTTGATTGATCCAAAATCATGTTTAGTTTTTTCTTTCCTTTAGTGAAACGTTCTAAAGATTTTTCCATGTAATCAACCTTTCAAGAAAGAGTTAAACAATTATTACAAGAAACGTCCACTTTTCCTTTTTGCTTGCGACAAGTTGAGCATGAAAGAACCTCATGCGTGAGCAAATCATTTGTCATTTGAGAAACTCTAGCATTAGCATCATGCAACTTCAATTCAAGAATTGAACATTTAGAACAAGAAGTTGATTCATCCAAATTAGAAGTAGAGCAACTAGCATCTTTAATTTGTTTGCAATTCAAAGCAACAAGTTTCTCATTCTTCTCAATTTCATCTCTAAGCTTATCAAGAGTTGAAGCATGAACATTTCTTAGTGAAGTAAGCTCAGAATAAATTAAGTCACATGATTTGCAAGCATCATTATCAGGAATCAAAGATTTAAGTCTAGCAATTTCAGCATTCAATGATTCAATCAAAACATCATGTTTCTTAATTTTCTTGTTTTTTTCTCTAAAAGCGTACCAAGACAAACAACAGCATTTGAAAGCTCATCGTAAGAAGGATTTACCTCGTTTCCCTCACTGTCAAGTTCATCTTCGGTTGAGCTGTCCATACTTGCCATGAGACACAAGCTCGTCAAGTCTTGTCTCGTCTTACCTTTGGATATTGTATCTTCATCACTGCTTTCAGAGTCTACATCACTCAAGTTGACTTGTTCAAGTGCTGAAAGAACTCGATGGACAACTTTGCTAGTTAGGAAGCTCCTTTTCTTCTTGTCATTGAATGGACGCTTGTACTTTGTCTCTTTCTCCTCCTTCGATGATTTACCTGCAAGTTTAGGACAATTTGAACGAATGTGGTTGAGATCACCACACTCATAGCATCTTGGAGGGTCACCACCAACCCTCTTCCTCATTCTCACATTCTGCAAAGCTTTATTAAAACGAGAAGAGAGTGATGCCAAGTCTTCTTCTGAAAATTCCTCAATCTGTTCATCGGTTAGTGAAGACAAGAAAGACAAAGCAAAACTTGAAGAAGCATTATTATGAGACATGCTAGATTGGGAGGTCAAAGCAATTGATTTATAATCATTCTTCCTATCAAGAACATCCAATTCATGAGTTTTTAATTTAGAGAAAAGAACATCTAAAGTAAGTGTACTCATGACAGTTGATTCTCTAATGGATGTAACTTTCATCTCCCAAATAGACATGTCTAATGCACCAAGCAATTGTCTAGCATTAGCAGCATCATCATAGCTAACTCCAACAGCACGTAAATTGCTAAGAATCTTATTGAAACGTGCAAAGAAATCATCTAGCGACTCACCAGTTTTCATCTCAAATCGCATGTATTCTTTCTTATATATATCTTGACGAACCTCTTTGACCGTGTTAGAATCCTCATGATAATCACAAAGAGATTTCCATACCTCATATGCGGATTGAAGATGAACCACTCGATCGAAGTCGCTGCGTCCCAAGCCCTGGATGATCAAGTTGCGCACCTTGTTGTTTGCTTCAACATGTGCGCGATTGGCGTCGTTGACATTGTCCTTCTCAGGAACTTCGTACGGCTTGTAAACCTTCTCCCAAATTGTGAAGCCCTACGCTTGGATATACGCCTCCATCTTAGCCTTCCAAAACTGAAAATCAACACCATCGAACACACACGGTTTTGTCGAATAACGATCCATTGATCTAATCACCGGTTAAGATAAATTAGAAAAATCGTGCTCTGATACCACTTGTAGGATCGATATATACTAAACTAGCAATCAGAGGGGGGTGAATGATTGCGCGGAAGCTAAAACCAAATTTTTGATCTACTAAAAATTCACCCCAATTCGGACTCAAATAATTGCTTCGTATTCAACAAAACAGAGTTAGATGCATTCGGTAAATCGCTAATTCCTGGAGATCCAACCGTTAGATTGACCTGAAATTGGAACTATAGAAACTAGATTCCAATACGAATCTAATACAAAAAGAATCAGATCGATCGGACCAATGGATCAAATGTTATTAACCTCGCAAGCTTGCTATGACAGATTATGACGAGAACTGATCAAACCCTAATTTCGTGATTAATCACAATCTACAAAAAATTAACCAATGAAACTTTAAGAGACACTAAGTTGATGCCCTAGGAAAGTTTTGGATGGATCAAATCAAGATTAAACTCGTTAAATCAAGAGAGACAATGAATCAATCTATAAGAACAAAATAAGGCAATCAAAACGAAGGTACCGTAGCAAACCTCCCATGAACAGTACCACGCTAAATTATTGTAGCATCACGGTACTGTAGCTGCGCGAGAAGATCTCTGTCGATGTGTTCGGCTGGGCGAGGAAAACCTGATTTTTTATTTCTTCTGGCTAGTCTGGTTACAGTACTCCAAACAAAAGAGTACAAACCCTAATACCTAGCTCTCTCATCTAAACAAGAGACATCCCTCTCCTATTTATAATGAGCAACAGCTCGCATGCATTTCCACCTAGCCCAATACATGCAAACTATCCAAAATTCACACATGCACGCGTACGACCCACCTGCCGCTCTCGCGTGACTAACCAGCCTCCATGTGCACCGTTCTCTAGCCCGAACGTCCCACATGACATCCTTGACCACTAGGACCTAAGTTCCTCCTTGAAACTAGTCCCGAACCTCAGTTCCTCCATGAACCTAGTTCCGGTCCCGTCATCGACCACGTTCGCTCTCAAGCAACACCTGCACAGGAATAAACAAGAAACAATTCCGAGCACAAGTCCACGACTTGACTCAACATCAATCCATGCAACCACTCACACGAGCGCATTGCATAAAACAAAACAAGTCAATCCATGTAATCACTCACATGAGTGCATTACGTAAAATAAAACCATTATCATGCTATCACAAGCATATCAAGTACACATGTGAAACAGCACACGCAAAAGCACAACACATGCCATGAACACAACCACTTTGCAATGCCAATTTCATCACTAAGCCAATTTTTCAGCACATGATCTCATACTAAGGGTATGGGTATCGGCTATAGAAAGCCATATCCTTATTATATAGATCATATGCCTTACCCAAATAATTTTAAAGTTCCTAATTTTGCTAAATTTTCTAGGGATGACTCTGTTACTACGTTAGAACACGTCTGATGCTTTATAGCACAATGTGGCGAAGTTGCTCAGTCCGATGGGCTCAAAATTAGGCTATTCCCATTGTCATTATCAGGAGCTTCTTTTACTTGGTTCACTAGTTTCCCCCAAATTCGGTTCACTTCTAGAACGATTTGGAAAGCCGATTCTATGAGTACTTTTTTCTGGTAGTCTGGAACTTAGGATTTCTGATTTGAGCTCCGTCTGCAAAAAATTTGGGGAATCGGTAACATATTACATTAAAATATTTAGGGAAGTTAGAAATCAGTGTTTTAGTGTCACTTTACCCGATAATCAGTTAGCCGATTTAGCCTTACAGGGATTAATTACCACGCTTATTGAAAAATTTGGCAAGCAAGAATTCATTGACTTAAGCCACCTGCTTCGTAGGGTGTCAGCTGAAGAAAGCCGATTTCCAGATAACAGAGGATTTAAGAATAAGTTCAAGATTAATAATAATAAAGATAAAGATAAAGCTAAAGTTAGTCTAGTCAAATATTGCTCAAGCAAGTGCTTTGAAGACGATGAGGTGGAAATAAACGTAGCCGAATGGGTGAAAGGATCTAAAAAATCCCTAGTCTGTTCTTGGCTTAAGCCGACGAAGAGTAAGTCGGAAGTAAAATATGCATTTGATGTCTCCAAGTGTGATCGTATTTTTGATTTATTGTTACAAGAAAAGATTATAGGTTGCCTGAGGGGCACGTCATACCATCAACCGATGAGATCAAAAAGTGAAGGTATTGCAATTGGCATCATTCTTTTTCTCATAATACTAACGATTGTAATATTTTTTGGCAATAGATACAATCGGCTATAGAAGATGGTCAGCTTAAGTTTGTAGAGGAGCCAACAATGCAGGTGGATGTCAACCCTTTTTCAATAAATATGGTGCAATGCTATGGAAAAGGAAAACAGCTGATGCAGGATGAGGAACCAAAAAGGGCTCGACATGTTGATATCCAGTCAACCTTTAGTGGCAAGGAGACCCTAAAGATCACAGTCGGTTCATTATAGATAGAAACCAACTGTGAGGATAAGAACTCTAGAACTGTTAAGCTTAAAGGAAATCCACAAATAGGCAAGTGGTACAAGGTGGAAAAATCACTACCACGGCGGTCAATAAATAAGCCTAGGCCAACCTTCTCCCAACTACTTGAAAAGTATGAGAAGAGAAGCAACAACCCACGCTATCTTGCGCGTCGGCCAGATTACCTTTATTGGCCTAAAAATCTAGAGAGGGCTCACCAACGATGCCCCTTCTTGCAGTTTTGTTGGGAGAGGTGAATAGCTTTGCCATCACCAAATACTTGCTCGATGGAGCACTATTCCTAGGATGATTGGCCAAGCGATCGGCTAAGGATAGATTGTCTAGACTAGAACGAGATCATCCTGACAGAGGCTACAAAAGTCCGATGCAAGAAAAGATTTCTATGTTAAGGCAGGCCAAAGCAGAAGTTGAAGGATTGAGTTCCATGACCCAATTAAATCTGGCTGGTAAAATACGAAAGCCGATTGAACCTAAGCCAAGATGGTGTTCTCCTGGCCTTAGTCGATCACAGCGCAGATGACTTCAGAGACTAAGGACTCAGGAAAATAGAGAGGTCGAACAAGAAAAACAAAGGGATCAAGCTTTCAATGAGCTTCGACCAATCCAAGTTGTTAGAAAAGAATGGAGGAAGAAAGAGCTGGTTGAAGAAGAATTTGATTCAGCCAATAACCTAGACTCCCCTATGATCCCGGATGACACTCCTCCAATGGACATCAATATGGTGTTCACCTTACCAGCAGAATTCAAAATAAAGACTGAATCGGCTGAATAAACGTTCGCTCAGTTGTGTCTAGGTGCTCGAGATGCAGTCTTCAAGAAACCTCAGGACACTCATCCGCATCTTAAGCCGTTATATTTAAAAGGGCATATTAACGACAAGCCAATATCAAGAATGCCGGTTGACGGTGGGGCAATAGTTAACTTGATGCCATACACCACCTGCAAGAAGTTGAGTAAGTTCGATGAAGACTTAATTAAAACTAACATGGTTTTAAATGATTTCACTGGCGATCTCACCAAGGCTAGGGTGTCATGGTAACATAATTGACTATTGGTAGAAAAATATTGCCGATTGCTTGTTTTGTTATCGATGCCAAAGACAATTACAGTGTCTTGCTTGGACAAGATTGAACTCATGCCAATTGCTGCATACCGTCGACTATGCATCAGTTACTCGTTCAATGGAATGGGGAAGAAGTCGTGGTCGTTCAAACTAACACATCGACTCACATTAATATGGCCAGTTCAGATGCAAATTGGCTTTATGAAGAAGCTGAATGCATATCGGGTAAAGCTTTGACGATTGTGATTTTATCTGCATAAACAAGATCGGACTTATTCTGATCAACGTGAGGCCTAGCACTTTTTATTGGACAAGTGAAGTTTTGCGTCGATAGAGTCCAAGCAAGCAGTGAAAATTTTATAAGAAAAAAATGCAATGCTATCGGCAAGAGACAGATAACTACGAGGCCATCGAAGATTTTTCAAGAAATTGAAAAGCTAGACCAGGGATTTATGTCGACTGATTTGCTTGAAGAAGTCGATATAGGTGATGGAGATAGGAGAAGACCAACTTTTATTACTACAAAGTTAGATGTAGATTATAAAGAAAAGTTGGTCAAAATTCTTAGAAATTATAAAGATTGTGAAAGATCGAGATGGCAATCAGAGGGGGGGTAAATGATCCCAAATTAAAATATATCCCCTAAGGAAGATCACAACTGCAGATTTTCACCCAAAGAAACCAAGCCAAAACCTCTAGATAACAAATGGAAGCGAAAGAGTCAATTTTCACAAAAACTCAGCCTGAGGCTGGCACTACCGCTATTACGGACGGCACTACCAGAGTCACTGTAGCTACAGTAAAAACAGACAAGTGAATAGTGATTTCAGCACGAGTTCAAAAGGAAAATTGATGAATCTTTTGATCCGCTGATCCAAACACAATGAAACTTGGTAGATAAGGTTCTCGGGATGTCAAGAACTTATTCCAACCTTCAATCACAAGGATTGATGTCAAAGTTCCGACCTTTTTGCCCAGGAAGGAAGAACGCACCAAGTTTCAACAAAAATCGAAAGAACTTCGATCAAAAAGCTTGCTCGTGGGGCTATGATGATCAAGATGATCTTGAATGACTCCCCACACATCCCAGCAATCCATAGATCAAATCAAAACACAAGAAATCACAAGCTATAAGATCATGCAATCAAGAACGCAAAAATCGACTTCTTGCACGAAGAACGCATGGATTGCCTAGATGATTGAAGATATAAAATCAAGAGAAGAATCATACATCAATCACCAAACTCAACAAAGATTTGTAAGCATGTAGAAGGAGAGGAGGCAAATCCAAATTGCGTAAATGTAAATTGCAAGAAAGTAAATGCGGAATTTAAATTGCGTAATGTAAATGCGGAAAGGAAAGAAATGATTTGAGGAAACATTTTCATTTATGGAAGGAGAGGTTACAAAACCTCACATTCATGTGGGCAAAGCTCAAAGGAGCATCAAAAACCACAAAACCTTCAAGTGAGGGGAGGCTACCCCTACCCCTCTATTTATACTACTCTTGGGTCATCCTCCACCCTTGGATGAGCTTCTAAACCCTAGAGAACTCATTAAGGGCTAGGATTAACCCTACTCACATAGCCATGCAAGTCTAACCCAAAACCCAGCAAGCAAATGGGTTTTCTTGTACGGTTTTCAAAGCATACTAACTAGACCTGCTAACCAATCAACTAGACCACGATCCAATGGCCCTCATTGATCCTTGCAGCGTCTAGCTAGCATCTCAACCGTTCCTTGTCTTCACAGCTTGTCACGACTCCGTCTCCGATCATCTTCTAATGATCCCTGATCATCTGGACCTCCGACGCACTTCACCTATCCCAATCATCCTTCGCCTCACCATGATAGAGCACCGTTGTCCTGCAACCATCAAAAACAAGGAAACACATCACATAGCATTATCCAAAATGATATGCAATAAATCAAACAAAATCACATTTTAATTCGCTCAAAGGTCGGCACTATCGCCTCGGGTCGCAGATCTGCCGCTCACGGCACTACCGCTCCAAAGATGGCGTCAGATCGCTCGCCTAAATTCCCAACGAACACCTCTCTCTGGAATATAACTACCGGACCCCTCCACCGGTACCGCCGCCCCTTGGCCGGCACTACCTCACCCCCACGGCCGATACTGCCGCTTGGCCGGCACTACCGCGCCCACATGGCCGATAGTGCCGCTCCTGGCAGAGACAACTCAAATGGCTTAATTTTGAAAATCTAATCCAAATCAAACTCAAACCAGAGCGACCCAAGCTCAAATTTAGTCAATTACTCATCACCAACAAGGATAGACCTCCACATGGTCTTTCAGATTGTTTTGCCTGGGAGTATCATGAAATGCTTGGATTAAGTCGGCAGCTTGTCGAACATCGGCTACCTATAAAACTAGGGTATCAGCCGTTTAAATAGTCCCTTAGAAGATTTAATCTGGCCTTGTATAATATTATAAAAGAAGAAATCGAACGATTGCTGGAGGCCAAGTTTATCAGGCCTTGCTGATATGCTGAGTGGGTTTCCTATATCGTTCCTGTCATGAAGAAAAATGGTAAGTTGAGAGTGTGCGTTGATTTCAGGGACTTAAACAAAGCTACACCAAAAGACAAATATCCAATGCCAATAGCCGGTATGCTTGTCGATGCTGCTTCAGGAAATAAGATTATTAGTTCCCTCGATGGTAATGTTGGGTATAATAAGATATTTATGGCAGAAGCTGATATTCCTAAAAAGCCTTTAGATGCCCTAGTGCTTTGGGGTTATTTGAGTGGGCTGTAAGGATTTTTGACTTGAACAATGCCAGTGCTACATATCAGCGAGCAATAAATATGATTTTCTATGATTTAATTGGCCATATCAGAGAGATTAATATCGACGATGTTGTGGTGAAGTCTAAAGAAGACTTGCAGCATTTAGCCGATGTGGAAACAATCTTCAAGAATACAAGAGCGCACAGTTTGAAGATGAATCTTACAAGTGTGCTTTTGCCATGTCGGTTGGACAATTTTTAGGCTTCATGGTTCATGAGAGAGGAATTGAAGTCAATCAAGAGAGACTAAAAGCCATAGCCAAAACAAAGTAGCCGACATGTAAAAATGAATTGCAGAAGTTGATCAGCAAAATCAATTATTTACGGCGGTTTATTTCTAATCTTTCTGGCCGTATTCGTGCATTTACCCCATTGTTAAAATTAAAGGACAACCAAGAGTTTGTGTGGGGAGCCGATCAACAGAGAGCTTTTGATAATCTCAAGGAATATTTAACTAACCCTCTAGTTTTGTCCGCACCACAAAAGGGTGTACCATTCAAATTATACACATCGGCCGAGGAGGAGACTATTGGACCTGTATTGTCACAAGAAGTTAATGGAAAAGAGTGGGTTATCTTCTACTTAAGCCGATGGTTAAATGACGCTGAGACTAGGTATCCCTTTGTAGAGAAACTTTGCCTATCTTTATATTTTGCTTGTATAAAATTAAGGCATTATATTTTAGCGTCGGCTTGTAAAGTCATTTGTAAAACCGATGTTATAAAATACATGCTGGCAACTCCAGTGCTGTGTGGTCGACTTGGTAAATGGGCTTATGTGCTCATCGAGTTCGAACTAATATATGAATCTGCTAAAGCTGTTAAAGGACAGGCAATAGCCAATTTCATAATAGGGCATGAGACTGCTGCCGATTTGTTGTATATAGCCCCTTGGCAATTTTATTTTGATGGATCGATATGTCAAGAGGGTGATGGTATTGGGATAGTGCTTGTTTCACCCAAAGGACATAGTTTTGAATTTGCATTTCGGCTAAATTGCCGATGCTCTAATAATCAGGCAGAGTATAAAGCGTTGCTTGGAGGCCTACAACTGCTCAAAAATATCAAAGTAGACACTGTTGAGGCCTATGGTGATTCTCTATTACTTGTGCAGTAAATTAAGGGAGAATATAATTGCTATGATGAGATTTTAATTAAATACTTAGAGCAATGTCTTGCCGTAATTGGCTCATTTACGGGATTCATTATTAGTCTTATTCCTCGAGAGATGAATGACAAATCCAACTTATTAGCTCAGCAAGCGTCAGGCTACAAGGTTTTTGGGCAATTTGAGGAATGTGAGACGATAGAAAAAAACAGTGATGTGTGCTAACGTCGCTGATTGGAGGACAGAAATAATGCAATACTTGATCGATCCTGCAAAACCGACACAATGAAAAATTAGGCAACAGGCTTTAAAGTTTGTAGTCCTTGAAAACATGCTGTTCTATCAGACGTTAGAAGGTTTGCTGTTAAGGTACCTTGAAGCCGATGAAGCTAAATTCGCAATGGGTGAAGTACACAAAGGTATTGTGGATCCTATCAATCGGCTTATAAAATGAAATGGCTATTGAGGTGAACAGGGTATTTTTGGCTGACAATGTTGGAAGATTGTTTCAAGTATTACAAAGGATGCAAGACTTGTCAAAAATTTGGCAATGTACAATTAACTCTAGCATCGGCTTTACACCCTATTATCAAATTGTGGCCATTTAGAGGCTAAGGGATAGACGTAATCGGACAAATATTTCCTGCCTCAAGTAAAGGCCATAAGTTTATCTTGGCCGCGATTGATTATTTTTCTAAATGGGTTGAGGCTATCCCGCTAAAAAGGGTTACAAGTGTTGAAGCCATCGGATTTGTCACGTAGCATATTATCCATTGGTTTGGAATCTCATAAACTATTACGATCGATCAGGGTATTGTGTTTATGTGCGATGCGTTTCAGAATTTTGCCAAAAATTTGGGTATCAGGCTATTGACATCAACTTATTGTAACACCCTGGCACCCACGAGCTCCGAAAGTTACACCCACAAGGACCAACAATTATCAAAACTACCAAATTACTAAAAAAACAATTTCATCATGACCTCTACGCACTTAGAGGCAAAATCAGAACACGAGCAAAATTAGATAATCATTGCACAACCATAAGAATATATATCTCATGGTAGGGTAAGCAAAGCAAACCCAACATAGCATAACTACAACATAGCCAAAAACAACAACATAACCTAACCATGAACATGAACCATAACCACATGAACAATTTACGCGATAAGAGCTCAACCAACATACAACCATGCAACCATAAACTTCTCACATAAGGAAGCTAGACCAAAAGCAAGAACTTAATCCACAACTACAACGACAACCACTAGAGAAATATTTTACAGCAATTAGTGTTGGAAATATGCTCTAGAGGCAATCATAGAGATGATTATATTTCCATAAATGTTCATAAACTATAAGATTGTTCTTTGAATAACATCATGGATATTGATTAACAAGTACGTGACTTGTTTGTGAAACTCTGTATTCATCTTTATGATGTTCATTCTAAAAGGGGTCCCAAGTCGATAATCATATGAGGACACATATGAGTAGACTAGCATATGTATGGTCGATGACCATGTTTCACAGATCATAGATATGGAGTATCAAACCAATAATATGGACACATGTTAGAGAACATGGTGTTGGACATCGACCCACTACAGACACTGTGAGAACATTGTATTTTGCCATGTCATCAGTTGGTCTCATATAAGATATGTATGCTATATCCTTTGACTTGAGATCGTCGCATGTTCTCGGGATGCATAATGGCTTACTTAGGGGTCATCAAAAGCTACTTCGTAACTTGGTAGTTATAAAGATGGCTTCTGGGTTTGTCATGAAACATGTTGTGAGGCATGGTCGATCAAGATAGGATTTGCCCCTCCATACAATGGGAGAGATATCTCTAGGCCTCTCGAGTGGTCGGAATCTAGAAACGCATGGCCATGCTACTCGAGTAAAGAGTTACTCAAGTCATCGAGTTAAAGAGTTAACTTGAGGTATTTGGGGATTCCGAGTTACGGCATCGAGAAAGGGTGGTCGAGCCATTCAAAAAAGGATGCAAATATCTCACTTTGGGTTTTACCGATATCATAAGGCAAAAGGAAATGCATATAGGACATTGTTGAGGTTCGTCCGATCTTTACATGTACTCGGGAGTTGATAAGTCCTGCTAGGGGCCGCTATTGACTACTGGTTGAATGCTCGATGATCGAGTAGGAGTACTCGATGGTCGAGTAGGTGTACCCGATGGTTGAGTAGGAATACTCAATGATCGATAGGGGTACTCTAGCCATGTTCGAATGCACGTGAACATATAGGGTCCCACGCTTAAGGGGCTGTAACCAATTCAGATAGGGATCCGATTTGTAATGGGCTGAGTTCCTAATGAGCTTCAAGGGTTGAAACCCGTTATGGGACGTCTATATAAAGGGAGGAGGAGGTGACTTTGTACATAGAGAGACACACGACGAGACACTTAGGAATTTGGAATTCTCGAAACCCTAGCTACCACCCCTCCTCAGTCCAGAACCGTGCAGCCGACGCTAGCACGCTGGCGCGTGGTGTTCCTGCCCAGTACGTGTGGATACCTTGGAGATGTTGCTGTGAAGCTTCAACGCTAGGACGATCAGCAACCTGCGACAGTCACAAGGAGCTGTTGGGGAGGCGCAAAGCTAGTACGACTACATCTGCACCACCGCGCTACATCGACTCTACTTCCACTACGGGTCTGTGTGTCTAGTGGTAATTCTGTGATCTATAACTTGCAGTGGTTTCTTGGTTGCGTGGTAGAACATTTTGTTTTTTTGCTAGAGTAGCCTACCCATTCCCCTTCAATTAGGACTACACGGAAGACTATGGTAAGTAATATCTAGTGGAAGAATTGCTGGAACCCATTTTCAAATGCCACTCTTGAGGTATCTAAAATAAAACATTACAAAACAAGCGTGAGTTCAAAAAACTCAGCAAAGTGTATCAAAACCATTCATATATTTAAAACAAGAGATTATTGCAATTATAACATGGTAAGACCCTTGCACAGGAGAACAACATCATAACTTAACATTTATTTCTCTTTAACCATGCAATGCAACATGCAAGCTCATAATGCACATTTCATAGCAAATACCGGTATTGCTGGGTGCCCACCCATCAGTGTGCACCCACTCATTCCCATCCAGTCTGTGGATGGGCCTACCGACGTAGAACTTTCATGGCTCACTACGTGTGAGACATAGAGGCCACTCGGGTTACCTTTTCCATTATGAATGCACAAATGCAATTGAAATGAATAAGTTGCAAGTTGTATTCTAATCTAGCATTCTTATCACCATAACATAAACATAAGCATTGACATAATCTTAAATTCATAAACTTAACATTTGCATCATCGTGATCATAATCATAATCCTAAGCATTATCATACTCATAATCATCAACATAATCAACATCACAAAGCAAAGCAAGCCACAAATCCTCCTAGCATTCAATCTACAACTCAATCTCATTGTGTGATCTCACATGACACACAAGTTCATATCATTGTTCCATATTCCATTAGTCAAGATTAAACATTAATGATTCAAGTACATGTGATGACATGGCATGGCTAAGCAACTAACACGGTATAACCATCCCATGTTGATTTTAGATTAACCAACTATAATGAACCAATCTAGGGTGAAAATAGATCATGGCATACAAAGGACAAGGTAGGATATATATCAAATTGGTAGAAGAGCTAAGTCCCAATTTAATTTGAAACAATTGTATACTTGAAATAATATGCAATAAAGTAAAACAATATAGCGATTTTATAAAAATGGGTTCAACATAATCAAAGCACAACTTGCCTTGGAATAGGTTCTGTTCTTGCTCTGGAAATTGATCTTGGGTCGACGGATCCTCCTCCGAAGCGTCGCACAATTCAACGTCTACGCGAACCGAAGAAGAAAACCAAATAAATACCAAAATAGAGAGAAGAAGAACTCCAAAAATCAAATAAAACTCACCATTAAATAGATCTCAATTTTACAAATTTTAGAAATTTGAATTACTCAAATCCGAGTTCAAATACAAAAAATATATCTATTCAAAGTTTGAATAAATAATGAAAATACAGAAAATAGAAAATCCGAATTTCCCTAATTATTTTTATTCTGAAAACCGAGTTAATGCGTCATGCTAACGTCATGCTGGCATCAGCCCTGACCCGACCAACCCTGTGCTGACATGTCGCCCTGGCCCATGGACCTGGTCCACTGGACCGCCTCTGGTCTACCGTGGAAGTGGTCCACGGCGCCTCGCGTCTCATGCCTAACATGCGGCGGCACTCGATTGGTTGCTGCGCTCAGCTCGATCTGATCCACTGAAAGCAAATCGAACGGCCCAAAACGTGCGCAACGCGGTGACATTCTGACTGTTGATGGGCGACGTGGTTTGATCATGATCGTTGGTTGAAGATCCGACGGTCAATGAAGCTTCCCGACGAAGATGGCGGCACAGCAGCGTGTTGTCACCAGAGCAGAGGAAGACGACGGCACAACGGCGCTCCAGGAGGCCTCCGGCGATGTTATCAGGCGCGGTAGAAGTGTCTTGACGTGATGAGTTCGAGGGTACCATCGGCGACAACGGAGACGGCTCAACGGCAGCAGAAACGCGCAAAGATAGCGGCGGCAGGGGGCGGCAACTCCGACGGGCTCGTGCGGCGGCTAGGGCACGTATCGGTGAGCGCGCGTTGGACAAAAGATGCTGCGGTTTGCAAAGATCCCAATGTAGCCTACGACGCCTTAAATAGAGCCCTCGACGTCCGTATCCGATGCGAGATACGCGGAGGAAACTGCGGCGGTGACGAAGTTCGTCTGCGATATGGCTTACTGACGTGGCTGCATCTCGGACGTCCACACTGGTCCAATCGGGCGGTCGATAGCATGCGATGAAACGGCGAGATCTATGCCGATGGATTAAGATCCAGCAGTCGACACGCTTAGGGTTAGGGTTTCGCGCGGGGATTGGGCCGCATAGTACTAGGCCAAACGAAAACAGTAATGGGCTCTGGCCCGTTACTATTAAATATTTCCCCAGATTTTTCTTTAAAAACAATTTCAGAAATTCATTTAATTAGTTTAAGGCAATAAAAATATCAGGAAAAATCCAATAAAATTCTCATAAAGACTTTGAACATTTGAACTCAAATAAAATATTTTTATCCAAATTTTATATTAACTTTATCTATATTAAATTTATTTCCACAAAAAGGCTATTTCACATAATTTGAAATTAATTCAAATAAATTCTAGAAAAATCCAATAAATCTCAAGAAATCACAAAATGCATAAATAAAAAATAAAATAATAATATGGAAAATTTTGGGATATTACAGGCTTGGTCTTCTAGCTTCTTCATAAGTTCTACTTGGATTTTATCCAAGTCCCCCTCAATCTCAGCACATCGCAAGCAACTTTCTTGTGACTTATCTAATAAGTCCATAGCAAGTTTAGCACACTTGACATTTAAGGATTTCTTGTCAAGTCTTAGTTGCTTATAGCCCTCACATGAGCTCACTAAGTTCTTAGAAGCATGCATTTCAAGTTCATCGTTTCTAGAAGAAACCTTCTTGTGGTGATCGCTCATGGCATTAATTTCAACAAGCAATTTAGGGCAATTTTCATACGATGCACTAGAGTGAGCATGAAAAAAACTAGCATCGACAGGAATAGCATCAACAGAACCAGTGCTAGTATTTTTCGACCTAAGACTCTCAAGCTTCACAAGCAAAGCATCGCAAGAAATACAGTCATCAGTGACTCGGGAGGGAGAAGATCTAAGAGAAGATAACTCCCGAGTCAAGGTACCTACTTCCTTCTCTAGCTCTATACACCTAGCTTTAGCTCTAGCATAAAATTTTCCTAATTTGCAGAAAGCTTCATTGAGCTGGTCATAGGAGGGTACCTCGTCCGAGTCACTGTAAAGCTCAAAGTCGCGGATGTCGTTGGCGTCCACCATGAAGCACATCCTGGTGAATTCATCGCCGCCTTTCTTCTCTTGCAGATCATCCTCTCCCTCATCGCTCTAGGTCTCCGTGTTGGAGAGGTTGATATCATCGAGTGCGGCAAGGACGCGATGGGGAGCTTCTTGTTCTTCGAGAAGTTGTGGTACTTCTTCTCACGCGCTGGGTCACGAGCTGGAGGCTTCTTGTTGCGGTTCTTGTCGGTGTAGTCATTCTTGCCCTTCTCTAGCTTGGGGCAGTTCGCTCGAATGCGGTTGGGGCCACCACACTCGAAGCAGATGATCGTGCCACCTCTCTTCATCTCCCTCACCCTCTTGTATGCATGAGAAAATTTGCGAGCTAGAAGAGCAAGCTCAATTTCTTGAAATTTTTCCAGTTGGTCATCGCTTAGCTCGCAAAGGGTGGAGAGGGAAAAACCAGCAAAAGAATCCGAAGTGGATCCAATGGGATCGATGAATAACGCCATCAACTAAGATTTCGTCTTGCGAGAGACGACATCGATCTCATGAGTCTTGAGTCAGGAATAAAGCCTGTCAAGAGTCAGAGTCGATAAATCTGTAGTGTCCTTGATGGTGGTCACTTTCATCTCCCAAACTCGAAGATCAAGTGCAGTCAAGAAGTATTGAGAATTATCCGAGTCAGGGTATATGCAACAGACTGCTTGGAGGTCGCACAAAATCTTTGTAAATCGACCAAAGCAATCGTCAAGACTCTCACCAGCGTGTTGATCAAACTTGTTGTAATCACGCTTAAATTGATCCTATCTCACTGTCTTGATTTGGGTGTTACCCTCATGATAAGCATCGAGGGTCACCCAAATCTGATGAGCAGGACGAAGGTGAGAAACCTATCTTACTCACTGCAGCTCAGACCCTGTATGAGGATGTTCCTTGCCTTAGCGTTTGCCTCAACATCAGCCATATTGCTGGCCGTGACGTTGTCATCAGCAGGAACCTCATATGAGAGTTTCACCTTCTGCCATATCAGGAAGCCCTGAGTAGTGATGTACAACTCCATTCTTGACATCCAGAAGGAAAAATCAACTCCAGAAAAGAATGTAGGCTTGGCAGAATATTTGTCCATCGCCTTGGCTCTTGAGACCGGTCAAGATTTATGGAAGAGCAAAACGGCTCTGATACCAATTGGAGGACCGAAATGGCGATTAGAGGGGGGTGAATGATCCCAAATAAAATTTCCCCTACTCAAAATAATCCAAACAAGCCCACAGATAATTTAATCAAAAGGACCAAATCAAATAGAGGAAGTTTTCCTACAAGTCTGGTATGACTATACGAAGGACGGTATGACCAGACCTAAGAACAGCAGGAAGAATAGAGCCAAGAACAACATGAACTCAAAAGCTAATTCGAGGAATCTTTTGATCGGCTGAACAAAAAATCATGAAACTTGGTAGATGTGATCTGAAGGATGTTAGAAACTTATTCCAACCTTCAATCACAAGGATTGACGTAAAAGTTCTGACCTTTTTGTCCAGGAAGGAAAAAACACACCAAGTTCAAGCAAAACACAAGAACTTGATCTTGGACTTGCTTGTGGGGTTTTAATGATCAAGATAATCTTGGATAACCTCCCACTTGTCACAACAAGCAAGAACTCAAGTCAAAATCTCCGCAAACACAATCTATAAGAATGAATCACTTAAGAACACAAGATTGGTTTCTTGCAACAAAAACGCAACAATCCTTCGAAATAAGAGGCAATAGAAAGTAGGAGGGGAGGCAAATCCAAATTGTGTATAAGTAGATTGCAAGAATGAAGTGCGGAATTTAAATGCTTCAAAGTAAATTGCTGAATTTAATGCGTAATGTAAATTCAAGTATTATAGAAAGTGTTTCGCATTTCTGGAAGGTAGGTTTACAAAGCCTCAGAACAAAGTGGGCAAAAAGCTCAAAGGAGACAAAACCTCTAAAACCTTCAAGAGGAGGAAGGCCAGCCCTCCCCCTCTATTTATACTACTCTCGAGTCACCCACCACCCTTGGATGAGATCCTTTCTCCCTAAGGATCACCATCAAGGGTTAGGATGACTCCCATATACAGCCTTACATGGGCTAACCCGAAACCCAACAAGCACACCAGGTTTTCAAGGCATGCTAACTAGACCCGCTACTCTATCACCTAGACCGTGATCCGATGGTCCTCCATGATCCGAGTAGCTCTAGCAGTGTCATCCTGCAACCATCAAAAATAAGGAAACACATCACATAGCATTGCCCACTTTGCTCAAAATCGAGTCGATGAGTCGATATCGAGCATCGAGTAACCCTACTCGATACTTATCGATTCTCACTCTACTCGAGTCACTCGACCACAAGTTGATGGGGCATTACTCGACCTAACCCGCCGTTCGACCTGGTAGCATCCCTACTCGATACTTCTCGATTCTCACTCTACTCGAGTCACTCGACCACTGGTCTTCGACCAGCCAAAGTCTAGACCACTCGAGGTCTGACATTGGTTTTCGACCAGCCAATGTCCAGACCAATCGAGGTCCGACCAAACTCAACCTTGAGCACGAAAAAGCTCGAATACAGTCAATTACTAATCACACACTTGCACCTCCACATGGTCTTTCATACTTAGCTAGTAAGTCCTTAGCAAGTTCAGCACAATTGATATTTAAAGCTTCATTGTCAAGTTTTAGTTGCCTACAGCCCTCACATGAGTTGATTGTGTCCTTAGAAGCATGCAATACCAGTTCATTATTTCTAGTAGATAGCTTCCTAAGGTGAGTATTCATGGCATCAATTTTAGACAACAGTTTTGGGCAATTTTCACAAGATGCGCTAGTGTGAGCTTGAAGAAACTAGCATCTAAGTGAAGCTAACTCTCAAGACAAGGTACCTACTTCCTTCTCTAACTCCATACACCTAGCTCTAGCATGAAATTTTCCTAGCTTACAGAAAGCATGGTTGAGCTAGTTGTAGCAGGGTACCTCGTCCAAGTCGCTATAGAGCTCAGAGTCGCTGATGCTATTGGCGTCGGACATGAAACATGTGCCGGTGAAGTCGTCGCCACCTTTGTTCTTCTCTTGTTGATCATCCTCGCCCTCGTCGCTCTATGTCTCCGTGTTAGAGAGACTGATGTCATCAAGTGCGGAAAGGAAATGGTGGAATAACTTCTTGTTCTTTGAGAACTTGCGGTACTTCTTCTCACGTGCTGGATCGCGAGCTGGAGGCTTCATGTTGCGGTTCTTGTTGGTGTAGTCATTCTTTTCTGAACCGCTGGAGTCATTCTTTCCCTTTTCCAGCTTGGGGCAGTTTGCCTGAATGTGGTTGGGACCACCACACATGAAGCGGGTGATTGTGCCACCCTCTCCCTCTCCCTCACCCTCTTGTATGTATGAAAAAATTTGCGGGCCAAAAGAGCAAGCTCACTTTTTGGAAATTTTTCCAGCTGTTCATCGCTTAGCTCACAAAGGGCAGAAAAGGAGAAACCAACTAAAGTCTTAGAACAGGATCCAATAGGATCGATGACGAAGGCCATGGACTGTGACTTCATCTTACGAGAGGCGATGTCGATCTCATGAGTCTTGAGTCAAGAATAAAGCCTGTCAAGAGTCAGAGTTGATAAGTCCGGGGTGTCCTTGATGATGGTCACCTTCATCTCCCAAACTTAAAGATCGAGGCAGTCAAGAAGTGTCAAGCGTTCTCCGAGTTAGAGTATGTGCAACCAACTGCACAGAGATCGCTCAAGATCTTTGTGAAATGACCAAAACAGTCATTAAGGGTCTCACCAGTGTGCTGTTCAAATTTATTGTAGTCACGCTTGTATTGATCCAGTCTGATCGTCTTGATCTGGGTGGTGCCCTAATGGTAAGCATCGGTCGCCCAGATCTGGTGAGCAGATTGTCAGTGAGAGATCCTATCGTACTCATTATGGCTAAAGGCCCTGTATGAGTATGTTCCTTGTTTTAGCATTTGCCTCAACATCAGCCATATTACTAACTGTGATGTTTTCATCGGCAGGAACCTCATACGGGAGCTTCACCTTCTACCAAATCAGGAAGCCCAAGGCAGTGATGTACGACTCTATTCTCGATTTCTAAAATGGAAATTAAACTCAAGAAAAAATCGGAGGCATGGTGGAATACTTGTGCATCGCCATGGCTATTGAGACCGGTCAAGATCTATAAAAGAGTAAAACTGGCTTTGTTACTAATTGAAGGACCGAAACGACGATTAGAGGCAGGGTGAATGATCACAAATAAAAATTTCCCCTAAAAACAAACCACAAGGAGATAAGGTCGAATGACTATGCAATCCAAATAGTTGGTTGGATGAATAGTACCTCCCGACTAGAAGGCCAAATAAATAGTGCTTAGATAAACAATGAAAACTGGACTAGTTGGATGAATAGTAAATAACAAACTGGTCAGATGAACGGTGCTTGGTGAACAGTGTTTGGATGAACCGTAGCAACTGCGCTGGTCGAATGAATAGTACTATGAACTAGTCAATAGCACTAATCGGATGAACAGTGTTATGGTGAATAGTGCTCGGATGAACAGGTTCGGGGTGAACAATAAAAAATCAGCACGATCTCACACAACAATCGATGTAACTTTTGATCGAAGGATCCAAAACCCATGATACTTGGTGTGCATCTTCCTATGGATGTTAGAAACCTATTCAAACCTTCAATCGTAATGATTGATGTCAAAGTTTGGAACTTTTTCCAGTTTAAAGAATGTTGCACCAAAACCAGGTCAAACACAAAAACTTCACCCTTAGCTTGCTTGTGAGGAATTGATGATCAAGATAATCTTAGATGACCTCCCACATATCACAGCAAGTAAGAACACCAATGAACAACCCTTCAAACAAACAAGAATGAGATCTACCAAAGTCCGGCTAGTAAAAACCTTTGCCAAAAAATAAATTCTTAACGACAGACAGTCTAACCACATTAATGAAAGATCTGCCAACAGACTAAGTTTTCCTGACAGATATATTTTACCGGTAGAAAGATCTCTGCTGACTGATACCAGAATTACCAATGGATAGCTTGTTGGGAAGAACAATCATTGCCAACATATTGTCTAACGTGATGCTTTGTACCGATTCCAAAATCGCAGAAGTAGTTTGACAGATTAACTATCGGTAATTGACAGGAATAGAAAGTAATTTTTGGTCTAGTTGATAGGTTAGTGGGTCTAGTTAGTATATTTTGAAAACCGTGCAAGAAAACCCATTTGCTTGTTGGGTTTTGGGTTAGCCCTTGCATGGCTATATGAGTGGGTCAATCCTAGCCCTTGACGGTGTGCCTTAGGGTTTAGGACTCATCCAAGGGTGGAGGATGACCCAAGAGTAGTATAAATAGAGGGGTAGGGGTGCCTTCCCCCTTCAGAAGGTTTTGAGGTTTTTGTGCTCCTTTGAGCTTTGCCCACTTGTTTGTAAGGCTTTGTAAACCTCCCTTACAGTGTTTAAATTCCGCAGTTTACATTCATGCAATTTACTTTCATGCAAGTTGGATTTGCCTCCCCTCCTTCTAAATGCTTTTGGATCTTTTGCTGAGGATGTATGATTGATGGATAAGTCTTCTTCAGACCATATCCCAATCATCTAGGTAAATCTTGTGTTCTTTCTTGCAAGAAACCGATTTTTGTTCTTGAGAGGATCAATCAAGGAAGATTGGGTTTTTGGGAGTTATTGTCTTGTGTTCTAGGTTGCTATGACATGTGGGAAGGCATCTAGGATCATCTTGATCATCAAGAACCCACGAGCGAGCTAAGAGCCATGTTTTTGATTTTGAAACCGTTCTTGTGCACCCTTCCGTAAAATTGAAAAAGGTCAGAACTTTGACATCAATTCCTACAACCGAGGGTTGGAATAGGTTCTTGACATCCATAGGAAGGTTTCCACAAAGTTTCAATGAGTTTGGATTAGCGGATCAAAATATTCATCAATTTTCCTTTTTGAACCTGTTCTGAAATCACCGTTCATTCTTGTAACCCAGCACTACTGTGTAACATCCCAAAATTGGAGTTTTGGAATGTTTGAATTTGAAAATGAACCATTTGCATTTTTCCCAGATTAATCAAAGCTTAATTTGAATTTTATATTTATGAAATGATTTAATTTGACTAATCTATTCATCAAACAAAAGATTTTTCTGTATTTTTGGAGATTCATCAAACAAAACATAATGAAGTTGGGTTCATTATGCCTCAAGGAATTTTTCTATATTTTTGGAGATTTTTCTAAATTTATTTGCTATTTGTTTGAATTTATTTGCTTTTATTTGAATTTCTTGAATTTTCTAAATTCGGAAACGTTTTTATTTCCAAAACCCTCCGCGGGCCGAATCCTTTTGCGGCCCGTTTCCTCTCCCGCACGGCCCACTTCTCCTTCTCCGTCACCCGGCCCATTTCCCTCATCCCTGACCCAGGCAGCCCACGTGTGTGAGCCATTCGATCCTCGCGTGTGTGCGGTCCAGATGCTGCCACGTCACCTCGTGTCGCCTCCACCCGAGGCGTTTGTGTCGCGCACACCTCCCGGGATCCCTATTTAAGGAGCTACGCCCTCTCTGATGTTCCCCTTCATCCGCTGCGTCCGTCGCCCGTCTCACGAAGCCCGAGACCCATCCATCGCCGAGAACGACCTCACCGAAGTTCCTCCGCCGCCCAAGCCTTCTCCTCCGTTGTTTCGCCGCTCCAGTGCATCCCCGCTGCAGTCGTGCGCCTCCTCGAGTTTGCATCAACGTCCTCTTCTAGATCTACGCAAAACTGAGCCTGATCTATCACCGTTTCGCCGTCGGCTGCGTCTTCTTAGTCAGCCGCCACCTCGCCGTTGAACCTCTTCACCTAACCCTGGTCGTCCGATCGCCCACCAGCGGCTCAGATCTGGCCACATCGCAGTCGCCCATGTCCTTGATCTCTGCTATCAGATCCTGCGCCGTCGTTGGATGCGCGAAGTGTGGCCCGTCCATGTCAGCGTGACACCGGCCGCCGCGTCAGCAGCCGCGTGGCCCAGCCACGTGTGCCCTAGCCCCACGTGGCACGCCACCTCAACCAGTCTGCCACGTCACCCCCAGATCTCCTCGGTGCTCCCGGTTCACCGTGGACCGAGCCACTGATGCGTGGGTCCCACGTGTCAGTGGAATTTCTTTTTCTTTTTCCGATTTTCTAGAAAATCTGAAATTCCAGCCAATCAGATCTTGCCACATGTCAGACTTTCTAATTTTCTAAATTTCTGATCCAAGGAACTTCCAGGAGCCTGTTCTCCTTCGTTTGAGCTCCGATTCCAGTGATTCAAATTTCTAAATTCATCTAAATTCAAGATATATCTTCCATTACCATTATTTTCAATTTTTGAATTTTTTTATTTATTTGCTCTCGTTTCGCGTGTAGACGACGCAGTCAAAGCTCAAGCGAATCAGCAGTCGGAGGTAGAACTAGCAGGAGGTAGCGAAGGCAAGTCTTCCTTGAACATATTGATCCCAAATTTTATAAAAAGCTTATGTTTTTTTAAATTATGCATACTTATTTTTGTGCAATGTACTTTAAATATAGTTTTAGAGTATAGTTAAATACCAGAATTTGTTATACCCTCATTGGTATTGATCATGTCAAACCTTTGCCACCCTAGATGATACTAGCTATTTTATTTGGTGATAACAAGTAGATTAGCATGGGACGGTAGAATTGTTTAGTCCAGCTTAAACGTTTCGGTATTATGCCATTATGGGAACAACTTCAATCATTGTTGAAGCTTATTTGTAAAGTCACGGCAATTGGTGTTGCTGCTGTTATTTAAATGAAATAAAGTGAAAAATATAGTTTAGACCAGGGCGGATGGATGTTTGGCGGGTGCAGAAAGCACGAGATCTTGGAATGTGAATGTTTCGCCCTAGTCAATTAAGGACCAAAGCATGTTTTATCATGGACCAAGCACTACCGTACAAGCACAAGTCTATATAGGTATGACCTGGCTAAATAATTTGTGCGTCTCGTTATTAGCTTCGCCAGTTGGTGAGTGCCAGATGATGGCAGGCGCAAGAGGGGGCTTCTGTACTGGGCAGTTAGAACCCTAACAACGTTGAAACCTTAGCTAACGAGGTTAATAATGAGGTTGTACATTTTAAAGGCCTTGTCATGATCTCTCTGCCGACACACCAAAGGAAGTGTGTTGATAGCTTGGCAACAAGAGTCGATCATGTCTTGTGGGTAAAGTGTACACACTCTGCAGAGTTAAAACTACTTAAGTAGCCGTGCCCACGGTCAAGGGTAGGCGAGGTACGCTTGCACATTGTAGATTTCATGGTTTTGTTTTAAAGGAAAATGATGGTTTGGGAATCCGTGAGCAGATGGAACTCTCAGGTTATGATTTGGCAGATGGAACTCTCGGGTTATGATTTGGTAGCTAGAACCTGCTTTAGTTGTCATATCAAATTCAATTACTATTCAATTACATTTTGATCAAATGATGCTTTATGAAATTACTATTGGTATTTACAGTTAAACTTTGCTTTATGCTAAAAGAGCCATATTATACCTTCAATTGTTTAGCCTTGCATATAGTTATCATGCATTATGTTTCCAAGACTTGCGGAGTACATTTTGTGCTCACCCTTGCAACATCCCCAACTTTCCACAAAGGAGTTCGCAGAAGCTGAAGGTGACTACGAGTTTATGCTTGTGGTTATAGTGAAGGCGATCTGGAATGCTAGGACGCGTACCCCAGTCGATTGCCTGTTGGGCAAATGGATGGGCTTATCTTGCTATTGTTATTTCGTTTCCGCTGTTTCTTATTGAACTCAAGCCATGATGCTGCTTATTTGTAATAATTGGCCATAAAGCTAATACTCTTTTGCTTAATTAATAGTGTATGCTTCGTGATATGGATGTGTTGTCATCACAGTTTCCATTGAGTGTGCTAGTTTTTCCTAGACTAGCACAGGTTATACACAAAAGGTTCGGATTTGGAAATCTGATCCCAACATACTGCTAGAGTACCCCCAGTAGTGCCTAGTTTGTGGTAGTGCCGGCCTCAGGTTGAAAATTTTGAAAATTGATTCTTCCGCTTCCATTTGATTTCTAAGGGTTTTGGCTTAGTTCCTTTGGGGGATAAAATTTATTTTGGGATCATTCACCCCTCTGATCGCCATGTCAATCCTTTAATTGGTATCAGAGTCAGTTTTGCTCTTCCATAGATCTTGACCAGTTCTCAAGATCCATGGCGATGGAGAAGTATTCCACCAAGCCTCCTATTTTTTCTGGAGTTGATTTTCTGTTTTGGAAATCGCGAATGGAGTCATACATCACTGCCCAGGGCTTCCTGATATGGCAGAAGGTGAAACTCCCATATGAGGTTCCTACTGATGAAAACGTCACAGCCGACAATATGGCTCACGTTGAGGCAAACGCTAAGGTAAGGAATATTCTCATCCAGGGTCTTAGCCATAGTTAGTATGATAGGATTTCTCACCTCCGTTTTGCTCACCTGATTTGGGTGACCCTCGATGCTTATCATGAGGGCACTACCCAAATCAAGACCGTGAGACAGGACCAATTCAAGCGTGATTACAACAAGTTTGAATAACACACTGGTGAGTGTAATATCCAAAAAACAAAATATTCGAGCTGCTGTGGGCTGTTTTTGTGGTTTTAGTGGGCTGTTGTGGGCTACTAGGGGTTGGTTTCTTATGTTGGGCTCATGGTGGGTTGTCTTGGGCCAACATTGGGCCTTGTGGGGGGGGGAATCCCTAACCCTAGCCCCTCTCCCCTCCCCTCCTCCCCCAGCCACCCCCCATTCCCTTTGGCCAATAGCCGCCCCTTCGCCTTCCCTCCCTCTAGCTGCCCCTTCCTCTGCCCTCTTCCTCCTCCTTGCGCCCCCTCCTCGGAGGGAAGTTCCCTGCACCTCCCTTCTTCTCGGGATCTGCTCTTGGGTCCCCTGGTGGTCGCATCCTCGGGTGATTTCGTTGGAGAGGTGGGGCTGCGAGGCGAGGAGAAGTTCGCGTGATTTGAGGGAAGAGTTCCGTGTTCGTCGTCGATCAGATGATCTTTGGGAAGGTATGATGTTTCTAGATTCTTTTTGGTGTACCTTGGGTGCTGGTTGATGGGTAGGGCTCTCTAGCATCCCTCATAGTTGTGCTGTGATTAGATTGGATGTGGGAAAATCTGGGGTTGGGCGTTGTCTAGGTTCGGGCAGTGCAAACCCCCATGTTAGGGCAGAGATTATAAATAGTTCCACTCATTTAAAGAGGGGTTGGCCGTTGGGAAAGCTGTAGATCTTCGTCTTAAGTTTATTTAGGGAGCAAGATCACGAAATTTAGTTGGGTATTTTAAAAGTTATGGCTGTTTTATTGACTGCTGTCTAGAATCTGTCTCTGCTGACAGCAGTCGCGGAAAACTGCAGAGTAGGGCTAACAAGATGTTGAATTATTTTTTAAATGACCAGATTAAGTTAGGAAATTTCCTGTAGATTTCATAAATGTCATCCTTTACTTCTTTTGGAATTGTATAAAATTAGTTATGCTATTTTGAAGTCTCCTGTCCAATGTGGTAGCAGATCGGGTTTTCGGGCTAAATATGAAGGGCTAAATGATTTATTTGAGAGAATTGGTTAATTGGTAATATGTGGGTAATTTCCAGTAGTTTCATGAAGTTCTTGGCTCCTCGTGGTTAAGGCAAGTGCATCGTGTATGAGGATGAATTTAGATGACTTTATGATGGGATTTGATAATTGATACCTAGCTGTCCTACATGTTCATTATGCTTTATTATTATTGCTTAGATGCTGGTTATGTTTATGTTAATGGTAGAAATGTGCAACCTGCAAATAAACCATGTCATTTGCATTTGTGCATACATGATGGAAGAGGTGACCTGTGTTGTCCTCTATGTCTCACTTATGATGGGCATAAAAGACCTACCTCGGTAGGCTCTTCCACGGGATGGATGGAAATGGGTACACATTGACGGGTGTGCACTCAGCTATACCGGTATGAGCTATGAGATGGCAAGGTGCATATGGCATTCTGCATTACATGAATGATTGGATATTCTCAAATGATGAAGCTATGAGTTCTTACATATGTGTGAAAAGCTTGATGTGTTTTAAGTAATCAATTGCATTCATATGAGATGTTGTGGTTATAGGATGTACCTTGCTGAGTTTTGGACTCACGCTTTGTTTATTTAAATGTTTTTTTAGGGACCATGTGATGGCATGGGGAAAAGGGTTGTAGCACCACCTCTTCACTTCACATGAATTTAATAACCTTAGAATATCACGAATCTTAATTTTATAGTATCACATTTCCGACTTGTGGAAAAGAGTCATTGGTTTACCTTGGTTATGTTTTGCTAAAATAATGAATTAAGCTATGGTTTGACATTGTGATTATATTTTGTTAATTTGGTTTGTGGCTTTTGTTCCTATCATAAAATTTGTTTATCTGTCATATTATAGTCGTTATTATTACCATACGTTATCTTCTCAAGCAATTTTGTTTAGTTGCTATATAGATTTTATTTGGAGATGTTTCTTATTGCTGTAAATCAATTTTTATGCATTAGTGAGCTTTCTGAAATTTTGGTTTATTTGACTGTTTAGTTGTAATTCTTGCATGAGGTAGTAACATTTTGGGCTTACGGAATGCTGGGGTGTTACAGTTGGTATCAGAGCAGGCTTTAGGTCCATGGTGTGTGACATTAGAAAATTACTCTAGAGTGAACTAAAATTTTGATTTGGGAAATTAGACACATGGCTTAGGTATATACTCTTTAAAATTTTGCTATAGGATAATGAACTTAAAATCTGATATAGGTTGGTTAACTAATTTAAAACTTGACACACTCTGATGCACGGTAGAAAGGGTGTGGGTAATCATTGCATTATGCTTTCATATCTTATTTGAGCACTGATGATTTATGTTGAACATGATGGTGTTATGATGACGTATATTGCTATGTTTATGATTGAGTGGCTCGAAAGAATGTGATTGTGTGAATTAGTTGTGTCGAAGGGTTTTGGTGGTTGTCTGTGTGGCCGTGGTAGATGTTGTGGTTGCCTGTGTGTCCGTGGTAGATGTTGTGATTCTCTGTGTGGCCGTGGAAGAGGCCATGGTTGTTTGCGTGGCCATGGTAGAGGCCTTAGTTGTGGGTGTGGGTGGGTAGAGCCACCACCTAAGGTTTAGGAATCCCTCGTAGGGGAGAGTTGTTGTCTATGTATGTCTTACATCGGAGAGATTGTTGAGAAGGTTGCTTTCGTTATGTCTTCAATGGTCGGAGACAAAGAGAAAGTGTTTAGTGAATGAGTCTTTATTGGTTGCTTTTGCTACAGTTTTTGAAATTGGCTTTGTTGGTTACGTTGGTTGTTTTCCGTCAAAAATTGTTGCCTTTTGTATTTGTATATCGGTTTCAGCGCTTAAAAGAAGTTGTTTTTGAGCAGAACTTAAGTTATGAGGGTTTATGCTTTCTGCCTTTAGTATAAAAAGGATTACTTGATTGGTTAGTTTTCGTTTTGGTAAAAAAATACCCTTCCAACCATCTTCTTTTGTGGAAGTTTTAAATTTTGAGATTTGTCTTGTAGTGCTTTTGCATGTCAGAGTTTGGTCTTGTCGCTTTTTGATTTAATAGTCGTATTCCTTTGGGAAATATGGTTGGGTTTTCTAGAAAGAAAAATGCTGTAAATAAAGTAAGTAATCATGTGACTAAGCTAATTTGTTAGTAGTAAGAAGTATTGTTTAGCATGTTACATAGAATGTATTTGTGCGACTTATAGAATGAAGTTTTTCTTTAATAACTTGTGAGTTGAATCAATTAATTGTAATAGTTATCTTCCATTTAAAACTAAATAACTCTCTACTATCATGGATAATTCTATAGTGAGTAATGATTAAATGTGTTATTGTTTATGCTTGAGAATCGTTGCTTTACTTAAAAACAAATTGGGGTCACACCCTGTTATTTCTAGGATAGGTGACCAATGAGAATGTTTAAAACTTTAAACTTTGATGTGTAGTTATAACATTGAAATGATGTAATCTACTGTTATTGTTAAAGTAAATTTGCTAGTTGTTAAAGACATTCTAATATAAGCTATTGCTAGAGACATTTAATTGCGTTAGTAGATGACCACAAAGTGAATATTGATTAGAGTCGTTTTGTGTGTCGCTACGAACTATTCAAATAATTGGAAGTATGAAACCATGTTTCCTTGATGCTAATACAAATAGCGATTAAAAATGTATAGAATTTTCTATTTGATGAAGTTTTTAGGATAATGTGATGGTGTAAAGTACTAGAGTTTGTTGGACTTTGTTGCTTAGTGATAATTTATTATAGTGTATCAATGGAATGACTAATCAATGTTGTCATCAAAGAATGAGGAAACATAGAATGATTGCCATAGTGTTTGATTTTACCCTTAGCGAATGACTATCTTAGATCCATTCTTATGATATATGTTTCGTGGAGATAATATTTAATTATTAGAGTCATTTATTGATCGAATAAGTTTTTTTATTATTGAGATGTCGACTTATGGGTTGTATGAAATTTTTATGTTGATCATGCTGAAAATTTTGTTGAAAATATGTCTTAAATTTGGTATAGGAAGTTGTTTCATTGATGGTTCGTTATGGTTTGTAGACGAAAAGAAAATGTGATGCACTATCTTATGTTCAATTAACTATTAGGTTGAATGTGCTTAAAAATATTAACATGTTTCTCGTTGTTGATCATGATGAAGTAGACTTGGTTTGATGTATTATGATATTCATCATAAATTTTTTTTGTTATAATTCTTGGAGAAGGTAATTAAAGCAAGAATTAGTTTTGTGAATTATGTTAAATCATGATTGGGTTTCCTAAGGGGCAAATTGTGAATATTAAAGCCTTTAATGGTAAGCGTATTAGAATACTAGAGATAGTGTGATTTGAGGTGAATCTTCTTTTAAAGGTATGGATTAAATTGTTCATATAGTCTTTTGGATGAATGTCTTTTGCTAAGGCATTCTATATTATGTGCATTAGATCTTCTCTAGATTAGAGTTAATGTTGCGAAACTGTGGAGTTAACTTTGAGGTTTTAAAATGAGAATAAAATAGAGAATAATTATGAAGTAATCTGTTGATGGTTTTTGAAATGCTTTATTTCATTGATCAACGCCATTCATCTATCTTTGCTAAGAGCACTAGCTTAAGATATGATTGTGGAATTTATCCTTAAAGTTGTATGACTAGATTGCACTCTTTAGCGTACAAATTGAGCCATTTTTGGTATTATTAGTTAAAGCAAATAACCAAACCAATGTAATGTTTGAATGTTCTGATTGGAAATATTTGTATCTCAAGTTCAACTAGAGTTATATTTATTTAAAATGTGCATGGTGTTTGAGAATGTTTCTTAAAGGTGATCCTTATGATTGTATCAAAAGTGGTTTGTGCTGATGAAGTTGTTTTCTATTGGGAAATGTGTTTCTCTTTCCCATGAGAGAAAAGATGGTGGTTGTGTGGAAGTGGTTTGATTCCAAGATCAGTTTTCTTTCTCATTTTGAAATGATTTGCTTTGGTAAAAGAGATTATTTGTTTTGGTAAAAGTGATATGCATCCACAAAAGATTTATGCAGTGTTTCTCTTTTAAATTGACTTTCTTCCCTATGTGAGTTTTTAGCGCCTTGGTTTTAAGGTGATGAAGTGGTTTATATTGATAAAGAGAATCGAGATTTCATTTTGGTTCTGGCATGGGAAAAGAAACGGAGTGATCATGGAATTTTTGTTGAGTACAATAAGGGATTGTATTCTTTGCCCTTGTTCGTTGAGTGGAAAGAATGTGGGGTGAGACCTTTATGGAAATAGAAGTCAAGTTTGGGTGGCTAACAACCTAAGATCCTAGCCTTTGCTAGTTGTTGATCCCTGATGGTTTTTGAGTAGTGAGTAATGGGGGTATTCGCATGTCGTAGTATGGAGCTTGTTTAAGCTTAAAAGTTGACCACTAGGAAGTTGGGTGTAATTAAATTTCTATTTCTTTAGTGTGTCAGAATATTTGGTGATGTTGGATGTAGCTATTGTTATGATATTCAGAAGTGAATGGTTCTGTTGTGAAAATTTTTATTTCTTGGGTAGTTGTCCTTTGGAGCAAGGTAGGCGTACAAAAAGATAGAGTAAAATTTTATATTGTGGATTTGTGGTGGAAAACAAAATTGTGCCATAGTGGGATATTCCTTTCGATGGTAATGATCCTTTGGTTAAAAGGTCAAAAAATTGAGATGGACAGGAATCTTTGATTTGGTTCCTGGGGTACCAGTTTGGAACCTGTATGTTCATGTCGGCGTTTGATTTTGAGAAAGGGACCCATCGTTTGGATCATTCTAAATACTTGTGTGGGATGCAATGTGTTTCTTTGTTAAGGAAGATCTTGCAGAATCTCGATTGTGAGGTTTTGGTAGAGCCGTTGGTTGCTAACCCTAGGCATCTTGCCTTTGAGTCCTATCTAGTGTGGTAATTGGGGGAGTCAAAGCGGTATTGAAGCATTGAACGTCAAAGTATGTTGGAGTGTTTTGGTCGCTTCTATCTGAATGGGAAACAAATTGGGAGTTGGAGTCTCACATGCGTGAAAAGTATCCTGAGTTGTTCACTTCAGGTATGTGATGAGATTCATTCCCTTGTTTTGGTTGTCGCCTAGTGGTGTGCTCGGATTCGGGGTCGAATCCTATTAAGGGGGGAAGAATGTATTATACAAAAATAATATTCGAGCTGTTGTGGGCTGTTTTTGGGGTTTTAGTGGGCAGTTGTGGGCTACTAGGGGTTGGTTTCTTATGTTGGGCTGATGGCGGGTTGTCTTGGGCCAACGTTGGACCATGTGGGGGGAAATCCCTAACCCTAGCCCCTCTCCCCTCCTCCCCCAGCCGCCCCATTCCCTTTGGCCAGCAGTCGCCTCTCCGCCTTCCCTCCCTCTAGCCACCCCTTCCTGTGCCCTCTTCTTCCTCCTTGCGCCCCCTCCTCCCAAGGAGGTTCCCTGCACCTCCTGTCGGGCCCCGAATATGCAAATCCGGACCCTCTGTGTATTCAGCACTAGCCCAGGATCACGCTAGTGCACACAGTCTCAACATAGATGAAATATCACAATCATACATAGCAGAAAAAGATAAAAGACATCATATATTAAATACAACTAGTTACATAACCTTATGGTCAACTTACATGATTATGCCTTATAAGGCTGAACAACAATTTAAGCAGTAGCGGAAAGAAAACGTAGATGACCCTCAGTATACCACAGGCAACTGACAAGGCTCGCACCCTAGATGCTCGTCCCTTCGCAATACTTCTCCTCCATGAATGGCGTAGTCTCTTCTTCTTCTGAAGTGGTTGTTGTGGGGTGAGTACATAAAGCACTCAACAAGTCGTGCACATAATGCAATTCTAACATAACTATATGCAAGGCTTATTCCAAAGAAATGGCTAACATGGCTATTTTGCAATAAGCAGCATTTGTAAATGAATACAGTATATAAATTGGAAAGACAGTAAAAAAATAACTGTATTAGATAGATTCAACATTTCTCAAGTAAACCAAGTCTCCAATCCTATGTCAAGTTCCAACCTTTCATGGCAATCCTGCCTTCCCATTCCAAGTTTTCATTTCAAAAGTCTAACCCTTAACTGTAATTCCCGAGCTTTGCTCAATACCGTGAGCACGGCTATTCGAATAGGTTTACACTCTACAGAGGTTATGCACTTTACCCACACGACGTGATATTCTCTTTGTGCCTGGCCATTAGCACACTTCCTTTGGTGTGCCGGCAGAGAAATCACGACAAAGCCTTTCAGGAACCTCTACCTTATCCAAAGAACCTCTCCGGTATTGCCTTCACTATTACTCCTCTCACGCGGAGCCGAAGTATAGGACAGGCCAACACCATTGGATGGGCACCAAGCCATAGCACAGGTACGCTCCCCCACACAGATACACTTCTGTGTACTGTCACCCTGAGGTATCAGAGGAAAGATATCAGAAACCTAATCATCTAGGTCTATCCCATACCAGACATGTGGTCGCATGATTGACTCAGGTCAAAGGCTTGCAAGGTTAAGTCCTTAAGATGATCGAGGCAAGACTTCCACATACCCCTGCCCATCGGGCTCACCTTGGCATTCTCGCCCCTCGCCACTTGCCCCAATCTAAATCATAACCACCCCAGTTGATTACCAAGCACCACATGCCATCAGCAATTTAACCTCGTTGCTTGACATCCTCTCGCCACCACAACTCAATCTCATCGTGTGACCACACATGACACACAAGTTCATAACATCGTTCCATATTCCATTAGTCAAGATTATTTATCAAAGACTAAAGTACATGTGATGACGTGGCATGGCTAAGCAACTAATACGGTCTAATCATCCCATGTTGATTATTATTACTAACCAACTATAATGAACCAATCTAGGGTGACAATATATCATGGTATACAAATGGCAAGGTAGGGTATAGATCAATTGGGTATAATAGCTAAGTCCCAAATTTAATTGAAGACATTTGTACATGTCAAATAAAATGCAATAAAGTAAAACAATATAGCAGTTTTTGTAATCTTAGGTTCAACATGATCAAAGCACAACTTGTCTGGCACTTGCTATAAACTGCTTTTTACTATTTTTAATTGGTCTTCGGCTTCCTTAACCTTTGGCTCTTCAATCGAATGCTTCGACTTCCTCGTCCTTCAGCTACTTCGGGTAACTTCTGGACGACACGTCTAACGACAAAGAAGCACAAATACAACAAAACTCAAAAGCAATTCAAATAAACTCCAATTTAATATTAGATTGGTACTGAACGGAAGGGATTGAATTTAGGAACTTAGATTTGATCGAAGGTCGGATGAAAGAGAACAGGCTTTCAGAAGATTTATCGAGAAGGTTACGACTGATAATTAGGGAAAGACGGAGTATATTCCAGGGGATATCCTTCGAGATTAATTAACTCGATTGGACAGATATTGACATATGGGCTCTTGATCTATAGATTGGGTCCATAAAGATATGTTAGTTCATGATGAACTAAACTGATGCTCAATGTTGACTTTTGTTGACTAAACAAATACACTGTCAAAGAAAAGAAAGATAGACTAATAGAATAGATATGGCACTAGGATATGACATTTGGCCAATGGTCTATCGACCAAGTCCACGAATGTATTCTAGGTTAATGGCAGATTAGATTTTCAGGGATAAGACAAGGACGGATGGAATCGACATTCAGTGCGATCCGATTTGGGGTTCAGTCATACATCAAAAAAGAGACTTGACGATAACAGGGCGATGACGATATGTAGTAAGACAGTACAAATATCTTACTACGGTGGACACAACGAGGAAAACCGCAATACCGGCAGCGCAGCTCATGATGAACTCAGTCCATCGAACCGGTCTTAAGTTAGGTTTTGGTCCGACTTTGTAGATGATAGAAAGATAAAGCTAGACTCACAAGGAATGGGGTTAGATCACGATAGGACGATAGAAAGGATAATGACATCGCGCTACGCTCTTGCTGGAATGCGCGTATGCGATGATAGCGAAGCGAGAGCAAAGCGTTAACGGCGGAACGTTAACGAAGAAACGTTAGCAGCGGATCGTTAACGATGGAACGTTAACGACGGAATGTTAACGATGGAACGTTAACGATGGAACGTTAACGATGAAGGTGAAGCGTTAACAGAACACTTATGAGATTATAAGGTGGCAACCCTCGGTTGAAAGATAGGGCAGCGAGGTCATGACATGGCTCAAATTTGGTTTGAGATCTGCGGGGTACACATATCGTGACGCAACGACAAATTGGACCAAGGGTTAAGTCCGGGTTTGAGTGAAACGATTCAAGGATGAATACACTTGGCATAGGGTAGGATGGAAGGGTTGGCTCTGCGATTAAAGGTTACCAAAGATGGCGAACCGAAATGCGCACCGACACGAAGGACTAGGCCAAAAGACGTCGGGTAGATTCTAGAACATGGCTTTGACGGAAACCGGGGATCAATGAACTTCAACGGTGGGCAAAACAGGGGATAATGATCTTCTGGGCACAATGACATGGCCACGACAAACCAAAATGGTTGGCGGCACAAGACGACGCGCGGCGGTGGTAAAAAGGCGACGGTAACGAATATTAAACTTTTCGGAGGATGAAACAGCAAAGGGAAAGTAAGCACCACGTAGAACGCGGCGACACGAACTCAACGGTATATCCGGATTTGGAAGCAACCCAACGGACAGATCACAAACTGTCGACGAACGGCTGCCGGAGCTAATAGATCAAACGATCATAACTACTAAAATAATAGATTGATCCTAACTAAATTATACAGAGAGCTATCTGGGATCATTTGGCACAATATGACGTGAACGGATCTGAGTTTTACCTTCTGGATCAACGGGGAACACGCGACGAAGTTTTCTGCCGTTGGAACGCAGTCTGATGGGGGAGGATTGATTTTTCTGCACAAATCCCGCAGGTCAAACCTTTAGTTAGGGTGAGCACCGTGTAGAGGACATCAAGAGGAGTCTACAGAAAAAATTTCACGGTCAAACTCGCAAAAATCGAGGAGAACGGGCAGCAGCAAAATTTGAGATTAGAACGGCCGTAACTTTTGATTTCGCAGATGGAACTGGACCAAATTTGGCGGACAGATAGATCTGACAATTAGGCCCGAGATGACGCGGTTGTATCTCAGAACAACTCACTCAGCCGGTGAGGAACGCGATGCCGAAATCAGCCGACGAGAGGGGCGCCCGGGAGAGCTCGTCGACGTTGCAGGAGAAAAGGGTCACCGGCGGTGCTCTGTTTGGAATTTTCCAAAACTGCTTCACAGAGGTGTTGCAACATTCATGGGGGTGCTCCACAAAAAAATTTGGGGATGAACGGAGTTCGGGAGCGGCCAGTAGAGCTCGCCGAAGTTCTCACCGGAGTTGGGGGAAAAGGCTTGCCGAGGGAGCTTCGTTACGATTATGATGCTGATCTTTGAGTATGATGTGGGGAATGAGGAGAGGCGTCTAGGGTTCAATTCTCAGCTACAAAGGAGCAATGGATCAATGGGAAAAGCTCGCCGGAGATATGACTGAAAACTGCAGGAGTTACTGTAGCCGTTACTGTTTATTTAATCTGAATTATTAAGTATCACCCATAAAATCGAAATAAATATAAAACAACCGTTTAAAAAAAATCCGGGAAAAATCTGGAATGTGACCACAGCCTTAGTAACAAAAATAAAATATTATTACATAAAATAATAATTTTATTCGTGTACAGTAAATACTTTTATATTTTTTTTTAATATCTTTTTAATTTGGAAAATACTAAAACAACCCCAAAAATTCTAAGAAAATTCAGGGAGTTTAATTAGGACATTTTGAGATCAACTAAAATATTTTGGTACCACCAAATATTTTATTTTTATATCCACATATATTTTTATTTTGTTAAAGCTTTCGGAAAGTATTTAGAACATATATAATTTGACAAAAGTAGGAAATTTCGCAGAAATTCTCTTAGGTTTATTTATATTAAATAAGATAGTTTTAGCAAAACCAAATCTTTTATTTTGTCTCCAAACTATATTTTTAATTGATGAGACTTTTGGAAAGATTTTGAAATCAGGATTTTAACAAATAATGGGAAAATTCACCGAAGTTCCATGTGATATATTTTTTTTAAAAAAAATTAATTCCAACTTAAATAGGGTTTTTATTTTTTTTAAGGAAATAGTTTTAAGTTTTTCTAAAAATAGGCAAAAGTTTTTTTCTTTTGAACTCTAGAGAAATCCAGAAAATAAAGAGGAGACAAATAAACTTGAGGCAACCGATAAAAATAATAATTTAAAATATATTTTTTATCCTATTTTTGAAATGAAATTTTGGGATGTTGCACCTCCCTTCTTCCCGGGTGGTGCTCTTGGGTCCCCTGGTGGTTGCATCCTCGGGTGATTTCGTTGGAGAGATGGGGCTGCGGGGCGAGGAGAAGTTCGCGCGATTTGAGGGAAGAGTTCCGTGTTCGTCGTCGATCAGGTGATCTTTGGGAAGGTATGATGTTTCTAGATTGTTTTTGGTGTACCTTGGGTGATGGTTGATGGGTAGGGCTCGCTAGCATCCCTCATAGTTGTGCTGTGATTAGATTGGATGTGGGAAAATATGGGGTTGGGCGTGGTCTAGGTTCGGGCAGTGAAAACCTCGATGTTAGGGCAGATATTATAAATAGTTCCATTCATATCCAGAGGGGTTGGCCGTTGGGAAAGTTGTAGATCTTCATCTTAAGTTTATTTAGAGACCAAGATCACGAAATTTGGTTTGGTATTTTAAACGTTATGGCTGTTTTATTGACTGCTGTCCAGAATCTATCTCTGCTGGCAGCAGTCGCGGAAAACTGCAGAGTAGGGCTAACTAGATGTTGAATTATTTTTAAAATGACTAGATTAAGTGAGGAAATTTCCTGTATATTTCAGAAATGTCATCCTTTACTTCTTTTGGAATTTTATAAAATTAGTTATGATATTTTGAATTCTGTTGTCCAGTGTGGTAGCAGGTCGGGTTTCCGGGCTAAATATGAAGGGCTAAATGATTTATTTGAGAGAATTGGTTAATTGGTAATATGTGGGTAATTTCCAGTAGTTTCATAAAGTTCTTGGCCCCTGAGGTTTGGATTATAAGGGTGGAACTTATAACCTTTAAACCATTGGGACAGCAGAGGGATGGTTTAGATCGCCGAGTGAGAAAGTTATTTGAAATGAGGTAGGGCGTGGGTTCGTTGTCGCTAAATTTTATTGCTTATGCTGGAATTGTATTGTTGAGTTGTATGTGATTTATTCTCATGTGTGTGACTTCAGGAGTGGCCTCAACCTCACGCCACTCCGCTCCTCGTGGTTAAGGCAAGTGCATCGTGTATGAGGATGAATTTAGATGACTTTATGATTGGATTGGATAATTGATACCTAGCTGTCCTACATGTTCGTTATGCTTTATTATCATTGCTTAGATGTTGGTTATGTTTATGTTAATGATGGAAATATGCAACCTGCAAATAAACCATGTCATTTGCATTTGTGCATACATGATGGAAGAGGTGACCTGTGTGGGCCTCTATGTCTCACTTGTGGTGGGCATAAAAGACCTACCTCGGTAGGCTCCTCCACGGGATGGTTGGAAATGAGAGAGACCGGTATGAGCTATGAGATGGCAATGTGCATATGGCATTCTGCATTACATGAATGATTGGATATTCTCAAATGATGAAGCTATGAGTTCTTACATATGTGTGAAAAGCTTGATGTGTTTTAAGTAATCGATTGCATTCATATGAGATGTTGTGGTTATAGGATGTACCTTGCTGAGTTTTGGACTCACGCTTGTTTATTTAAATATTTTTTTAGGGACAACGTGACAGCATGGGGAAAAAGGGTTGTAGCACCACCTCTTCACTTCACATGAATTCAATAACCTTAGAATATCATGAATCTTAATTTTATAGTATCACATTTCCGACTTGTGGAAAAGAGTCATTGGTTTACCTTGATTATGTTTTGCTAAAATAATGAATTAAGCTATGGTTTGACATTGTGATTATATTTTGTTAATTTGGTTTGTGGCTTTTGTTCCTATCATAAAATTAGTTTATCTGTCCTATTATAGTCGTTATTGTTACCGTACGTTATCTTCTCAATCAATTTTGTTTAGTTGCTATATAGATTTTATTTGGAGATGTTTGTTATTGCTGTAAATCAATTTTTATGCATTAGTGAGCTTGCAGAAATTTCGGTTTATTTGACTGTTTAGTTGTAATTCTTGCATGAGGTAGTGACTTTCGGTTCATACAGAATGCTAGGGTGTTATAGTGAGAGTCTTGATGAGTGTTTCAATCGCTTTACTAAGATTTTGAGCGATCTCCGAGCAGTTGGTTGCATATACTTTGACTCAGATAATGCTCGTCATTATTTGACTGCACTCGATCTTAGAGTTTGGGAGATGAAGGTGACCACCATTAAGTACACCACCGACTTGTCGACTCTGACTCTTGACGGGCTTTATTCCAGCCTCAGGACTCATGAGATCGATGTCGTCACTCGGAAGTTGAAATCTCAGTCGATGTCTTTGGTCAGCGATCCCATTGGATCTTCTTCTTCTGATCCTTCTGTTGGTTTTTCCCTCTCCACCCTTTGCGAACTACGCGTTGACCAACTTGTAAAATTTCCAGAAAATGAGCTTGCTCTTTTAGCTCTCAAATTCTATCATGCATACAAGAGAGTGAGAGAGAGGAAGAGAGGTGGCACGATCACCTGTTTCGAATGTGGTGGCGCCAATCACATTCGGGAGAATTCCCCCAAACTGGAGAAGATGAACGACACCAGCGGTTCGACAAAGAATGACTACATCGACAAAAACCACAACAAAAAGTCTCCAGTTCGCGAGCTGACAGGTGAGAAGAAGTACCGCAACTTCTCCAAAAACAAGAAGCTCTTCCACGCGTCCTCACCGCGCTTGACAACATCAACCTCTCCGACAAGGAGACATGGTGGGATGAGGGCGAGGATGAAATGCAAGAGAAGAAAGGCAATGACGAGTTCACCGGCATGTGCTTCATGGCAGACGCTAACGGCATCATCGACTTCGAGCTCTATAGTGACTCGGACGAGGTACCCTCCTATGACAAGCTCAATGAAGCTTTCTGCAAATTAGGAAAATTTCATGCTAGAGCTAGAGCTAGGTGTATGGAGCTAGAGAAGGAAGTAGGTACCTTGACTTAGGAGTTAGCTTCTCTTAGATCTTCTCCCTCCTGAGTCATTGATGACTATTCTTTGTGTGATACCTTGCTTGAGGAGTTAGAGAACCTAAGTGTGGAATATATGAAACTAGGTGTCTTCATAACCGGCCCAGATTGCCTAAGGGAGAGATAGGGCCGAGAGGAAGGCCCAAAGGATAAGCTCCATGCCAAGCCTTGCTGCCGTGCGGAAGGGGATACATCCTATAGACAGTTGAACATGCATTTAGATATAAAAGATACGATTGTAATCCGAGTTGTTAACAGGGTAGATAAAGATGTAAAGTCTATCCTGTAACCGATTAGAATTATATAACCGATCGGAATCCCTTAACTGATCGGGACTCTGTAAACCGCCCCACCCCCATTATATAAGGGAGAGGGCGAGCAACAACAGAGGCATCGAGCAATAGAGCTCACGAGCAATCTTAGATCCAAGAGATCCACATAATCCCAGCACGCAGGACTAGGGTATTACCTCCTCCGTCGAGGGCCTGAATCTGTCTAAACCTTTGTCTTGTGTGACCTTCGAGTTTGAGATCTGGCGCCTTCCCCATAAATTTAATATCGACTACAAAAGTCGACAGTTGGCGCGCCAGGTAGGGGAAGCCCTATAATCTTTTCCTACAGACTCGATGGTAGCAACCAGCGGAATCATCGCCACCTTCGTCTCCGGCCAGGCTTTCCGCTTTGGAAGCCTGGACTTTCGCAGATGTGCGCAGAGAACTTGTTTGCCTGGACCAAAACAAGATCCAATCTAGTAAAAATCAGGCCGACTCATCTCAGGTATGCCATTCTGACTCATCCAGCGAACCTGTCGGCATTGCGAGGAATTGCTACGATATTCACAGCATCTATGCAATAGAAGAGCAGAAGACCGATCTCCAATGCCAGCAAGAGATTCAAGAAGCTGCGGAGGAAGATCGCCTTCTTCGTAAGGGTATGGAAGCACAAGCGCGATCGCTTCTATCTCGCGGCCGCAATGTCCGCGAGGACATCCTTCAATCCAGATTGGGAGACCAAGCTGTCTTCCATACACCGCAGCAGAACGTCATCGCCTCCAAGACGCTCCTCGACACGCTGGACCCGATGATTGGATCTGATAGCCTGGCGGCCCCGATCGTGGCCCAGGTCAATGCCATGGTGATGGCGGTGGCCATTCAGCAGAATCAGGAAAAGCTGGTACGAGAAGCGCACTCGCGCTCCCACGTGGCTACCCATGTCGCTAGCAGTCGGACTACTACCAGTCGGAGTACCGGCAGTCGGCGCCCTATACAACCAGTCTGAGACGTCCGCCGGAATCTCAACCGTGACCTCCGCTAAGACATCAACGCCAGACGGCAAGAGCGGGACGAAGAAGATCGACGCTGGCGCCACGACGACTATGAACACTTCGGTACCGGCCACGGTCCACGAAGCGATCAAAGGTACGACGACTGCAACGACTATAGAGACCATCATCGCTGGGGTCAGAACGATAACGACGATCGTCGAGTCATGGACTCGTCGCGCCGAACGCCACCCCGGCGTAAATACTTTTTCTCGCGTCAAACAACGCCGCTGAGTACGAGGCACTCATCCAAGGGCTCCGTATCGCCATATCGCTCGGTATCCGACGTTTGACGGTTCATGGAGATTCAATGCTCGTGGTCAACTAGGTGCAGAAAGAATGGTCCTGCATCGAAGACAACATGGCTGCCTACTGCCAGGAGGTACGCCAACTAGAAGGCAACTTCGATGGTTTGAAACTTGTTCATGTGCTCCGTCGGGACAATGAGGTGGCCGACGAGCTAGCAAAAATGGGATCTAGCTGGACCACAGTTCCCGTGGGAGTATTCGTCAAAGAAATTCACAAGCCCACAATAGGCACTCGGCCAAAGTCGGACGTCCCAGTGGAGAAGAGCGAAGAGGCAGAAGTCTTGGTCATTACCCCCGATTGGGCAGCTCCGTATCTGGACTATCTGACGAAGGACGAGCTACCTGAAGACCGCATGTAGGCTGAGCGAATAATGCGCCGAAGCAAGAGCTATGTGGTGATCAAGGAAGAACTCTATCGCAAGAGCTCCTCTGGTGTACTATGGCGGTGCATATCGGAACAAGAAGGAAGAGATCTTCTCAAGGAAATCCACTCGGGAGTTTGTGGGAATCACGCGGCGTCATCAACCCTAGTTGGAAAGGCTTATCATCAGGGATTTTTCTTGCTGACTGTTGTCACCGATGCAGAGAACATCGTCCGACATGCGAAGGATGTCAGTTCTTTGCGCGACAGGTGAACAAACCAGCATAGGAACTGCAGACCATCCCAATCACCTGGCCTTTTGCGGTCTGGAGGCTTGACATGGTGGGACCTTTGAAGAAGGCGCAAGGTGGTTATACTCATCTCTTCGTAGCCGTCGATAAATTCACTGAATGGATTGAGGCCAAGCCAGTCGCCACAATCACAGCCGCAAAAGCCAAAGAGTTCTTCCATGAAATCGTGGTTAGGTTTGACGTACCAAACCGAATCATCACGGATAATGGCACCCAATTCAGAGGTGGCATATTTCAAGACTGGTGCGACGAACTCGGCATAAAAATTTGCTTCGCGTCAATAGCACACCCCCGAAGTAATGGGCAAGTCGAACGAGCCAACGGCATGGTTTTACAAGGCCTAAAGGCAAGAATTTTTTATCGTCTCAAACCGTATGCCACTCGGTGGGTCAAAGAATTGCCTTCAGTGCTCTGGGGGCTACGAACTACCCCCAGCAGAGCAACCGGACAGTCACCTTTCTTCCTAGTGTATGGCTCGGAGGCGGTCCTCCCCACTGAGTTAGAATTCGGATCCCCGCGGGTTCGGAGCTATGAAGAAGTCGCTTTGGAAGAAAGCCAGCTAGAAGACCTCGACCGACTGGAAGAAGCCAGGGACGTCACGACAATTCAGTCGCTATCACAGTCGCAATGTAAGGAGCCGCGCATTCTCCAAAGGAGATCTGGTCCTTAGAAAGAATCAGAAATGCGAACATAAGCTCTCCCCAAGCTGGGAAGGCCCTTATGTCATCGATGAGGTGATACGCCCTGGGGCTTATAAGCTCAACTGTGAAGACGGCACAATTATCAGCAACACTTGGAACAAAGAACAGCTACGTCATTTTTTCACTTGAACTTTGTATTTCAATTGTTTCTTTATGAATAAATATTTGCTCTTAAAGTTGTTCTCGTATAATCTTCTCGAAAATTATGTGTGTGAGTGCTTTGCTCCTACAAATTTCAAGACTCTGAGACATGCGTCATGAAGCATGCCTCAGAGCCTGGGGCCTGGACTAGTCGGACATGACATGTCAAAACCACTTGGGCAAAGCAGCATATTTAAAGACAAAATGCAAGAATAAAAGAAGTACTTTCAATTATTTGTTTACAGGTCCAAGGTTTCCGCAACAGCCGAAGAAGTATCCTTAACTTCCTCCTAGAGTTCGGCCGCCCGGTCTTCATCCACGTTACAAGCATAGCCATCTTTAATAGCCTTAAGATCCACTCGGGGATAAAGTGACTTGGTGATCGCCAGAGCCTGGCTAGCGCCATTAGTCGCCGTTTCCTTCAAGAGTATCTTGAGCTCCTTGGGGGCTTCTTCCAGTTGGGAGATGGCTTGGTCCCTACTGAGCGGCCTCTCGCCTCCGGGATGAAGCAACCTCAGCAGCGGCTCAGAGGCCTCGTGAATCTTGGAGCAAGACGTTTCAAGGGCCTCAACCCTCTCGTTATAAGCAGCGTATTGCGCCCGCGTCTTGAACTTGTAGTCTGCAAGCAAAACTGATTATCAAGAAATGCCAAGAAGGCAACGAAGACAAAGGAGGGCCAAGCTGCCGAGCGTACCTTCTAACTCCTTCTCCGACTTCAATTTGGAGGCTTCCGAGACCTTGAGTTGCTCTTGAAGCTTTACAACGGTGGAATCCCGAGCTGACACGAATATAAGGAAATCAAAAGATCGGACGATTGAACAAGAGCACGGGGTGGTCTAGGAAATATTTACCTCGAAGGGAGCCAACGACGTTTAGCTTCTCCTAGCGCAGGGATTTCTGCTCTTCCCACAACGCTTGGACCTTCGACCGAAGAGCTCGTAGCTCGGCTGCATGTCCAGCCTTGATTTGCTCCAAGTCGGCCAGATATTCCTGGCACGTCCTGACCTCCAGGAGCATCTTCTGGAGGTACTCAGACTTCTTTTCAGAGCGTTCTCTCAATTTCTGTAACCATCGCAGGGGAAGGTGAGAACATGTTAACCGGCACAAGCACGAAGGTGATAAGAGTAGTGAAAGTATTACCCAGGCCAGGCGAGCACAAGCGGTGGCATGACGGTAAAAGTCGTTCCTTTCTCTCTCCTCCTCCGAGTCGTCCAGGAACTTCAAGTCGTCCTCCTCATCAACCCACGAGGTTTTCATTATGAGTTGAGGACGGGAAAGAGTCGGCGGAACTCTAGAGATCTCTTCAACCTCGGGGGAGGGACGGGAGATGGGCTCTTGAGCAGCAGGACCCGATGCCGAAGCATGGGGTGTCGGTGAAGGCGGCTGGGGCTTGGTTGGTGCTCCTGTGTCCCCGGGCGAGGCCTCATCAACCAAGACATGAACATCCTGGGGCTCAGTTTCTTCAGGGGCCTCGGACGGTGTCACGACCGAAACATCGTACGAAGGATTCCTATAAGAAGAACGATCAGTAAATAAACCGGCAAAACGCATCAAATAAGAGTCGATGGGGCATCGAACCTGTCGGACTTCTTTATTCTCATTGGTGGCTTCTTTCGGGTGGCAGAGCCACTCCCGGAGGGACCACTCGGGGCGCTACAAACTGGAACCCTGGGCTCCTCCCGACTGCCCGAGTCTCTCGAAGTGGACTCGGCTGTACCATGGGCTAGCGGGGAAGGGGCGCCGAAGGCACTGGGGCTCGTGCTAGGGGTTCCTGAATTTTGGGACCACCAGTCGGGCGCCGGGGCTTCGCAGGGTCCTTAGCAATCACTTTCTTCCCCTTCTTGGCTGCGGGGTCTCCGACCGTGGAGCTCGTAGGCCGTTTAAAGGGAGCGCTCTTATGAACGGGCATCTCCGGGAGAGGCGCATCACTAAAGAAGGCCAACCGATCCTAAAAAGGAGTATCACAACTATTAAAAGACATTCAGAGACCAATGTGGGAGTCTATCGGCTAAACTTTCTTATCTCAGGAGGAGGATTTGATGCAGTGAACGACTTCGGGCATTTGGCGGTGGACATCTCTACGCTCGGGATAAAAAAGTCACCTACCCGAGCATATACCTGCTCCTTCGACACTACTTCGGGCAGTTCCCGGGTCAGATCATCCTTTCCTTCAAATGCGTATCCCAGATGGACTCACTTCTTCAGAGGTTGTATCCGGCGAGCAACAAAATGAAGGGCCAGACCAACTCCCGTGAGACCATCTTCCTTTAATTTGTCGATCAGCACCAAGAGGTCTTGCACCTGATCCATGCCGCCGGCGTTGGGAGCAGATTGAGGAGAGAGCAGGATCAGGATTTGGCACAGTAGAACCACTCCTGGTGACAGCCTTTATTGGAAGTTTTGAAGTGAATAGCAAAATAGTTTTTCTTTAACCCCTCCCGTAGCTGAAATTCGGCTCGTCCAATTACATTGGGGTCGCTCTTTGAGGGATAAGGTTTCAAAAGGTAAAAATGGCGAAAGAGATCGAAATGGGGGCGGATGCCCAAGAAAGCCTCACAGAGGTGAACAAAGAGAGAGATCTGCAGGATGGAATTGGGATTCAAATTCACCAATTCAATGCCGTAAAAGAAGAGAAGACCGCGAAGAAAGGTGCAGGCAGGAAGGCCCAGCCCGCGTTGGAAGAAGGATTCAAAAACCACAATCTCTTCGGAACGGGGGGTAGGGATGGATTCACCTGCGGCCGGTTGTGCGGAGATCAAGATCAGGGCTGGAAGAACCCCGTCATCCACCATGGATTGCATTCGCTCTTCCGTCGTCACCGAGGTGGTCCAATCTTGAGGCAAAGGCTACGAGGAGGTGTCTTTGGAAGAATGAGAAGACATTTTCAGAGGAAAAGATCAACGGCGGCGCAAAGATGCGAGCGTAACAGCAGTTAATCCTAGCGGCGGAGAAGACGGAGAGACAAAGGGAGCATAAGAGGCAGGCGTATGCGATGGGAAAAATGAACCATCGGCTTAGTCTTTAACGGGGGCAAATTAGGTTTTCGCCGAATCGACAGGAAAGAGATTGACCCTGCTCTATGCTTCATAATGATTTGCTAGCCTGGAGTCCAGACATACAGAGGCAGTTATGGTTTGACCAAGTCATATTTGGGACACGTTGCTCCCCACGATGGGATGCTTAACCACTTATCGAACTAAGCGAGACGTGGGTGTCCTTCAGTTCGGATTAAAAATATCTTCTTGTGATATTCCCCATGTTGGGTCGCTAGGTGGTTACCGTATGACGGAATCATATATCACGAGTTGAGCATGATAAGGCACGGTTCCAATGGTATGCCCCAAGATGGGTCGATAAGCTGTGCATCATAATAAACGATTACAGATACCGTTCGAATAAACCTTGATATGTCCCAAGTCAGACTAGAGCTGTATCCTACACCAGTCGGATACAGGTATCACTCGGCCATGAGTAGAGAAAATCTCGATACGCTCTAACTCGAGCCTAAGCTATATCCTACAGCATTCGTATATGGGTATCACTCGGCCAAGAGCCACGTATGTATGGTACGCTCCAAGTTGAGCCTAAGCTATATCCTACACCAGTCGGATATAGGTATCACTCAGCCATGAGCCAAGAAAATCCTGATACGCTCCAAGTCGAGCCTAAGCTATATCCTACGACAGTCGGATATGGGTATCACTCGGCCTAGAGCCATGAGAATATAATATGTCCCAAGTTAGACCAGAGCTATATCCTACAGTAGTTGGATATAAGTATCATTTGGCCAAGAGCCTCGTGAATCCTAATATGTCCCAAGTCGGACCTAAAATATATCCTACGATGATTGGATACGAAAATCACCCGACCAAAGAGCCATGCAAGCTACGACATACCCCAAGCTGGGTCTAAGCTATGTCAAACGACAATCATGAAAAACACTTGGAAAGGTATTTCTTTATTATATATAAAGTTCTCCATGCATTATGCTTGGGAAAATATTACATTTATAGGGTCTTACACCTCTACGCGGCGCACACGATGGAGCGCCTCTACGAGGGCTTCCCTAGCCCTATAAAGAGCAGGGAAGATCTCGAGGAGGGTGTCGAGGGCGACGACTTTCTCTTCCGCCCATTCCACCACGGCAAGGTCGAAGAGCGCCCACTCCTCAGCGAGATCGGGGTCCCGGCTGTCAATGGAGATCCCTCGGAAAGAAGTTGGAGCTCAGAGCAAAAAAGATGGAGTTCAGAGCAAGAAGATGGAGAACTAAACGTGAGGGAATAAAATCCCAGAAGCACTAGATCGCCTTTTATAGCTAATGCGGTAAGGTTGAAGTAAATGCAAAGATGCAGTAACATCAGAAGCCGAGGAGGCTTGAAGTTAAGATGGTTTCAAAAGCCAAGGATTTTTTCAGCAAATGAATTGGCACAAAAATAAAGACGACCTCGAAGACAGTCTGGGGCTGATCATTGAAGAGGAAGGATATTAAGGTTTCGCTTCGAGCATTCAAACCAAAAAATCAAAGGTTATAATCGAGTCCTTCATAATCCCTTTGCTGCAAAGAAAAGCATTCAAATCAAAGAAGAAACCAATCAGAGGTTTATGCTAGTAGCTGAAAGTGCGGATCCAAGTCGAGTCCCAGATAAAGATATAGCAATCGGATCATGAATCACTCAGGGGCTACTGTGGAATATATGGAACCAGGTGTCTTCATAACCGGCCCAGAAGTGCCTAAGGGAGAGATAGGGCCGAGAGGAAGGCCCAAAGGATAAGCTCTGTGCCAAGCTTTGCTGCCGTGAGGAAGGGGATACATCATATAGACAGTTGAACATGCATTTAGATATAAAAGATACGATTGTAATCCGACTTGTTAACAGGGTAGATAAAGATGTAAACTCTATCCTGTAACCGATTAGAATCATATAAAAGATCAGAATCCCTTAACCGATCGGGACTCTGTAAACCGCGCCACCCCCATTATATAAGGGAGAGGACGGGCAACAACAGAGGCATCGAGCAATAGAGCTCACGAGCAATCTTAGATCCAAGAGATCCACATAATCCCAGCACACAGGACTAGGGTATTACCTCCTCCGTCGAGGGCCTGAACCTGTCTAAACCTTTGTCTTCTGTGACCTTCGAGTTTGAGATCTAGCACCTGCCCCATAAATTTATTGCCGACTACAAAAGTCGACACTAAGGACTATACATGATAATGTGCTTGTTGAACTTGATGGTCTTAGGTTGAAGAATGCTAGCACTAGTTCTGTTGATGTTATTCCTATTGAGGCTAGTTTTCTTCATGCTCACTCTACTCCATGTCAAAATTGCCCTAAACATCATGATGAAATTAATGCCATGAGCGAGCACCTTAGGAAGCTTTCTTCTAGAAATGATGAACTTGAAATGCATGCTTCTAAGGACTCAGTCAGCTCATGTGAGGACTGTAGGCATCTAAAACTTGACAATGAATCTTTAAATGTCAAGTGTGCTAATCTTGCAAAGGACTTATTAGTTAAGTCACAAGAAAGTTGCTTGCGATGTACTGAGATTGAGGGGGACTTGGATAAAATCCAAGTCGAACATAGGAAGAAGTTAGAAGATCAAGCCCTTAGGATTAGAAATGCTCCTTGCGTTTCTAGTGAGGCCCTCAAGATTGAAGGCACCGTGTTGAGGGAGAAAAATGCACGTGCTGGGAGTTCTTCTCTTTCTGGTTCGTCTTCCTCTTCTCTTCCCTATTCTTCTTGTGCCTCTTTCTTTCGGGAGTGTGTGTATCACATGAGCACTCTCGAGAAGTTTGTTGGAGGCAAGAAGAAGCTCAATCTCATTCTAGGACAATCCAAGATTAGCCGATTCAATCAGGGTCGAGGATTTGACTGCTTGGAGCACGCTTGAGCGCATCCTCCCGCCATTGTGCGTGGCTCCAAGTGTGGTGAGATTGTGGTAGCTCTCAGGGTGAGTACTACTATGTTTAGATCTGCCGGGGTTGTCCATAGGATCACTGATCAGAAGGTTGCTCCTTCTGCTACTTCTGCCTCTATCAAGGCGAAGTATACTTGGAACTTCTGGCAGAAGAATGGACATTTGGTAGATTTCTGCTGTAGGCACGCCAAGATCACAAGGCGTGAGCGTGTGGCTTCTCCTAAGGGTATTCAGGGTCATCCTCAGACTCTGAGTGCTCCTAAAGCACACACTGCTTCTAGATAGGTAAGAGAGTTGCCAGTTTTTGGGCCGCGTCCATGACTCGGTTTTCAGGCTGTTCAGTCAAGTTTTAGTCCTAGAGCTATTCGTGGTCAGTCTTTCCACCGTCCTCTTGATATTCCTCGTTTTTCCTATCGAGGTAGATATTAGCGGCGTGAGGTGTTTTCTGGTAGGAGATTCAGGCAGCCTAACTAGGATGGTTCGGCCTTTGCACCACGACGGGCCAACCCAGTTTCAGCTCCTAGATCTTCTGCTATTACTAGTTCTGATCTCGTAAGGTTTGAGCATCAGAGAGAAGCTAGAATCCAGTCTTCTTCTTTGGTTGGTACCTTAAGGTGTCGTATGGTTTAGTATTGGGATCCCAGGTCTTCACTTTATCCTAGTACTGAGTCATTTCTCTCTTCTATGACTTGATCAGGTTCATCGGATGGGGAAGGGAGATGTTTGGATTGTAGACTCTGGTTGTTCTCATCATATGACCGAAGACTCTCATTGGTTCTCTTCCCTAGTCCGAGCCCCTGGTGATGAGTTGATCACTTTTTGGGATGCTTCATCAGGTAGAGTCATTCCAAAGAGTACCATTTGCATTAATCAGAATTTTATTCTTAAGGATGTTGCCTTAGTAAGTAAGCTGCAGTATAATTTGCTTTCTGTTTCTTAGCTTATCGATGACTCTTTCGAGGTAAGCTTCAAGGGTAGTGCCTGTAGAATCCTCGATTCTTCAGGAGGGTTAGTTTGTGGGATTTCTATATATGGGGGAGTCTTTCTTGCTGATTTTTCTGCTTCTTCTGGAGACTCTCTTCGCTGTTTGATTGCTTCAGAGTCCCGTGATCTCTCCTTCTATCATAGGAGCCTTGGTCACATTAGATTTGATCATTTGACCCGAGTTAGTAGCCACGACCTCATTCGTGGTTTTCCTAAACTCAAGATGGTCAAAGACTTAGTTTGCTCTCCTTTTCGACATGGCAAGATGGTTGCTGCTTCTCATCCCCCAGTAACTGTTGTGATGACTGATGCACAAGGACAGATTTTACATATGGACACAGTTGGTCCAGCTAGAGTGCAGTCAGTGGGTGGGAAGTGGTATGTTCTTGTCATTGTTGATGATTTTTCGAGGTACTCTTGGGTGTTTTTCATGGCCTCAAAGGATGAGTCTTTGTACCCATTTCAGGGGTTTGGTTCATAGGTTGTCTTTTGAGCTCCTTGGTGCCTTACGAGCTATACGCAGTGACAAAGGCATGGAGTTCAAGAACTCCTATTTTGAGAGTTTTTTTGTGGAATCTAGTTCAGAGCATTAGTTCTCCTCTCCCTACGTCCCTCAGCAAAATGGCATAGTTGAAAGGAAGAACAAGACCTTGGTACAGATGGCTAGGAGATGCTAGACGAGTACAACACTCGTAGGAAGTTTTGGGTTGAGGCTATTGCTACTACTTGCCATGTTTCTAATCGCGTATTCTTGAGAGTACATTTGCACCGCACTTCTTACAAGTTGAGGTATGGACAAAAGCCCAGTGTTTCTCATTTTTGTGTGTTTGGTTGCAAGTGTTTCATTTTGAAGTCTGGTAACCTGGATAAGTTTGAGTCTCATTCTTCTGATTGTATCTTTTTGGGTTATTGGACTTCTTCTCGTAGCTATAGGGTTTGGAGTTACGATGCGTATAGGATCACAGAGACCTGCAAGGTGACCTTTGATGAGGCTAGCCTAGGAGCTAAACCTGATATTTTAGGTTCTTCTTCCACCTCCGAGACCATCTTTGTAGAGGATGAGGATGATAAAGATGATGGTGTTCCACATGATCCAGTCCCCTCTATACTTGAACTCTATACCTAAGGTGCCTCTTGTTTCCATATTTGCACCTCAGGAAGACCAGCCCTTGCCTTCTGACTCTCATGCAGCTAGTGGCTCTGATCCTACCTCTTCTGTGCATGAGGTAGAGGCCACTTCTGCTTCTAAACCTCCCCGTCATATTCAGCGTTCTCATCCACCTGATCAGATCATTGGCAATCTGTTTTGAGTGGGTTGCTCGCTCAAAATCGAGTTTGGCCAATTTCTGCCTCCACTCTGCCTTTGTTGCCTCCTTTGAGCCGAAAGATGTTTCTCATGCATTATCCGATGAGTCATAGATTAATGCTATGCATGAGGAACTTGAGAACTTCGAGAGGAACAAGGTATGGCAGGTTGTCAAGCCCCCATCTTGTCATAATGTCATTGGGACCAAGTGGGTGTTCAAGAACAAGTAGAGTGAGAATAGTGTTGTCATTAGAAACAAGGCTAGTCTAGTTGTACAAGGCTTCTCTCGGGTTGAGGGTCTTGACTTTGATGAGACTTTTGCCCCTGTAGCTAGACTAGAGTCTATTAGGATCCTGCTTGCATTCTCTCCATCGAAGGGCTTCAAGCTTTATCAAATGGATGTCAAGAGTGCATTCCTCAATGGGTATATTGAGGAAGAGGTGTATGTCCATGGCGATGGTTGCAGCGGTACTCCATCATTGGGGTTGTCATTATGGCGAAGGCCACTTCCTGAAGCACCATTGTTGCCACGAGTGTTCACCATCTGCTGATTGCTTCTTGGGTTTGGAAAGGTAGATGTAGCATAGATAAGATGCAAGAATTTCTAGGGTGGGGAAACAGGTTAAACCCAATTTTATCAACTTTATTAATACTTCGTATGGTTGCTTACAAAAGCCTAAAGGCTATGCAACACATACTGCACACTCAGCAATCAAAGATCCAAACTAAGCACACAACTTTAACGGCTGCTAAAAAGGTAAAGACTATCTTAAAGATGCGACTCAACACTTGAGTCTCAACCCAACTCTAAGACTCGCACTCCTCTGGCTCGTACTCGACCTCCTCGGGGTCCTCCTCGTCTTCTTCAGCTCCCTCTACTGGCTCCTGAACGCCCTGAGCTCCCTGAGTTGCTTGGCCTTCAGCCTCTCGCAAAGCCTCCTCTAGCTCGGTGACCACCTCAGCAGCTACGGCACGAGTCTCCTGAAGCTCTTGCTCTGTCACCCTCAGTGCCTCGTACACCATCTCTAGCTCCTATGTGGTCTCTCTCATATGCCTCCTGGGCGAGAGCAAACTCAGCAAGGTGTACCACAGTAGCACACTCGTCCTCCTCGATCCGTCGACGTCGGCTCGTTCGTACAGTAGGGTGAAGCCTGAACATCGTGTCGTGAAGCTCGTCAGCGTAGTCGTGGCAGACACGGTGAAGTGCAAGTCGAGCAGCCTCCTGAATCCCATCCTCGTACGAGGACCTCCTCACGGTGATGTGAATTAGCCTGATGGCGCTCTCATTCTCCCGGGCGTAGATAATCAACTTGCAGATGAACCCTCGGTGCACACCATTAAATGTCCAGCTGCCTCCTCGGTAAAGTGGACGATAGAAACCTCCAAGCATCTGAAGAACTCTCCATAGCTCCTTGTCATAGCCACCCTCTCTCTCCTCAAAGGTCAGGACGATCGGCATCTGCTCCACAAAGAACTTTGAATAAGTCCTCCACCCAAAACGGCAACGAAAAATGGTAAATTCAGCAAAGGCGAGAAGTAGAGAATAAGAAGAGTCAAGAGTGTCTTGTTAATCAAATTTAGATTTTTCTTTAGAAAATAGTTTTGGACACACCTAGAACACCACCATGCTATCTAGGGCCAAGATCTACAATCAGTATGCTCTGATAGCCACCCTCTCTCTCCTCAACAATTCAACATCGTTGCGTGACATGACTCGCCACTACAACTCAATCTCATTGTGTGATCTCATATGACACACAAGTTCACATCATTATTCCATATTCCATTAGTCAAGATTAATCATTGATGATTTATGCACATGTGATGACATGGCATGGCTAAGCAACTAACACGGTCTAACCATCCCATGTTGATTTTAGTATTAACCAACTATAGTGAACCAATTTAGGATGACAATAGATCATGGTATACAATTGACAAGGTCAGATATATAGATCAATTTGGCATAATAGCTAAGTCCCAATTTAATGAATCAATTATACATGTGAAATAATATGCAATAGGGTATAATACAAAGTACCAATTTTATAAACCTGGGTTCAACATGATCAAAACACAACTTGCCTTAGAACAGGTTCTGGTCTTGCTCTGTAACTTGATCTTGAGTTGATGGATCCTCCTCCGAAGCGTCACACAATTCAATGTCTACACGAACCGAAGGAGAAAAGTAAATAAATACCAAAACAGAGAGCAAATTAACTCCAAAAATCAAATAAAATTCACCATTAAATAGATCTCAAATTTTAATTTTTTTTTTGAAATTTGAATTATCTCAATCGGAGCTCGTATGAGGAGAACAGGCTCTCGGAAGATTAAAAAATTCTAAAAATTAGAAAATTGGAAATCAGATAATAAACCGAAATATTTTTATAAAGGAAATTCGCTTTATTGCGTCAGCGTGATGTCATCAATGGCTCGGACCAACCAACATGCGCCACGTCACCTCGGTCCATGCGCCCGGTCCACAGAACCTCCCCTAGTCCACCGTGAACCTCCCCTAGTCACGATTAGCTGCTGTGTGTGGCACGATCTAACCCACAAAAGACAGATCGAACTGCTCCGGTTAAGTTCAACATGGTGACCATCCGAACAATCGATCTAGATCTAACAGGTGCAAGATAGATGATGAGTTTCATTGTTTCTGCCTCTACGTGGCTTGATCCGACGTGTTCACAGAAGATCGGACGGTTGGCGAAACTCGATCTTGACGATAGCAACGCGGCGGTGTGTCATCACCGTCCTTGAGGACGACGACCGCGGAGACGGCGCAACGGCGACAGAACGGCGACAAAGGACGACGGAGTCGACGCAGCGCAGCTCGGGGATCACGGATCTGAAACTAGTTCGGCCCCGAACGGCTTGACGACGGCGATCTCGCACAAGAACAGCGGCGGTGCGGAAGACAAACTGCGGCAAGGTCGCGTGGGCACTATGAAGCACCTCGCGCGCCGGTGCTTCAAGGCAGAGGTGCGGCAACTAACGAGGAACTTCAGAGCGGGGTCTGCTCTTTAAATAGCCTCCTTTCCAGCCCTAACTAACGCAGAGAGAATCCCGTACGCGGCGGAGTCGTAGCGGCGACGAACTCCGAGTTCGTTACGGAGATGAAGACGCAGCACGGTTTGATCATGCGCGCACAACCACGATTTATTATAACATGATACAATCCTAACCACTTGCAACAACTAACGGCTCATATCAGATCTTTCTTACGCCGCACAATCGTGGCCCAACAGCCAACGTCGCTAGGGTTTCCATCGCCTTTCCGCTCGTTCAATCGCGATCTGACGACTCGCGCTGATCCTTCTAGAGACAGGCCGCCGAACAGGGCCGCGCACGCACACTGCACTTGGGCTCGGCCCATTACTGTTCAAATGGTTTTTCATCGATTTATCATTTAAAATATTTACAGAAATTCATTTAATTGTTTTTAGGAAAATAAAATATCAGTAAAATTCCCAGAAAATCCTCATAAATACTTTGAGACATTTTGGATTTAAATAAAATATTTTTGGTAAAACTTTATGTTAACTTTGTATATATTTAATTAATTTTCTCAAAAGGCCAAAATCATATTTCAAAATAAATTCAAATAAATTATAAAAAATTCAAATAAATTCTAGAAATTCACAAAATGCATAAATAACAATAAAAATAATAATATGGAAATTTTGGGATGTTACAACATACATTTTGCTGTGTGTCTGTGCGCTCAATTTCTGGCTTCTCCTCGCACCTCTCACCACTAAGCAGTGAAGTGTATCTTTAGGTACCTTCATGCTACCATTAACTTTGGTATTTGGTACTATTCTTCTTTTGTCTATCTCTTCGAGCCTTTTTAGATGCAGATTTTGCTGGCTATAGGATAGATAGGAAGAGCACTTCTGGGATTTGCCAATTCATTGGCACTTCTCTTGTCTCTTGGTCATCTAGGAAGCAGTCCGAAGTTGCACAGTACATCGCTGAGGCCGAGTATGTTGCTGCAGCCAGTTGCTGTAGCGAGGTTCTCTAGATGAGATCGACCTTATGGGACTTTGGGTTAGAGATAGAGAGTGTGCCACTTTTCTGTGACAACACTTCTACTATTTGCATTGCTAAGAACACAATGCAGCATTCCTGGACTAAGCACATTGATATTAGATATCACTTCCTTAGAGACCATGTGGAGAAGGGTGATATCGCGCTTTAGTTTGTAGAGAGTGACCTTCAGCTAGCCGATATCTTTACCAAGCTTTTGGATAGCTCCAGGTTTGTTGCACTGAGGAGTGAGCTTGGAGTCATGTGGCCTTACGACCTATTCTGAGGGGGAGCTGGTTTGTATACTACGTATTATATGTTTTCTTTCAGTATTTCCTTTCTTTTACTTTTTCTAGGTGATCATGGGCTTATTTTTCTGAGTTGAGTTCACTTCACTTAGACTTCTGGCATGCTTTGCATGGACCTCTCATCTTGTGCTTCAGGTTGCTATCATGCGTGATTAGCTATTCTCTCTTCTCTCTAGGTTGAGTTCCCTCACAGTCTTATAAGTCTATTAGGTGTTGGGCCCCCTGGGTAGACAGGGTCTGTGTGCACTCCCTAGTTTGGGATCTAGAGTCAGCTTCCCTATGTTAGTCATTGGGGAAGATGAGAGCAAGTCTGAGCCGTAGTGAGTCTTTTCTATCTTCTCTATGCTCTATAGCCATCTAGTTTGCAGTTTTCTAGACTTCTTCTCCTCATTCTGTATTTCTGGTTTCCATTGAGTTTATTTGGGTTTCCCTTATACCTAATTCTGCTAATAACTCATTTTAACCATATTTGTGCTTAAATTGATTCACATGTTGAGGGGGAGTTTGGGAATTTGTTCATGCATTGCATATTTCAGCTTTTAATGAATTTTATTGGCTGTTTAGAGCTTTTGTGGAAAACTTGCTCCTTCCTTAGTTTTGCTCTAAATTTCTTCCTATAAACTTAGTCATGTCCTTATTTTCTTTCTCTGGACCAAGTTTGGCTTTGCATTCAAATTGCTTTCTTCTTCTCCTTCAAAATCAAATTTATGCCTTTTTGGGTGTGTGTCAATATACTCATCAAGGAGGATATTGAAAGACCATGTGGAGGTTTATCCTTGATGGTGATGAGTAATTGACTGTGTTTTAGCATGAAGTGCTTGAGTTTGAGTTTGATTTGAATTGGATTTTCAAATTTGAAGCAATTTGAGTTAAGTCTGCCAGGAGCGGCACTACCGGCCTTTGGGAGCAGAAGTGCTGACAAAAGTGGCACTACCGGCCCAAAGGGGCGGTAGTTATTTACCAGAGAAGCATTTTCATGGGTTCTAGGTGCGAGCGGCACTACCGACCTCTGGGGAGCGGTAGTGCTAGCAAAAGCGGCACTACCGGCCCTAGGGAGCGGTAATTCCAGTCTTTAAGCGATTTTTTGGGATTTAAATATTAAAATTGTGGGTAATGCTATGTGATGTGTTTCCTCGTTTTTAATGGTTGCAGGTCGACAAAGCTAGATCATGGTGAGGAGAAGGATGATCGGGACTAGGCGAGGTGCGCCGGAGGTTCAGAAGATCGGGGATCGCTGAAAGATGATTGGAGACGGAGTCGTGGCAAGCCATGAAGATAAGGAACGGACGAGATGCTAGCTAGGCGCTGCATGGATCAATGAGGGCCATTGGATCTTGGTCTAGTTGATAGGTTAGCAGGTCTAGTTAGTACACTTTGAAACCGTGCAAGAAAACCCATTTGCTTGTTGGGTTTTGGGTTAGCCCTTGCATGGCTCTATGAGTGGGTCAATCCTAGCCTTTGATGGTGTGCCTTAGGGTTTAGGACTCATCCAAGGGTGGAGGATGACCCAAGAGTAGTATAAAAAGAGGGGTAGGGGTGCCTTCCCCCTCTATAAGGTTTTGAGGTTTTTGTGCTCCTTTGAGCTTTGCCCAATTGTTTGTGAGGCTTTGTAAACCTCTCTTCCAGAAATGAAAATCTAAGATCCTCTCAATTATGAATTTACTCATCATATTTACATTATGTCTTTAAATTCCGCAGTTTACATTCATGCAATTTACTTTCATGCAAGTTAGATTTGCCTCCCCTCCTTCAAAATGCTTTTGGATCTTTTGCTGAGGATTTATGATTGATGGATGAGTCTTCTTCAGACCATATCCCAATCATCTAGCCAAATCTTGTGTTCTTCCTTGCAAGAAACCGATTTTTGTTCTTGATAGAATCAATTTTGGAAGATTGGGTTTTTGGGAGTTCTTGTCTTATGTTCTAGCTTGCTATCACATGTGGGAAGGCATCTAGGATCAACTTGATCATCAAGAATCCACGAGCTAGCTGAGAGACAAGTTTTTGATTTTGAAATCGTTCTTGTGCACCCTTCCGTAAAATTGAAAAAGGTTAGAACTTTAAAGTTGATTCCTACAATAAGGGTTGGAATAGGTTTCTGACATTCATAGGAAGGTGTCCATAAAGTTTCATTGAATTTGGATCAGCGGATCAAAAGATTCATCAATTTTCCTTTTTGAACCCGTGCTGAAATCACTGTTCATTCATGTATGACCAGCCTGGAACCGTGTGTGATGCGCCGTATTATCACTGACACATGCTTACAGACAGTTTAGAAAACCATCTGTGATGATGTTTTTGAACCGTCTGTAATGGACTTTTCTGTAGTAGTGTCAACTCGGTTGTCAAGCAGGCCACAATTTGTGTCATTCTCAGCATTGCTACCTGATGACTCAAAAGTACATGATATCATTGTTGGATTAATCGGACTTGGTCTGAACAAAGTAGGACAAGGAGAGAGTTCATTTCTGATTTGGTTTCTTCAATCTTTTTCCAATTCTTAGAGCTGTAGCATATGGATATAAATCCTTATGTAGTTCTAAAGTTTGTAAGCAAGTTGAGAAAGACAAGAGAGCAAGAAAATAATAAAAGGTGCTAGTTGTGACACATCATCAAAATACCTATATTCGTGATTCCTTGTGCTTGATTTTTTGATGTCGTACGTGTGTGCTGATCCGAGCTAAAACCAACTATCTTCCAAGGTTTATATTGATCCCTCGTGGATGCGTGAATTATTCTATTACGTTTGAACAACCATTAATTTAACTACAATTGTAACAACAGTGAGGGAAGTATTCTTAGTGAGGATAATAAAGGACCAATTTACTGCTAAAAAAATAATAATTCTGGTGCTAAAGAGTTTGTTATTCGATGAAGGATAGAGCCTCTAGTACTAGGATCATCTGCAACTTTAGTAAATCTCAAGGATCAAAATAATAGAAATGATCTAATAAATCAAAGAAATTATGTAATCATGTGTAAGACGGCACACCCTGTTCGCATCTCCCTTGGACAAACATCGTGTGGAATAATCGATTATCCTACTTACATGCGTACAACTTAACGTGATGATCGCAAATAAGGAATTAATTCATAGACCATCCAACTTACTACCAAACCAACGCCTAAGTGCAGTAGTTATATCATGCTTCGTTAGATGGGTTGCTTCTGAAACCCAAACTCAGCCATTTTCATTGTCATCGACTCTTGTCACTCATTCTTCCCACTACTACAGAAAGGCTTATATTAGAAGCCTCATCACAGACGGTTCCTCAAAACCGTCTGTGACGATTAACATCACTGACGGTTTTATATTAAAACCGTCAGTGACATCATCACAGACGGTACTCTTCGAAAACCGTCAGTGATATACATCAATGTCATAGACGGTTTTATAATAAAACCATCTGTGATAATATCTCAAATGGTTTTATAAAAAAACCGTCTGAGATAGCAGGTTTTATCCCAGACGGTTTTATAGTAAAACCGTCTGGGATAATATGTTTATCATTGACGGTTTTTGTATAAAACTATCTGTGATATCCCTCAGCGATATATAATACAAAGGCCCGAGCCACTTGGTGCATTTTAGGGTTTCGAGATTTATTTTTCATTTGGCTACGGCTGTGTGGCTGTGAGGCGATTTGGTAAAAAAAGACCGTTGATTTTGAAGGTTGATTGAGGATCCATTTGATTTTGGTGATCTAAGGTTAGCAATAGTGTCTAATTGCAGTATGTTCAAGATCTAGCTTGGTAAGGAGAGAATTTGAAGAATTTGATGATTTTGTAGATCTAGCTTGTAGATTCATGTGTTCTTTTCTATATATGGGTAGTAATGTGTTTTAATTGCATTATATTCATGATCTAGCTTGGTAAGGAGAGAATTTGAAGAGAGATTGCAAATAGATGTAGCTTGTAGATCCATGTACTATTTTTTCTATATTTAAGCAAGTTAGTATATAATTTCTTGGATTCTAATTAATTGCTTTATATTAAAGATATTACTTAGAAGAGAAATTTGAAGATTGTTTAGATCTAGCTAGCTTGTAGATCCATGTGTGATCTTGTTGATCTAAAGTTTAGTAATGGGTAATTACATTTTATTCAAGATCTAGTTTGATAAAGCGAGAATTTGAAGATTGTTTAGATCTAGCTTGTAGGTCCATGCATGTTCTAGTTCTTTGTGATCAAAGGTTAGTAATTGGTTAAATCTAACTGCATTATTATATATAAGATTTAGGTAGCTAGTTTGGTGAAGAGAGAATTAATTTAAAGATTGTGTTTAGATATCTAGCTTGTAGATCCATTTGTTTGTTTTGTTCGAAGGTAGTAATTGGTTATAATTTAGCAATGTGTGCATACGGACACCTAGTGTACTTTAATATTTAACACTAAATGATATATGCTTGGCGTAGATGGACCGAAGCTGGATGTACACTAAGAACCGTGTGAGTGCCGAGTACATTAATGGCGTCTCTGCTTTTAGAAGAGCTGCAAAAGAGGATATGTTTAATAAGGGGGTGCAGTTTATGTCTTGTCCGTGCATTGACTGTGAGAATCTGAAGATGTTTCGAAACTTTACGCAGATCGAAGCACACTTGATTATGAGGGGTTTCAAAAGGGTGTATACATGTTGGACCAGTCATGGTGAAGAGCAGGAGATACAGGAAGCAGGTAGTATTAACATGGTCGACGAAGTCAATGATATGCCGGGTGATCATATCGATTGTGGTTCCGATGAGGATAGGTTGCAGGAAGATAATCTGAATTAGATGATGCACAACGCAGAAGGAAACCGTGATGATAGAGAATATGGTAAATTCTGGGGCTTGATGGAGGACTGGGAGAAACATTTGTTCCCAGGCTGCAAGTCGAAATACACAAGGTTGTCATCCGTGCTTGAACTGTTGAAATTGAAAGCAAGCAAGGGTTGGTCCGACAAGAGTTTCACAATGCTGTTACGTCTATTGGCGGACATGCTTCCCGAGGGAAACAAGTTGCCGACAACCACCTACAAAGCTAATAAGGTTCTTTGTCCCTTGGGAATGGAAGTAGAAAGAATACATGCATGTCGGAACGACTGTATCCTGTACCGCCAAGACTACGCAAACTTGCACATATGTCCTATTTGCAACGCATCCCAGTACAAGCATAAGAGTCATTTAGATGATGATAGCGAGAGCATCCAGGTGATGAAAGGACCTCCTGCTAAGGTGGCATGGTATCTGCCTGTAATTCCTCGTTTGAAGCGTTTGTTGCGAACCCAAATAAGGCAAAATTGTTGCGTTGGCACTCGAAGGAGCATAAGAACGATGGAATGCTAAAGCACCCTGCTGATTCCATCCAGTGGAGAAACATCGATAGGAGGTTTCAAGAATTCGGTGTGGATCCGAGGAATATAAGGTTTGGATTGAGTAAGGATGGAATGAATCCTTTCAGTAACATGAGCAGCCGGCATAGCACTTGGCCAGTGAATCTGTGTATCTACAACCTTCCTCGGTTGTCTATGAAGCGAAAGTACATTTTGTAGTCTGTACTTATCCAAGGACCGAAACAACCTGGGAACGATATTGATGTGTACCTAGCACCATTGGTGGAAGATCTGAAAACACTATGGGTTCTGAAGTGCAGTGTATGGGATGCGTTCAAGCGAGAGAACTTCACTTTGCGCTTTTGTTACGCACCATAAATGATTACCCCGCCCTTGGTAACCTATCGGGCCGAGTACAAAGGAACCAAAGCCTGCACTCACTGCTTAGACAATACCGAGAGTGTGTGGCTGAATCACTCGCGCAAAACCGTTTACATGCATCACCGTAGGTTCCTTCGGAGGAATCACCCATACCGCAAGATGAAAAAACAATTCGATGGAACGAACGAAGACGGTTCAGCGCCAAAGCCTTTAAGTGGGATAGATGTTCATGATATGGTTAAGAACTTGGATGTTGCATTTGGAAAGGGGCGTAAATCGAGGTCCCGTGAGAAGAGCATGTGGAAAAAGAGATCAATATTTTGGGACCTACTTTATTGGGAGCACCTAGAAGTTCGGCACTTCATCGACGTGATGCACGTAGAGAAGAATGTCTGTGATAGTTTGATTGGTCTATTATTGAATATTAAAGGCAAAACAAAGGACAGTATCAATGCACGGCTTGACTTGGTCGATATGGGCATAAGACCTAAGTTAGCACCGAAAGAGACCGATACAGGCCGAACATACTGCGAACCTGCTTGTTACACTTTGTCTAACGCCGAGAGAATTGAATTGTGCCAGTGCTTGCATAGTGTGAAAGTTCCATCCGGTTACTCCTCTAACATGAAGAGACTTGCTTCGATGCAAGATTTGAACTTAATTAGCATGAAGTCTCATGATTGTTATGTGCTGATGACACAAATGCTCCCTCTGGCAATTAGAAGTATTTTGCCAGTCAAGGTCCGAGAGACAATCACGAGGCTGTGTTATTTCTTTAACACAATTGCTTAGAAGGTTATCGATCCCGAAGTACTAGATGCACTGCAGGCTGAGGTAGTGATGACTCTATGTAATCTTGAGATGTATTTCCCTCCGTCGTTTTTCGATATCATGGTCCATCTCGTTGTTCACCTTGTGATAGAGATAAAGATATGCGGGCCCGTGTTCCTACGTAGCATGCACCCATTCGAGAGGTATATGGGAATTCTCAAGTCATACGTACGGAATTGATCTCGGCTGGAGGGTAGCATTGTCGAAGGTTATGCAACCGAAGAAGTTGTAGAGTTCTGCATCGATTACATGGCTCAGGTCGAACCAATAGTTGTGCCCCGATCTCGCCATTAGGGAGACTCCAGGGCATCAGGATCATTGGAAGGAATGCAATCACGCCTGATCCGGCTGCCTGTTCTCAAGCTCATTTCACGGTTTTGCAACACATGGCTGTAGTGTCCCCGTACATCGACGAGGATAAGCACTGGCTACGGCAAGAGTCCTGAATCACGAGACAGCATAACCTTCAGTTTAACAGATGGTTGAAGGAGCGACCCATCACTGGGACCTCGTCAGGTGATACACTCACATGGTTGGCAAAAGGGCCAACATTTACAGTTGTAACATAGAAAGGATACAACTTAAATGGGTACATATTTTACACGAGAGATTAGGATATGAAGAGCATAAATCAGAATAGCGGTGTCCATATAGATGTGTTCAACACCGTTGGATCAACGAGGAGCTCCTACTATGGGTTCGTAGAGGAGATTTGGGAGATCGACTACGTAATATTCAAGATCCCCTTATTTCGGTGTCGTTGGATCCACCTACAGCACGTGAACGTTGAAAAGTACGGTGTCATTACTGTCGACCTCGCACGCGTCGGATACCAAGATGAACCATTCATACTCGCTAACCAAGCTGTTCAATTATTCTATGTAATCGATCCGTCCAACAAGAAGAGACTTGTAGTTCTTTAGGGGAAAAGAAGTATTGTCGGAGTAGAGAATGTAGTAGATGAGGAAGAATATAATCAATTTAACGAGTTGCCTCCTATCGGAAAGATCGTCACAGTCCAGGAAGAACAACCTGAGGAAGCTAGCTACACACACGTCGATCATCGTGAAGGGCTAATGTTTATACAAAAGAATAAGCAAGTGGAGTTATGATTTTAAGTGTACTCTCGAAGATAATAGAGTTGTTTGTAATGAGATGCTCGAAATTTGAAACACTTAACTTTGTGTATATATGCATATGATTTATTTAATGAAGTTTTCTTTCCTTTACTGATATTGTTTCATCTACAATTCCATATACATTATACATTATCCACTATCGATTGTAGGTCAAGAATGACAAACTCTGGTTTTACCTCAGCAATGAAGGTCTATGTCAAGGTTCATCACAGACGGTTCTATAATAGAACCGTCTGGGATAAAAACTTTCACAGATGGTTCTTATACATAACCGTCTGTGATAAAATACTATCTCAGACGGTTCTAATTAAGAACCGTCTATGATGTTATTATAACAGACCGTTCTAAACTAGAACCATCTGTGATAGGGGAGCCCTATAAAAAGGTCACTCTTGCATATCATTCATTATCCACTCCAGCGCTCAAAACCTTAGCTAGCTTTGTGTCCCGAGCCCCGACGCTTCGTCTCCCATTCTGGCGCCTCCCCCCAACCTCGACGTCGCCCCCTCGTCGACGCTGCCCCCTCGCCGAGGCTACCCCCTCTTCGACGCCGCCTCGACGCCGCCCCCTCGCCGAGGCCGCCTCCTCGTTGACGCATCAACTTGGTGCAAACAGTCAGCTTTTCCTGGTAAAGTACCACTGATTGGCTCTAGCTGTTGATTGTAGGTCATGATTTGTCTGTTCATTGACACTATTACACGCTGCTTGCATATATACTTTTAGTGAGCTATGAGCATATGTATGTTTGTTCTTAACATCGTCTAGTGGAATTCTTTAAGGTTCGATGAATGAATGAACCTATAGGTTCTTTAAGAATTTTGTTAGCATGAGACAGTGGAGGTCCTGTCAGAATTTGAACAAGCATCAAAGTCAAAAGCCACCGCGTGTGGTTCGCTGTATGAAATTCCTGAAAACAACTAAATTATCTAGACGATGTCGGCTTTCTCAATGTCAGCTTTCGTTTACTTGCGCATGCACTTAATCAAGAGTTCAAGTTATTCGTTCTTGGTAAATTAGTACACTTGTGTTTGCGTGTATACACTAGAATTGAGAAAACATCGAACGAACTACATGGCAACATATTAACATGATTAGTGAACTGAAAATGCAGTGGCAAATTAATTACCTTGAATAATGAATTAGATCTGAGTAATGGACTGAGAAAATAGTGAAATTCTCTCTTTCATTAGTTCAATGAGAGAAAGGACAAATACTTTATTTAGATTTTCCATTTAGCAACATTAGTAAAGGACTAGGTTCGCCACACTGAATCCAAAATGTTACAATATAATTTTGTTTATGATAATTGGTTGTTCTGATAAGTTGATTTGGTTTGTACTTTCCTTATAATTTCATTTTGACCCTTATCATTTTAAAGATCTTTGAAAAGGCTCATTTGTAACTTGTATTCCATCAAAGGCAGCCTACACACCTTAGTCCAAAATAGAAGTCGCATCATTGCTTTTCTGCCTGTGTATGATAATTGCCCTTGGTGCAAATCACTTAGCTCAAAGAAAAAGTATACAAAACACTAGTTTATAGGATGATTGTAACTCCTCAGCCCATTTTGCCCACATTCGAGCTGGAGGTGGTGGTTGTAGTCCCACATGGATGGTTGTAGTTGCATATAAATCTTGGGGAACCATCCATACCATCCGGGTTAACATCAAATAAAAAAGAATGGCGGGAGTACAGTCTAAAGTAGAAACTAGAAAAATCAAATGATGTTTCTTTGCTGCTAAGTAGGAATCAAAAGACAACATCTGCACAAAGACATGTAAGGGCCTTCAGTACATGTTTAGTAGATTTAGCAATAGCTTCCCTTATCTCACTTTCTCGTATGATAGCCATATTTTCAAATTTCATCAAAGGCCTCTTGCGCATGTCTCAACAAAATCTTCTTCTATCATCAACTCTCAAATTAAATAGCTCATTGCTTATATGTTATCCATATTGGATAAAAGTATAACATGCAACCAAACAATGAAAAAGTAGAAATATAGAAAAATGATATGAAACAGAAATTGGAATGTGGAATATATCCCTCTAACCTATCTTTTGAGGCCTAAATAGAGTATATAATATATGGTCTAGTTAAAAAGAAGATGGCGTCCCCTCATTCGCCGTCTCAACGATGTGATGAGTCATCGAAAAGAAAACCTCATCGAGGTCCAAGAGGAGCAAATAAAAGGCCCACGAAATGATATACCATCACAGCGGTTGATTGAAAGGATGGGGCCCCCACTGAACCAAGAAAGGCGGTGAATGCATTTAGGACATTATGTGGGATAGTCACACGGGAACGGGTCCTCATCACCTGTCTATCTTGGAAGTCGCTAACTGATGAGAGCTGCAACGACTTGGTGATAGAAATTATGTCTTTGTTTGAGATCCCACAAGACTTCGTGAGCTCAGTGCGACGGTATGCACTGCTAGCGGTGGGAAAGGCGTGGAAGAATTTCAAGAGCACACTTGTCAAGGAATATATCAATAAGGACAGGACTCCCTTCTCTAAGTACGGGTTCATTGCTGAGGACGTATGGCAAAGTTTTATTGAGGCGAAGACGACTGACGAATTCGTGCATCAAAGTGAAGCCCACAAGGCCCTGCAGACAAGGAGTACCCACCCCCACAGACTTGGCACCACTGGGTACGCGGGGAAGAGGAACCAATGGGAGAGGGAGAACGAGGAGGCCTGTGTGCCATTTGCATCTATCGTTGACCAGCGCGCCAGAGACTGGCTGAGAGCAAGGTCAAGTGCCACGTCTTCCGGCATCGTCTCCTTTACAAACCCCGCAGACGAGGAAGTCTGCCAATGCCTGGTAAAATATCCGACTTCCAATTTTGTACGTAATTAGTCCATAATTTCGTAAGTGAAATAACTTATCGGGATCTTGCAGGTAGCATTGAGTATACAATCTTTCGAGGGCACTTTTTTGCCAGACAGGGAGAAAGATGTACTCTCCACGACCTTGGGAAACAAGGAACATCCTGGTCGCACGCGAGGCATGGGGGTTTTTGTTCCCTGGAAGTCGGGATTCCCAGATGACCCAAACAAATACCAGAGTAGGAAGAGAACCAAAGCAGAGCAAGAGGAACGACTGGTACAAAAGATTGAGGAAAGACTAAAAGAAGAATTCAACAATAAGATAAGAAGCCTCGAGGAAAGGCTAAAAAATTAGGACTACCGATAGCCTGTGCAAGTCTCAGATGTATTTGCGCAAATCAGCCCCACTACCAAAAAGAGCAGGTGTGCGTCCGCCACTCCCACAGATGAACATGGCAAATTTCCTATCTGTGACATCAAGGTACTTATATATATGTCTAGAATGCTCCATACAAATAGCTATTGGATACAGTAGCTAATTGTGTACCGTTATGTAGGTGGCCAAGCAGTGCACTCTCCAAGTGAGACTTGTCCATGGTGCCATTCTTATTCTGACTCCTTCGGGGGTTGCGTATCCGTTTATTGAAGGGGCACTGGTGCACGGTACCCTGGTGGCACCGGGATTCACGAAGGTTAATGTGGACAGTGTAAATGATAATTTCAAGACCGTCCCGCTACCGATGCCCCCAAACGACGAGATCGTGACACTGTGGGACGCCATTCGCACTTTCATCCAGTGGCCCAGCAGCGACATCACCCTAGACGCCCATTCTCCATCACCAGAGCTTCCCCAACTACCTGAGTCATCTGCTGCACCTCAGTAGGACAACAAATCAACTCCCGTGCCCCTGCATGAAAGGACATTCAGTGGGATGGTGCCCACTCGTCTCCCGTGAAGACTCCGTATAGCAGAAAGTAAGTCAAGGGCAAAGCGAAGCAGATCACGAAGAAATTGGACTATCCGATTGCCCCGCTGGCCCGAGTATACCAGCTAGGAGAGCCTTTTGTAACATGAGAGCGCATGAAGAACCTTTCTATAGCTTGTGTTAGATTGCAGAATTGGTCCATGGAACAAGCTAAAAAGCCAGTGCAAGACCGCATAACGAGTATCTCGGTCAGCTTCAAGCTTGAGCATCTATTCAATGAGTCATCAGGGGGATTCTTCACAGCCGACTTCAAGGAACTGTTTGACGTCTTCAACCTCGACGCCCTCGACGCCACACTCTTGAGATGCTGGACATTGCAAGTGTGTGCAATCACAGTCTACATTCGTGTAATACCGATAAATGTCATATATATTGACTCAATGCTTTCGTATATTTAGATACATGATCCGTGAAGCGAGACAGAACAAACAACCGGTGGGTTTCCTGGGACCCACACATAGTTTCCAAGCAAACAATGAACAAAGATTTAGTATTTGTTGATAAATACGTCGGAGAGGCCTTGGCGGCCCAAAAAGATAAAGAGTTCATACTTTTACCCCATAACCCAGGGTAAGTGCTACTTTGATTTGCACTATGCTCGCAACTCTATTCTGTTAATTGACCATACCGACATACCTATGTAGGTTTCACTGGGTTCTCATTGTAATTCATCCATCGACGAATCGGGTTATTTACCTTGATTCCTTACAGAGTGGCAGCCACAACTTAAAACCTATCGCAAAATTACTCATCAGGTAATTAATCACGTTTCCTCCAAAGATAACACGGTCATGTAAGTTGTTCAATGTGTATGTTTCTCCTGGAATAGCTGAGGCTAACCTTTTGCAATCACGTAGGGCGTTCAAAGTATACAAAGCTTATGGAGGGCCTTCTAGCAATGACAGGGCGAAGCTGAATCACGATTTTAAGTTTTCGGTATCCGCTATACACAATAATCCTATATAAACTATATAATAATGATTCTGGAACAAACCAAATCTATATTTGCAATGCCACCAGTAGGGAAAGGGAAATAACGTTGTGGATTTTACGTTTGCCACAACATGGAACTCCTTGTCACTAAGAAAACGCCCAATCAGGTAACAACTGTGTTGGAAGAGGCCGATCTGGAGCGAATTCGAGGACAGCTTTGTGCCTTCTTGCTCAGTCAAGTCTTAAATGAAAAAGTCGAGTTCCACGCTGCCTTATAACTTCAGGAGTTGTATTTTTTCTAAATTACCATTTGGGTTAATTATCAAACTTGTGCTGTGGATTTGTGAATTGTAGTTGTGCATTCAATTAATTGGTTAATGGTATTGAGTTCCATTTGGTTAATATATCTGAGTTCATTTCTGAAAGAGATGTGCCGTGCAATATTAATCTATACGTAATCTGCTTCGCGCTGTGATGTAATTTGAGTTGATAGATGAAATGGATGTAATGCCTGTAATCTGAAATGGTTGTAATGTTTGTGATGTGAGTTTATTTATTCTATAATCTACTTTTTCCAGAGGGCATGGCTAGCATTTCCTAAGGCTAGCCAATAAATAGAAAAATGGTTGTCTGTTAGAAGTCTTATCACAGACGATTTTTAATTAAAAATGGTCTGTGATGTAATGATGTAACAGACAATTTCAAACTAAAACCGTCTGTGATATCATAACATCACAGACGGTTTTTTATTAAAAACTTTCTGTGATGTTATGATATCACAGACAGTTTTACTTTGAAACCGTTTGTGATATCTTCTATCACAGACAGTTTCTAAACCGTCTGTGATATGCCGTAACATCAGTGACACATGGTTACAGATGGTTTAGGAAACCGTCTGTGATGACGGTTCCAAACCGTTTGTGATAAGCCTTTCTGTAGTAGTGTCCACTCACCACCTGTATATACCTCTCCTTGTGCCTAGGGTACTAGCCAGGGGGGTTCCGTTAGGCTAGAGCCCTCCTCCAGTCACCTGAACATAAGTACTCCTGTAAACATCGGTGATCAATTTTGAACGACCATGTGGAGGTCCATCCATATTTGTGATGAGTATTTGACTTTATTTGAGCAAGGTGTGCTCAAGTTTGAGTTTGATTTGGATTGATTTTCAAAATGAAGCAATTTGAGTTGTTTCTGCCAAGAGTGGCAGTACCGGCCGTATGGGCGCGGTAGTGATGAGTTGGATGGTTTATTGAATATCATTGTGGGCATTGCTATGTGATGTGTTTCCTTGTCTTTGATGGTTGCAGGGCGACGGTGCTAGATCATGGTGAGGCGGAGGATGACCGGGACTAGGCGAGGAGCGTCGGAGCTCGGATGGTTGGGAGATCGCGGAAGGCGATCGGAGGCGGAGTCGGGCAAGTCAAGAAGACAAGGAAAGGAGATGATGCTAGCTAGATGCCGCGTGGATCAATGAGGGCCGTCGGATTGAGGTCTAGTTGATAGGTTAGCGGGTCTAGGTAGTATGCTTTGAAAACCGTGCAAGAAAACCCGGTATGTGTGTGGGTTTTGGGTTAGCCCGTGCATGGCTGTGTGTGGGTTAATCCTAGCCCTTAGATGAGTGCTCTAGGGTTGAGAGACTCATCCAAGGGTGGTAGGTGGCCCAAGAGTAGTATAAATAGGGGTGGAGGGGTAGCCTCCTTCCCTTGAAAGTTTTGAGGTTTTTGATGCTCCTTTGAGCTTTGCCCACATGAATGTGAGGCTTTGTAACCTCTCCTCCCAGAAATGAAATGTTTCCTCAAATCATTTCTTTTCTTTGTGCATTTACTTTACACATTTAAATTACGCAATTTACATTATGCACTTAAATTCCGCAATTAAATTCAACACTTACATTCTTGCAATTTACATTTATGCAATTTGGATTTGCCTCCCCTCCTTCTAAATGCTGTTCTTCTAGGATGTATTAAGGGTGTTCATTTTGTTTTACATCTTTCTTACACCCTTGGATAGACTAGAGATCAAGTTTTTTATCAATTTGCAAATCTGTCCAGAACTTGTTCTTCACGCAGCAGTCAGTATTTGATTTTTCTAAAAATATATAAAAATCATTTTTAAGTGATTATTTTTGGAGAAGGTGCAGGGCTCATATATACATCTGTATAAAATTTCTTGAGTCCACTGGTTGCACCGTTTGATAGCTATGAAGTGAAAACCGAGCCTCAAACTTTCTTGCCGAAGTTCCTGACCTTCTGTATTGCTTGATTTTTCATTCTTATTCTACAAAGCTTTCTGAGGTGATTTTTGGTGGAGTGTTTCACGACTCTACTGCTCACAGGGACAAAAAGTCCCAAAAATGTTAGAGCAACAGAAACTCACCAACTACCTGTTCCAACTGAGGACCATTTCTGAAAATCTGCTTTAACTTTTCTGAAAAGAGACTTTGGTATTTTAGCTTTATCTCTTTTAGAAAAGAAGTCTTTTGAATTGATTCCTCTTTTGTTTGGACACTTGACAACCAGGATTGTGATTAAAAACCCTCATATGATTCATGGTTCTTATCCATGCAAGCTAGGGGTACACATAGTTGTCTAATTGTTCTGGGTTTTGGAGGGTGTGCGAACATGAGAAGCACCAGTTTGAACGAAATTATTTGGGTGCTTTAGATTCTTATTGCAAGAGTATTTGGAGTACTTTGAGTGGGGGAAATTTTATTTCGGATCATTCACCCCCCCTCTGATCGCCATTTCGATCTTTCAATTGGTATCAGAGCCGGTTTTGCTCTTCCATAGATCTTGACTGGTCTCAAGAGCAATGGCGATGGACAAGTATTCCACCAAGCCTCCCATTTTTGCTGGAGTTGATTTTCCATTTTGGAAATCGCGAATGGAGTCATACATCACTGCCCAGGGCTTCCTGATATGGCAGAAGGTGAAACTCCCGTATGAGGTTCCTGGCGATGAAAAGCGTCATGGCGAAATATGGCGGCGTTGAGGCTAACGCTAAGGCAAGGAACATCCTCATACAGGTCTTAGTCACGATGAGTATGATAGGATTTCTCACCTTCGTTCCGCTCACGATATTTGGGTGACCTCGATGCTTACCATGAGGGCACTACTCAAATCAAGACCGTGAGGCAGACCAATTCAGCGTGAGTTCAACAAGTTTGAACAACACGCTGGTGAGAGTCTTGATGAGTGCTTCGGTCATTTTACCAAGATCTTGAGCGATCTTCGAGCAGTTGGTTGTATATACCCTGACTCGGATAATGATCGACATTTCTTAACCGCACTCGATTTGCGCGTTTGGGAGATTAAGGTGACCACCATCAAGGAAACCACTGACCAGTCGACCTTAACTCTTGACGGGCTTTATTCCCGCCTCAAGACTCATGAGATCAACGTCGTCTCGCGGAAGACGAAGTCTCAGTCGATGGCTTTGGTCACCGATCCCATTGGATCCTCTCTTTCTGATTCTTCTGTTGGTTTCTCTCTCTCCGCCCTTTGCGAGCTAAGCGATGACCAACTGGAAAATTTTCCAAAAAATGAGCTTGCTCTTCTTGCTCGCAAATTTTCATATGCATACAAGAGAGTGAGAGAGAGGAAGAGAGGTGGGATGATCACCTGTTTCGAGTGTGGTGGCCCCAACCACATTCGAGCAAACTGCCCCAAACTGGAGAAGGCTAAGAACAATGCCGGCGGTTCGGCAAAGAACGACTACATTGACAAGAACCGCAACAAGAAGCCTCCAGTTCGTGAGCCGATGCGTGAGAAGAAGTACCGCAACTTCTCCAAGAACAAGAAGCTCTTCCACCGCGTCCTCGCCGCGTTTGACGACATCAACCTCTCCGACACGGAGACATGGAGCGACGAGGGCGAGGATGAACCGCAAGAGAAGAAGGGCGGCGACTTCTCGGCATGTGCTTCATGGCCGACGCCAGCGGCATCGGCGACTCAGAGATCTCTGACTCGGACGAGGTACCCTCCTATGACCAGCTCAATGAAGCTTTCTGTAAACTAGGAAAATTTCATGCTAGAGCTAGAGATAGGTATACGGAGCTTGAGAAGGAAGTAAGTACCTTGACTCGGGAGTTAGCTTCTCTTACATCTTCTTCCTGCCAAGTCACTGATGATTGCTCTTTGTGTGATGCTATTCTTGTGGAGTTGGAGAACTTAAGGACTATGCATGATAGTGTGTTGACTGAATTAGATAGTTTTAAGTTGAAGAATGCTAGCGATAATTTTGTTGATGCTATTCCACTAGATGCTAGTTTTCTTTATGCTCACTCTACTCCTTCTTATGCTAATTGCCCTAAATTTCTTGCCGAAATTGATGCCATGAGCGAACACCTTAGAAAGTTTTCTGCTAGAAATGATGAATTTGAATTGCATGCTTCTAAGGACCCAGTCAGCTCATGTGAGGGCTGTAGGCAACTAAAACTTGACAATGATGCTTTGAATGTCAAGTGTGATAAACTTTCTAAGGACTTACTAGTTAAGTCAAAAACTGGTTGCCTGCTGTGTGTTGGGGTTAAGGATGATGTGGATCAAATCCATGTCGAGCTTAGGAAGAAGTTAAAAGACCAAACCCTTAGGATTAGAGATGCTACTTGCGTTTCTTGTGAGGCCCTCAAGATTTAGGCAGCCGTGCTAGGGAACAAAAGCACGTCTTTGAGATCTTCTTCTCTTTCTCTTCGGTTCTTCTTCTTCCTCTCCTTCCCCCTGTTCTTCTTGTGCTTCTTTCTTTCGAGATTGCCAGTATCTTATGAGCACTCTCGAGAAGTTTGTTGGAGGCAAGAAGAAGCTCAATCTTATTCTAGACCAATCCAAGATTAGTAGATTCAATCAAGGTCTAGGATTTGATCCCTTGGAGCACGCTCGGGCGCATCCTCCCACCATTGTGCGCGGCTCCAAGAGTGGTGAGATTGTGGTTGCTCTCAAAGTGAGCACCACCGTGTTTAGGTCTGCTGGGGTTGTCCATAGGACTTCTGACCAGAAGGGTGTTACTCATGTTGCTTCTGTCTCTAGCAAGGTGAAGTACACATGCACCTTCTGTAAGAAGGATGGTCACCTATTAGATTTCTGCTTCAGGCGCGCCAAGATCACTCGGCGTGGCGTGTTGTCTGCTCTTAGGGGTATTGAGGTCATCCCGGACTTTGAGTGCTCTAAGGTACACACTGCTTCTAGACAGGTTAGAGAGTCGCCTGTTTTTGGGCAGCGTCCAGGACTCGGTTTTTATGCTGGTTCTTCGAGTTTTAGTCTTGGAGCTGTTCGTAGTCAGTCTTTCTGCCGTCCTTTTCATATTCCTCATTTTTCCCATCGTGGTAGACATCAGCGGCGTGAAGTGTTTTCTGGTAGGAGATTTAGGAAGCCTCACTGGAATGGTCTAGCTTTTGCACCTCGGCGATCTAACCCAGTTCCAGCTCCTAGATCATTTACTAGAGTTGCTACTGATCATGTTAATGTTAAACTACAGAGAGACACTCGAGTCCAGTCTTCTTCTGTGGCTAGTACTCTGAGGCGTCGTGTGGTTCAGTATTGGGTTCCCAAGTCTTCACTCTATCCCAGTACTGAGTCATCTTTCTCTCTTATGTCTTGATCAGGTTTGTCGGATGGGGAAGGGAGATGTTTGGATTGTCGACTCTGGTTTTTCTCGTCATATGACCGGAGATTCTCGATGGTTCTCTTCCCTAGTCCGAGCCCCGGGTGATGAGTTGATCACTTTCGGGGATGCTTCTTCAGGTAGAGCCATTGCTAAAGGTACCATCTGCATTAACCAAAATTTCATTCTTAAAGATGTTGCCTTAGTAAGTAAGCTGCAATACAATCTGCTCTCTGTTTCTCAGCTTATCGATGACTCTTTCGAGGTAAGCTTCAAGAGTAATGCTGTAGAATCCTTGATTCATCAGAAGGGTTAGTTTGCGGGATTTCTAGATTTGGGAGAGTCTTTCGTGCTGATTTTTCTGCATCTTCTGGAGACTCTCTTCGATGTTTGATTTCTTCTGAGTCCCGTGATGTCTCTTTCTGGCATGGGAGACTTGGTCACATTTGTTTTGATCATTTGACCCGAGTTAGCAGCCATGATCTCATTCGGGGTTTGCCTAAACTCAAGATGGTCAAAGACTTAGTTTGCTCTCCTTGCCGACATGGCAAGATGGTTACTGCTTCTCATCCTCCAGTCACCATAGTGATGACTGATGCATCAGGACAGCTTTTACATATGGACACTGTTGGTCCAGCTAGAGTGCAATCAGCGGGAGGGAAGTGGTATGTTCTTGTCATCGTTGATAATTTTTCTAGATATTCTTGGGTGTTTTTCATGGCCTCGAAGGATGAGACTTTTTCTCACTTTAGGGGCAGAAGGAGTTCCGGAGCATGATTGGCTCTTTCCTATATCTCACTGCTTCGAGGCCGGACATACATTTCACTGTGTGTCTGTGCGCCCGATTTCAGGCTTCTCCTCGTGCCTCTCACCGCCAGGCGGTCAAGCGCATCTTCAGGTACCTTCGTGCTACCACTAATTATGGTATTTGGTACTTTTCTTCTTCTTGTCTATCTCTTAGAGCCTTTTCCGATGCCGACTTTGCTGGCTGTAGGATAGATAGGAAGCGCACTTCTGGCACTTACCAATTCATTGGCACTTCTCTTGTTTCTTGGTCATCTAAGCGATGCAGGGTTGCCTGATCCACGGCGAGGACGAGTATGTTCTTTGCAGCCGATTCTTTGTCAGAGCTGAGTTCTCTGGATGAGATCGACCTTACGGTACTATGGGTTAGAGATAGAGAGTGTGCCACTCTTCTGTGATAACACTTTAGCTATTTGCATTACTAAAACCCGATTGCAACATTCCGGACCAAGCACATTGATATTAGATATCACTTCCTTAGAGACCATGTGGAGAAGGAGATATCGCGCTTGATTCAGAGAGAGTGACCTTCAGTTAGCCGATATCTTCACAAAGCCTTTGGATAGCTCCAAATTTGTTGCCTTGAGGAGTGAGCTTGGAGTCGTGAGCCCTTACGGCCTTTCGTGAGGGGGAGCTGGTTTGTATATTATGTATTATATGTTTTCTTCCAGCTTTTCTTTTCTTTGTGTTTCTTCTGGGTGACTTTGGGCTTATTTTCTTTAGTTGAGTTCACTCACTTAGATTTTTGGCATGCCTTGCATGGACCTCTTATCTTGTGCTTTAGGTTGCTATCATGCGTGATTAGCTGTTCTCTCCTCTCTAGGTTGAGTTCCCTCATAGTCTTATAAGTCTAGCAGGTATTGGGCCTCCTGGGTAGACAAGGTCTGTGTGCACTCCTTAGTTGGGATCTAGAGTCAGCTTCCCTATATCAGTCACTAGGGAAGATAAGAGTGAGTCTGAGCCGTAGTGAGTCTCTTCTATCTTATCTATGCTCAATAGCCATCCAGTTTTGCAGTTTCTCGATCTCTTCTCCTCATTCTGTTTTTCTGGTTGTTATTGAGTTCATTCGGGTTTTCTTTATGCCTAATCCTGATAATAACTCAACTTTAACCAGATTTGAGCTTAAAATTTATTCATTTGTTGAGGGGGAGTTTGGGAATCTGTTCATGCATTGCATTTAGACTGCATTTTCTGTTTTATGAGCTTTGTCTATTATACAATTGATTTCTTCTTCATGCTATACACCATGCTACATCATTTGAAGAAAATCACTAGCTTAGGTATGTCCAAGTTCATTTAACTTGCTAAGCTTAAAAATGAAATAAGCCTTAAATGAAAGACTTGATGAAACTGTTGCTTTTACTTGCTAGGTTTCTTCTCTAGAGGTTTGTGCCATAATTTGAGAAATTTTGGAGTTCTTTAGAGTCCCTATAGCAACATGGGTGAAACTAGTTTGATCCATGCTAGAGTCCTTCAATTGCTCATGAATCATTGTGCTAAAAATGAAAATTAAATAAAATTGACTCTTCTTGTACACATACGACTCAACACCTTGCATTCACAAGACCGCTTCCCATTGCACTTGGGATGAACTTGGAATACATCGTGTTTGACCTAGACCATCCTCTTAAGAGTTCATCTTGAGATGGTCGCATACGGCTTGAGTCAAGTGGTTGTCAAAAGAAAATGCAAATAAATTAAAAACAAAGACATATGTGGGTAAAGAATGCAAATAATGTCAAACATTTGCACCCCGCTATGTCTTGTATGATGATAAATCAAAATTTGCATTAATTGATAAATGAGCCCGAAGGACCTTGTATGCTCTTCTAGATTCCCCAAAGTGTTGAGTAGGTTGAACTCTAGGTTTTCCTTTTGATCCTTAGAGTGGCTATTCTTCTATTTTTGAAACTAAAGCTAAGTGTTGCACTTGTCAAATCTTGCTAAAAATGTAATATTCAAAACTAAGCTCGTATTTGCACTTGGACATGTCTTAGACTAGTCTAATCTAAAAATTGACTAGCTTGGTGTCATATCTTGTCATTGTGATCAATTGGATAATCTTCAAAGCTCCCTTAGGTTGCATTTCGTGCATACATAAAAAGAGGAGAAAATTCCATTTTGATGCCTATATTGCCAAAAGGGGGAGAAAATGTAGAAAAGACATCATTAAAAAAAAGAGACAAAAATGTGAAAGCTTGTTAGTTCTTATGATCTTTGTAAATCTTTGCTATTTTTTATAGATCATAATCACATTTGGCACTTACGATTGGTTTTTAGAGCTTTTGTGGAAAACTTCTCTTTTCATGGTCTTGCTCTAAACTCTTTCTGCCAACTTGGTCATGATTTTATATCTTTCTCTCTGGACTAAGTTTGGCTTTGCAATCAAATTGCTTTCTTCTTCTCTCATTCAAACTCAAATTTATGCCTTTTGTGTTGTTTGTCAATATACTCATCAAGGGGGAGATTGAATGACCATGTGAGGTCCATCCATGTTTGTGATGAGTATTTGACTTTATTTGAGCAAGGTGTGCTCAAGTTTGAGTTTGATTTGGATTGATTTTCAAAATGAAGCAATTTGAGTTGCCTATGCCAGGAGTGGCAGTACCGGCCGTATGGGCGCGGTAGTGATGAGTTGGATGGTTTATTGCATATCATTGTGGGCATTGCTATGTGATGTGTTTCCTTGTCTTTGATGGTTGCAGGGCGACGGTGCTAGGTTATGGTGAGGCGGAGGATGACTGGGACTAGGCGAGGAGCGTCGGAGGTCCAGATGGTTGGGAGATCGCCGGAAGATGATCGAAGACGGAGTTCGGGCAAGTCAAGAAGACAAGGAAAGGAGATGATGCTAGCTAGATGCCGCGTGGATCAATGAGGGCCGTCGGATTGAGGTCTAGTTGATAGGTTAGCGGGTCTAGGTAGTATGCTTTGAAAACAGTGCAAGAAAACCCGGTATGTGTGTGGATTTTGGGTTAGCCCTTGCATGGTTGTGTGTGTGGGTTAATCCTAGCCCTTAGATGAGTGCTCTAGGGTTGAGAGCCTCATCCAAGGGTGGTAGGTGGCCCAAGAGTAGTATAAATAGGGGTGGAGGGTAGCCTCCTTCCCTTGAAGGTTTTGAGGTTTTTGATGCTCCTTTGAGCTTTGCCCACATGAATGTGAGGCTTTGTAACCTCTCCTTCCAGAAATGAAATGTTTCCTCAAATCATTTCTTTTCTTTGTGCATTTACATTACGCATTTAAATTACGCAATTTACATTTTGCACCTAAATTCCGCAATTAAATTCAGCACTTACATTCTTGCAATTTACATTTATGCAATTTGGATTTGCCTCCCCTCCTTCTAAATGTTGTTCTTCTAGGATGTATTAAGGGTGTTCATTTGGTTTTACATCTTTCTTACACCCTTGGATAGACTAGAGATCAAGTTTTTTTATCAATTTGCAAATCTGTCCAGAACTTGTTCTTCATGCAGGAGTCAGTATTTGATTTTTCTAAAAATATATAAAAATCATTTTTAAGTGATTTTTTTTGAGAAGGTGCAGGACTCATATATACATCTGTATAAAATTTCTTGAGTCCACTGGTTTCACCGTTTGAGAGCGATGAAGTGAAAACCTAGCCTCAAACTTTCTAGTTGAAGTTCCTGACCTTCTGTATTGCTTGATTTTTCATTCTTATTCTACAAAGCTTTCTGTGGTGATTTTTGGTGGAGTGTTTCAAGACTACTGCTCACAGGGACAAAAATTCCCAAAAATTTTAGAGCAACAGAAACTCACCAACCACCTGTTCCAACTGAGGACAATTTCTGAAAATATGCTTTAACTTTTCTGAAAAGAGACTTTGGTATTTTAGCTTTATCTCTTTTAGAAAAGAAGTCTTTTTAATTGATCCCTCTTTTGTTTGGACACTTGACAACCAGGATTGTGATAAAAAAAACCCCTCATATGATTCATGGTTCTTATCCATGCAAGCTAGGAGTACACATAGTTGTCTAATTGTTTTGGGTTTTGGAGGGTGTGCGAATATGAGAAGCACCAGTTTGAACGAAAATATTTGGGTGCTTTAGATTTTTATTGCAAGAGTGTTTAGAGTACTTTGAGTGGGGGAAATTTTATTTGGGATTATTCACCCCCCCTGATCGCCATTTCGATCTTTCAAATTTTTAGCATAGGCGACAACGAATGCACATTGACTCAGGCGTGGCTTGGGGAAGAAAATGGTTTGCTAGATGGATGAGCTGCTTCATGTACCATGTGACTTGGTGGGGCGTTACTTGTTGGAGACCTAATTTGGCAATTGGTGACTTCACTTGCTGCTTGCACAACTAGACTCGAACCCTAAATGCATGCAAAGACCATAGAGTGATGGCGTGGCTAAACATCTCTCCTTCGTGAGGACATGGCAGCCCACCGAGTCAAGGGCGCTTGACGCGTGTCACGGAGAGTGGATGTTGGTGAGCAAGTGAGGGTGTGGGCATGTGACGATGGGCAACCCACCATGATAATAGCGAGCGGGCAGAAAAGGCAGTACAGCATGAATCAGCAAGTGCCTAATCGGCTAAGTGGGCTGACCAAAACAGCAAATAAGCAATATGAGCATCTCTTCTAATTTATGATTTTTTTTGTCATTGTAACGGTGTAAATGAGTTGAATGGAGATAATAGCTTATTTGTTTGTTTGATTGATTGATATTAACTTGTTATGGATTTACAAAAGTTTAACGAGTGAATTTTGTATAAGTATTTTTCAAAAAATAAAGTATTATTACTAACCCTCGAACCAATAAAAATACAACACAGGCCATTTAATATGTGTATCTCAATTTAGCCCAATTCTCTAAACCCACCTTCTATTTTTTTCTTGACTTAACCACTGCTTGTGCCAACCTATAGAGCATGAGACCCATCAAGTCTTAGTATGGAGGAAATGTAGACAGCCACTAATAGAATGATTCAGCAAACCGTGTATAAAAGTCTGGATAATCCCTTGATTACTAATTTATGAGGACATCACTACTACGGTTACGAACACATCTGGTAGGATCAACACCAATACGTCATCCATGGGTCAAGAAGAGAGATATATCAAATATATCACGTTCTGGAATCCAATTTGACCTCCGGATACCAGTCTGAAGTAAAACGAGCATAACTTTTTCATACGACGTCCGATTGGAGAGTTCTTGCACTTGATTAAAAGATTACTTCGAGATTTTCCCAATGGATTAACCCCACCTAAAAATTCTTTCGGAGCACTCTGCAATCACCAAAATAATTCGAGTCAACTTTGCAGTCCGAGTCAAACTTGGGCATTAGACCTTGTAAGAGTCCTATTCGGTCACTCTTTTGTGTTGGCCGAATCCCCCTTCTCTTTTACCTATATATAGCTAGAGAGCCCCCCAAAATTACTTTTTTGTTTAGTTATAGTTTTACTTGGTGAAACTATTTAGTATTCTCTTGTTCGGCTAGATCAACAGCAAATCGTGCTTCGAAACCCCACATCAATACTTCAATTATATTTGTAATTTCAGATTGCTTTTGCTTTGTTCTTACGTGTTCTTCGATTGCTTGTAGGAATTGATCTTCGTGATTAGATCAACCGAGTTTTGGCACGGTTGATAACAATTCGGAATTTGGTTCAGCGATTGCTTTCGCATCGATCATGTTTCGATCGTAGACTAGATCATGAGGGTTGTCTCCACTAATCGATAGTTATCCATCTTACCGAACGATCGGGCCACAATTAAGCCTCATCACTAATGCGACATGACTATCTAAACTCCTGGCCTTTTGAGGAATTATTCATTTATAATCATGGGAACTAAGAACAATAGATACATAATGAAGAATACAAGGACAATAATTTGAGAATAATAAAGATAACATTATAAAAGATGTTGCCGACGTTTCGGGAATACCAATAGATGAATAATGATATACGGATGAACGGAGAATGAACTATAGTGGAATGAAGAATTTTTTAAAAAATAATATATTTTATAATTCAAATTGCGGAAATATACCACGAAAAAAAAGAATTGCAAAAATGTACCCTTGTCGCCCTATGGTAGGGCGACATGGTGACTCAGAAAATAGGTCGCCCAATGGTACGGCGACACCTCACTAGTCGCCCAATGGAACGGCGACACGTCACTAGTCGCCCACTGGTAGGGTGACATGAATAAATCGCCCAATGGCAGAGCGACTTGGCCAGAAAATTTACAAATTTTAGGAAAAAAATCTGAGAGACTTAAAGAATAAAATTTTTGGATAAACAGATTTAGGATTGAAATAATTTTGAAAATTCCCTTAAACAAGTAGAGTGCATGGTTTTTAGCTTTTTCGGCGGCCCGTACAATGTCATGTCTAAACGGTATTTTTACGAACAGTGGACCACATTTGATCTTTAATACATGCACTTCCATATTATGGAGAAATATGTAATTTACAGCTTGCTTTGCACCTAATTTCCACTAGTGCAACAACCCTAAGTAATATAGTCGGCAATGTTTTTTAGCCTTTTCGGCGCCCCGTAAAATGTCATGTGTAAACTGTATTTTTACGAACAGTGGACCACATTTGATCTTTGATACATGCACTTCCATATTATGGAGAAATATGTAATTTACAGCTTGCTTTGCATCTAATTTCCACTAGTGCAACAACTCTAGTAATATAGTCGGCAATGTTTTTTAGCCTTTTCGGCGCCCCGTAAAATGTCATGTCTAAACTGTATTTTTACGAACAGTGGACCACATTTGATCTTTGATACATGCCCTTAAATCGCGTTATTAAACTTTGATTTGTAATCATGTGTTAAACTATTTGTTGAACATACATGAGGGCAGATGCACCGAAAGTTCAGATGGTAAAATAAGCAATAGACTAGATTATATTACAAGGGCATTACAACAGTGACGAAATTGCTTGACGAACTAACTAACTAACGAAAGCAGTGTTTGTCATGGTGGAACAGATGATCGTTCCGCCTATCCGGTATAGCGAATGATGTCCTACATTTTACGCATATTACGACCCGTAAATTTTGCGATTTGTCCTCGGACACCGCTCAATCCCCACTATGAAAGAACTCTCACGGATCCGCGGTGCTCCCGTGTGTCGCCGATTGGGTGGCCTATGCCGCACGTCTCGGTGTGTAAGACATAATTTTTTGTCATACCGATTCGGCGCCCCTATGTTTATACCACCGGGTTCCCGGATGGTCTGCGTAGCGTCAAGGACTTGTTGCGTGGTGCGGACCTCGGCCATTGCTTCCTTGTCCCTTCCTCTTGAGAGGAGGTACCTCTTGCGCCTCTGTTGCGTTGGCGTTGGCGGAGACTTGCCGAGACGCTGCTCTGTTTGGCTCGCACTCCACTATATGGTGCGGGAGGTGTGTGTTGGGCTTGTCCCTGTACAACCGAAAGCGTGCCCTGCAATCAATATAGTATGCCCATTGTGGTCGTTGAATAACACCGTAGGCGTGCTCGGTCCGGCTTTTACGGGCGGTAGTAGCACCACGGGAGGGTTGCTCCCCGATTTTCCCGTCACGGAAGTTTGAGATGTGGGTGGTACGTCTCGGGTCCACCCGATTGAAGTAGCCGCACCATTCATCCTCGGCCAAGGGGCACGGTAGAATCTCGGTCGCTAGTTTATCGTGGCGGTATCAACCATCGCTGAAGGCCGTGTTCGCAAAAGTCGGGGCTTTCGGGTGGCCCCTGAGGAGGTTTCTCCTTTGACTCGAGCAATTTCACAATTTTCTTTTTGAACTTCTGTATGCGATGAACTGGTTTAGAATTACTACTTTGTGAGTGAAGCATGAGTTCATCGCATGAAACTCACCGATTGGTTGGCCTCTTGCCCACCGGCCCTGAACTCTGGTCGCTCTAGAACGGGGACGTATCCTGGCGGCCTCTCCCACCGGTTGAAGTTCTCGGGCGAAGCGGGTTTGGCGTCGTGGCAGTTGTGGACAAATTCGTAGTCACGTTGTTCCGGCCCGTCGATCCATTGGAAGAAGCAACACCGATCGTTGTGCTGAGAAAAGAAAGAATGATGCATGAAATGGTAATGTTACTCTGTATTGTATGGACACCAGCAGGTCTACCCAATAAGAGCGGGCACAACAGTAGTGAGCGCGGGCGGCCATCTCTCCGTGCGTAGATTGCATCATCTTCGCCGGAAGGTTGCAGTCGCAATTGGGTCGGGGCAATTTCGGTAGAACTGGGGCGTCAACGCTACTAGTATCCGGGTACTCGGGGCGGGATGAATTCTGCTTGCTGAAGAGGTAACGGTAGAACGACATCGTGCCCTAATTTGTGAAGATTCAGTTGGCGTGTATTGCTTGTTTGGCGGTGTTGGATGTCTACCTCTCAGTCGCTTTTATAGTGGTGCCGAGGGGCTGCTCCACACAACTGATGCATGTGACCTGTCCCATCGACCCAACAAGGCTGCCAAAGCTGATGCATGTGACCTGTCCCATCGGCCCGACAAGGCTGCCAAAGCTGATGCACGTGACCTGTCCCATCGGCCCGACAAGGCTGCCAAAGCTGATGCATGAGGCTATTCGCTCACGAAAAGGCACTTGCGACAAGATGCCGCCATGCTTGAAAGCGTGGCTCTTTGTAATAAAGAATAACAATAGTTCATAACCAAAAGTACGGGGTTACTAACATAAGGAAAATATATCGTATACAAATAAATACATAAGATGCAAAGTACGTCACAACGTAATAACCAAATACATAAGCCAAAATACATAAGCCAAATACAAACTACTGGCGCCCCCGTTTCTGGGCACCTCCTCGCGGCTGGGCAGGCCTCCTGCGAACCTGCCCGTGCGAGTACGTCAACTGCACCGGTGGGTGGTGGGCCCTCTGTGGTCTAGCCGGAGGTGTAGCGTACGTCGACTAAGAAGGCTGCGTCGGTGGTGGTGCTCCCTGCAACTGCGATGATCCAGGCACATCCGGACCAACGAAGTATCTCGACACGTCACCATCGTCGAGGTCGAAATCCACATGGGTTGCATCATCAAACTGCCCCTCGTAGTCGTCAGGGGCAGGTGAAGCTGCAGAGGAGAACCATCGTGCCTGTGAGCCTGTAAGAAGTGAAGAATTGTTGGTAACATTCAAGAAATAATTAGAAAACATACGAAGTGTGGCGAAGAGCTTACCTCCGACGTGAGGGGCTAGACCAGCGTGTCCAGCAGCTCGCCCTGTCGCGTAAGTCGGCGTGACGGTGGGACGGGAGGACGTGGGGTGTGAAGAAGTACCTGGAGCACTCCTCGCTGCAGTAAGCGGCACGCCGCGAGGGCCGTCAGCCATATCGCGAGGCGTGCGGCAACCTACCAACTCGAGGGTGCGTCTGGCGCTCTCCCTGAACCTCGCGAAGAAGGAGGTCACGTCCTCCCTGGTCACGTCTATCCCACGAGACAGACGAGACAGGAAGCTCCCGGACTCCTCGTAGTACCGTGCTAGCACATCAGTTTGAAAAATACATTACGAATTAACCTAACACATTAATCTGGAAAATGCAATACGAAAATACGTCGTACATTAGACAAAACTTACCGCACCGTGCAGAACCGAGTCCGTATGGTGGGGATACGTGTCCCTCACCCTGGGGATGTGTCTAGGAGGATCCGGGTCGACACATACCAAATGCATACGGGTACGGGAAGTGTACCACTGTAGGTACCCCTGGTACGTCTGCGGGTCGTACGGCGCATCCTCGGCATGGACGTCGTCCAAGGCTCCTCCCCACTCCTCGACCCATGGCGCCATACGTACGTGCCATGGGGTGCCCCCATTCCCGCCCCTCCTAGTCTGCCTGCGGATAAGCAAAAATATAGCATTATTACATGTCATTACACCGTACATATTAGAGAACATCGATGTAGGGAACTTACGTGTGGACGCTGTGTGGGACCTGCCGGCCGACCTGGACCGGGAACTCCTGTCGTAGACCGAACTGCCTCATCACTCGATGGACAGCGTAGCCCTCGACCAGGATGTCGAACACGAGGAACCGACGTGTACGCTAGTACGCTGCGTCGCGTGTGCATAGGGTGGACAATCCACCCGGCACACTTAGCCCGACGTCTCCCACTGTGTACGGCGTCCAGCGTACGCGGTCCTCGGTGAGGTGGTCGAAGGCAGTGATGAACTGCGGGTAGCTAAGCCGCCCCGTGCCGTGTGTCCACCTAGGCTGCAGTGACGACAAAAAAATCAACATTACAATTAGTACTGAGAAATGTTAAAGCGTAGGTTTCACAACCGTGGTTTGCAATATCTTACCCGTCGGTAGAACCAGATGGTGCCCATAGTCGGCGCGTCGACATCGTCGTCACCATCGCGTAGAAGAGGACTCGTGTCGATCCTGGGGCGCCCGATCTGGAACCTCTCGTATGCTCATAGCTGCAGAAGCAGTGGACACCCGGTGAGGATCGACCCGTCGGCGATCCGCCCACAGCCGTCGCAGAGCCCACGGTACGTCGCGCGAAGACCGTGACCCCGAGTATCCGCGCGCGGCGTCAAGGGGTGCGCCCGCGATCGCCCTCGGCCCGGACGAAGTGCCTGTCCACGCTATCCCCGTGGGAGCTCGTGAACATGCACCAGCCAAACAGCCAGAGCAGGTACGCCTCAAGGTGGCGGCTCACCCTCGGCTCGTCCGCAAGCTCGACGATGTGCTCCGCCTGTAAATTTAAGTTTTCTTATTAGTCTAGCCAATATATATATGTGAAGTTAAGTTTGAATGGTTAGTTGCTTACCACGGTATCGAAGCCACTGTGTGTGGGACCATGGGTGCTTTGGTGAAGACTCGGTGACGCGGAGGCGGTAGCACACCATGGAACCGCGCATGTACCTCATCCCGTCCACGCTGGTCGGCGTCATGCGGCACCACAGGTCACCAACGATCGGGAGGCGAGGAGGTAGGAGTCGTCCTCCAAAGTGATCGCCATCTCTCCGACGTGTAAGTGGAAGGTGTCGTCTCGGTCTCCACCGATCCACGAGAGCGTGAGAAGGGACTCACAGCGGGAACCGGTGGCTCGCGTCCCTCCCTGCGCACTGCGTGCGCCCCAACATCCGTGCGATGGCGGCAATCCTGCGCCGCCGCAGCCTACAAAACAGAAATATTAGATTAATATGAGCACGCGATGGTTAATTAAAACAGATTATGATATCGCGATCGGAATATTTTGAAATTAAAAGATAAATCGTTACAGGGATCCAACGTGGATCGAGGTCCGAGCTCCGCGGTGGCCTCGGTCGTAGCACGCCCACTCACGAGGGTCTGTCCCTCCTCTGCAAGCGGTGGCGAAGTGTGCGTTGACGCATCACAACGATCGGGTCCAACAACTCAAAGGGCCAGTCGTCATCCACAGCCTGGTGAGCCATACCTGCAAATTACAAAAAAGAAAGTTATATACAAATAAATACACAAGCATCAGAACAATACATCGAACCAAATGCATACAAATAAATATACAAACATGAGAACAATACATCGAACCAAATGCGTACAAATAAATACACAAGCATCAGAACAATACATCGAACCAAATGCGTACAAATAAATACACAAACATGAGAACAATACATCGAACCAAATGCGTACAAATAAATACACAAGCATCAGAACAATACATCGAACCAAATGCGTACAAATAAATACGCAAGTGTCCACAAACTCTAATCAAACAGATTACAACGCACACTACATCAGCAAAATATATTAGAACAGATTACAACGCACATTACATCATCAAATTATATTAAAACAGATTGCAACGCACATTATATAAACAAAATATTAATTTGACATATAGCATCTAATAGTTCAAACAGCTTCTCCGGTAGTCCGACGATGTCGTCCACCACGCCTTGCGAGGCAGCGATCCTTCCCCGCCGTCGGGTTGCCATCTCCTCCTTCGTCCTCTTCATTATGTGGCTAGCGGTTCTTGAGCGTGTGACCTATTAAACACAACGAACATTTCTTCACGCGCTTACGAGTTTGGACTCATCCATATCATTCACGATCACGCTGGTTTTGCGGCGACCTCCTTTGTATGATCTTGCATCAAAGTCGGGGACCAGAACCTTTCATCGACACGGGGTTGTGGTGAAAGAACCGACAACACCATAACCATACAGCTCCTCACCCTGAGTTGCCATCACCTTTTCCTTTGTAAAATATTGAGATAGATATGTACTGGTCGCATTGAAATAATGCACATGCAGCTATCACATGAGAACATGGCACATGCAGCAGAGGGGCTTGTTACACGAGCATTGACATTCACTGCAAGATGCACTCTTGGGTGATAACCTTCGGTTTGTTCCCCGCCGTCCTTTATCTCTGCATATCACCTCGAAGCGCAGTGTTCGTGAACCTACTTTGATAGCTCTATGCTTGCCCGCCTTATTACTCTTCTCATCCATGTATTTACTTATCATGCTTGAGTACAAGGCATTCTCATCTCTCATTACTACTTCAGCAGCTTTATGCCTATCCACAAAATACTTGGTTGTACCCCGCAGCACTCCCTCGACAATTCCTACCAACGGGAGACACCTCATCCCTCTCATTACCCAGTTGTACACCTCCACCAAGTTGGTCGTCATGACACCGTATCTAGCACCATGTGTGTCATGTAACAATGACCACTTCTCTTTGGGCTCGTGCTTTATCCAGTCCGAGAAACATTTGATCGGCCTTTGCCCACGACGACGACTCGTCGCCTCATCTTCTGTTGCCAGAGGGAATAAAGGCTCTACCTGCTCCTGTGTTACACTGCTAGTAGTCTCTTTGTGTTTTTTTGTTAGCTCGTCAAGATTCTTCCAAAGAGTACGGAACTTGCTATCTTGGTTCTGCTTACATAACCTCTTGAACATGTTCATCAGTTCCTTGTTCTTGAACTGCTTATAGAAGTTCGCGCCAAATGCCTCATGCACCATCGCTCTGCAAGTCACCCAGTGGAAATGGCTCCTCTTCCCTGTTTGCAAGCTGTCGATGGCACTAAGCGAACCGGCATGCTCGTCATGCGGTATGCACACATGTTGGCGAGTCTTCACCACCCGATCTTCAAGTTCCGCAGAACCACACCAACTCTCATAGTTCTCGCTTTCCACAAAGGCAAAGGCAACAGCGAGAATCTGGTTGTTCGCGTCGACGCCACGGTATTGTCATTATTTGTCCTTTGTATTTCCCGGTCGAGAATGTGCCGTCCACACACAACAATGGATGGCGTGATAGAACGCCCTAATGCATGCTCGAATGCGAAGAAAACTCTCTTCGATGCCTCTTGTTCGCCACTTCCTTGACGGACGATCCGATAATCATAAAAAGTACCAGGATTTCTTCCCTGAATGCAACTGAGCAGTGCGGGAAGATTATGGTACGAGTCTTCAAATTTCCCAAATCTCATTTCCAAGGCCTTCTGCTTCGCCCGCCATACCTTCTCGTAGCTAATTGTGTACTGAAATTTGTTCTCAATTGCTCGGATAATAGCATGGGGCTCAAAATTCAGGTTCTCAACTATCTCCGGGTACATGACACTCGCGATATACCCGGAAGACAGGTTCCTGTGAGCCACCAGGGTTTCCTTAGTCATACAACTATGTTGTTCAACCTTCGAACATAGCCAGTGGGTGCCCCATTTGGGCTTGTACGCGTGCACTCTCCAGGGGCACCCCTGCATCTCGCACACCACGTCGTAGCAGGTTGGGGTGGACTCTTAACCTTGAAAGTTCTTCTTAGTGATAAGGCCCAATCTTTGATAACATCCTGCACTGCCTCTTTTGTGGGGTACATGCTGTTAGGTCTCACCTCATTATCGCTATACTGCCAAGGTGTATCATTGCCTTCATTCTCAACCAGGTTATTAAATTGATGCGTGCTCCAATCTGCTGGCACAAGTGGCTCAACATCTTCATCTTCATCTTCCTCATCCGAGTTATCGTCGTCTTCCACTTCTACTTGTTCATATTCAAGGTCTTCCTCTTCCATATGTGCTATTACTTCCTCAATTTCCTCACCTTCGTCTACTTGCCCCCGCGCATCTTGCCCAATGTTTCCCTCATCCTCCCCAATCTCAACTTGCTCACCAGTCTGGTAGCCAATATCCTCATTGCAACCCTGAACATGCTGCTCCCGGCTAGACTCCCCAATTTCAGTGTCACCATAAGTGAAGTCATTTTGAGCCTCGCTACGCTCACCGGCGTCCAGCTGCTGCTGCGGTGCAATAGCCCTTTCATACGCTTGCACCAAAAGCACCCGACACCATCCACGTTGCCCAGCCCCCTTCACATATGACCTCCAAGATGCAGTTCCTTTCAGCTCAACCAACTCCCAATAAACAGGATCATCTTGCATGGAGCAAAGGCAAGATAACTTGAGCTGCCACTTCTCTTGTTCCATCCAAGCGTATAATACAACCAATTCAACACGAAGCAAATGTCCGCTCTTGACCCTACTTAAACTTCTATCCACATCTTGAAAGTTACTCAGATCCGCACCCTCCGAACCATACATGACAACCCCTTCTCCATAAAAGATTCTAAATGGAACTCGTTCTGACATATCTGCGGACCTATTCATTACCACACGAATTAATTATTCTTCATAAAAAGTACTATAAAGTATACGTATGTATATCTGCACTTGCGAAAAATATCTACATTACTAAAAATATTCATCACTGCACTTGTATTTCTAAAAAATATCTACAGCCCTAACAATATATATACGTGCACTTCTATATGTAAAAAAACATATCTATCGACATCTATCTGTAAAAATCGTAACAACATATTATTATTCGTAAAAACAATTATGTATATGCGTTTCCACAAACCGACTAAATTACTAAAAAAATAACTAGATTGAACTACATTTTCTTACTAAACACTACCATGATTTCTTGCTACACAACTAAACAAATCGGATGTTGCTAAAGCCGCCACTCTAAACACTAAACAAAATAAACACTACATTTAACTAGATCTAACCCTAAACAATAAACAAAATAAATACTACATTTAACTAGATCTAACCCTAAACACTACACAAAATAAACCGCGAAAATAACTAGAGTAACTCACTGTATGTACAACGAAAATAATCGTATGTTTTGCGTACATAATTACTCATGTTTTGGACCGGTGTTTGTTCATGGGTCATCTTTACCCTAAACACTAAATTACTAAAAATATGAACACTACATTTAACTACATCTAACCCTAAACACTAAACAAAATAAATCGCGAAAATATTTACATCTAACCCTAAACAATATAAACCGTGAAACTAATTACATCTAACCCTAACCCTAAACACTACATAAATTAAACCGCGAAAATATTTACATCTAACCCTAACCTTCCTAAAAAAAACCACGAAACTAATTAGTACTAACCTAACCCTAATCCTAACCCTAAACTATATAAAATAGAGCGTAAAAAAATTACCTGCGTAGTCGCCTCTTTTCTTCCCCTTCTTTTCTTCTCTTCTTCCCTTCTCTTTCTTTTTCTCTCTTCACCCTCACCCTCTTTTTTATCTACCGTTTCTCTTCTCTCGGCCGACCGCGCCCCTCCTTTTATTTCCGGTCTAGTCACCCTCCGGTTAGGCGACAGGAGGCCGCCCGCTCCCCTGTCGCCCAACCATTCATCGATTTCAGTGCAGTCGCACTTGGGTAGGGCGACGTGCGCTGCAGCGGCCACTTGTCGATTTTTGGTACGGCGACTAGCCCCTGTCGCTCAACCAACGGGCGACAGGGGTATATTTCTACAAAAAATATATTTCGTGGTACACTTTTGCAATTTGCATTAAAAAATGTATTATTTAAAAAAAAAATTCGTGGAATGAATGTTCTGAACGTGGGCGCTTTCACCATGCGGCTTTCGTATGACTATCTTTTGAGAGTTGAGTATCCCATAGTTGCAAGACAAGGTAGAGGAATTCCTCATATGCATTTAATCCTTTGTAAGAACCATCAACTGAACACTGTCACTCTGTCATGCTGAAGTGAAACGGTTCATACGATATATACTGGTTACGTCATTTGTGAACACAGTGTCATTTACTGCGTCTTAGCGATCCAACAAGCACAAAAATCAAAATAATAAACTTCATAGCTCTACGCCTTTCCACAAATAGCCAGAAAAATTACAACATACAAATCGAAGCATGCTACTATTGTAACCAGAAAAAAAAGAAAGAAGCAAGCCTCGCATCAAACTAATCTCAAGCCTTTTATGTTTCAGATACATACGATTCTCATAATCCACACATAAATTGCCAGCCGTCAATAAAAGTAGCTGACAGTTCATAGGATGGTGCTGGAAGCCTTGCTATGCTCACCTATCATCTCCTTCATCTTCATGGTTAATATTCCGAAGAAAGAAGCGTACCTTCCAGTGACAAAACGTGATTACCACCCCGGGACACCGCACCCTGGTTAAATACTACCAGCATATGTACCGCATATTGGTTTACTAGGATAAAAGCACACCGTATACTGGAGAGCTACTACTTTTTTTTTTTTTTTTTTTTTTTGTAAAAGAGGTTAGGAACTACTAGGATGTCTTGGATGAGCCACACCATCCAAAGGATCCGGTCAAGTACAATTACAGGTCAAGACCCTCCAAATCCTTTTCGTTCGCCTGCAAATCTTATCTATCTTCTTGATGACAATAGCAAAAAACTGATGGTGATATGGAGCACCAGCAAGTCGTCCTCTATAGCTAATTTCACCACCATTTAAATTTGCATTAGGTTCTTCACTCGGAAGGTAATGCCCATTACTTCCATCATTCTTGTGTAGGTAGAAATTTCTACCTCCCACATCTCTAATCTTGTCAGTTTTGTTCAAACCTGTCAGTAAAAATTTCAACATGTTAGCATCTATCTAATCAAATTACACAACTATGTAGAGACAATCAACCACAAAGGGCACAAACCCAAGGTAATATTTGAATATGTTGACTTCATAGTTTACATGTCATTCTAGCTTTCAAATTTGGTTCATAAATACATATCATTTTACAATTTGGAGGTGACTTTTTACCATTTTTTTTCTGTACCCCTCCCCTTTAGCTATTTCCAATATCATTTATTACCATGAACTACAGTAAGACACATCATCCAAAAGATATAATGAAGATGGGTAATACAATCATTTGTAGATATACTTTGGTGGAAATGCAAAAACCTAGAATGATATCTATTCAGAAACGGAGGCACTAGTCATTTGGGCAATTAAACTTGAGTGAACAGGGGCTCGGTGAATGCAAATGCCATTAGTTACTTCTGGCCATATATTCTGTTTCATAAATATATATTTCTTTCGAAGACTGTTACATAAATATAATGTCCACATACTTTTGAGAAATTCCATTTTTCAAAAGCCCTTCATAGAAGTATAGAACTATTAATATGTTTTATAGATCGTTATTCATCATGATTGGCCTGGATTGCTCAAAGAATGAAGCAATCGAAGAAAATCCAATACATCAATTTAACCAGTTAACCACAATGACATGGTCAAAACTGTCTTTTGGATGGTTTCATAACGAGCGCCAGCAAGTAGTGAGTAGTGACACAACTACATAATGTATTATGACGAATCAAAATCTGCCATTAGTTACTTCTGGCCATATATTCTGTTTCATAAATATATATTTCTTTCGAAGACTGTTACATAAATATAATGTCCACATACTTTTCAGAAATTCCATTTTTCAAAAGCCCTTCATAGAAGTATAGAACTATTAATATGTTTTATAGATCGTTATTCATCATGATTGGCCTGGATTGCTCAAAGAATGAAGCAATCGAAGAAAATCCAATTCTTCAATTTAACCAGTTAACCACGATGACATGGTCAAAAACTGTCTTTTGGATGGTTTCATAACGAGCGCCAGCAAGTAGCAAGTAGTGACACAGTTACATAATGTATTATGACGAATCAAAATTCAAAAAATGAGTTTGAACAGGGAAATTGACCAGAGCCAACCGGTTATCAGTTGAGCCCCAATCTATCTTCAACTGCTACAACAGAATTATCGCAGGCATCAAACAGTTGCCATTGAAAATCAGTACAGACCGCTAACTGTTCTCAGAATCCTAACACACTAGCTCAAATATCCAATTTTCCAATCAAAGATATTCTAAAAATATAATTATGAAATCAGATTTAAATTTTGGAAGCTTATAGTCCATCAGTCCGTCCTGTTCCATGTATACCTTGTATACCTCAGTATTCCACATGTGGCAAACAAGAAATCAGTCAATAACTGGGCATATGTTTTCTAGAACGATGAGAGGCATGTCGAGAAGAGGGGGCCAGCCCGTTGTCAAGCTTGGCCCAGTCAAACTTGACTTCAAGGTGCCTAACTGAACCTGAGGTTAGGATGACAAGTATAAATTTTAAAGGAGTACAACCTGCCCAAGCCAGGAAAATTTCTAGGCCAGGATCTCCTTCAACAGGTCTGCTCGCATTTAATGGGAATGAGTTTGTTAGTGAGCAACTAATGATGAAATGAAGATTGATGATTGTACTGCTGATCTCTTAGACATGTCGAGCAACTTCAGCCAAATCTCATTTATGATTTACTACATAAACAGATATTTAATAAGATCCCCAATTCCTCAAAGGAGGTAATACAAAGACCTGGGAATCAAGACAAGTTGGATACAGGCATCCTTACACTGCCAATGAAATCATTACACTGCTATTGATGAAAACCAGGAAATAAATTTGCAGGTAATTTTTTTTAAAAAAAAGTGAAACTTCCACAATTCCATCGTGGTTTGCAGGAAACCATAAGTATAATTTAGCATAATATGAAAGTTGCAAATTCATACAACCACATCATCTTGCTGTGATCAGAATATGAAAACAGGATTTCACTAATAACAGAAATCAAACTATTACTCCTCTAGTAACACAAGACAAACTAATACTACAGTTCAATCCCATTTAGTAGACAAATTAGCATTGCATCTTAACCTCTAGGAGTTCTCAAAAACGAAAATCTTAGCCTTTCAGGAGTAACCGAGTTAAAAGGCCCAAGGGACTACTCAGGCCCAGTTCGGGACAGATTATGGATTTTGGATTATAGAAGAAGCTACTTCTGATTGTGGGAGAATTATGTTGGGCCGGCTGCGACTTCCAAGTTCCGGTTCGGGCAGACAAGAATCAGGTCCAGCCGGATTATCATTATATGTAGAGGGCAGCTTCTGATTGTGAGAGAAGCTATCTAAAATCTTTCCATTCGGCATACAATCGGCCTTTTTTTTTTTTAAGAAGCTGTCCCGAACGGGGCCTCAGACTGTAGGGATGGTTGGAGGAAACCATATGTTGCACTAATATCCGAATTGCAAGCACATCAGATTACAACAAGTCTACAACCTTCGGATACATATCCTTACACATAGACGTGCATTCTGACACTAATTAAACGACGGAAAAGTTCTTGGTGAGTGGCTTACTCTGAAGGCAGAAGTGGGAGTGGTGGAGCTGGAAGGCCTCCGCCGCGGCCGGGTCCAGCCGGGGGCTCCTCCCCTCCCTGCCATACCTCTCCACCACGGCGGCGATCGCCTCGCCGACGCTCGCGCCAAGCTTCACCATCGCCTTCACCGGCCCCACGCTCCCCTCGACAGTCACGCTCACCACCACCTTCGCCTCCTACACGAAAACATCCCCTACGATTAAGTGCGAAACTAACTAGAGAGATAGAGGCGTGCTCGTGCACGCGCGGGTGTAGGTTGGTTCACTGTACCTCCCATGGGTTGCGGTTGGGCAGGAAGCGGCGGATGTGGAGCGGCCGAAGGAAGAGTCCGGGGAGAAGACGTCGAAGCAGGTGTGCGGCCGCTCGAGCGGCGGCGCCGGAGGGGACGGCGGGGAGAGACCGTGCGGCAAGTGGTGGAATCGCCCGCCGTACCAGAGCGCCGGCTCGGACGCCGAGCGCGCGAGGGTCCTCCTCCCATCCCGCGGCGGCCGCAACCCCTGCGCCGGGCGCACGGCCAGCCAAAGCCTCCTCCCTCCGCTACCGCTCCCGTGTCGGCGCGACGACGAGGTCCCCGCCGGCGACCGTCCCAACCGGACACCGGCGTGCCGCGATCGGCCCTTCTTCCTCTCCGGCATCTGGTCCGAACCTTGAGGTTCTGGTTGCTTCTGCCTGTGCGAGCGTTCGTGTGTGTGTGGAATTTGGAGATGTGGGTTTGGTGGTGTCTCAGCGGTGTCGTCGGCGCAACGTTTACTTTCGCTTCGCCATTACGGTGAACTTCTTTATGCTTTACTCAAGATGGGAGGAAGCTTCGCCGTTGGGTCTTTTATAGCATAGAACCAATCCAGTAGGCGCCGTGCGTCTGCGGGAGACAGTTCGTGTTTTCAGTGGGAGTAATTTCATGAGCCGAGAGCAGGGAAGGAAAGGTGGGAGCTGTCTCGGCAGGAAACTGGGGAGACGAGACGTTGGATTCTCCGCGTGGTGGGGAGCTTCGACAAGGGACACCCTTCTGTATGAAAATAACGATAATGCCACCGGAGTTTTCGCTTCTGGTTGCGTGAGATCGTTCCCATGGTCAGATTCACCTGTCGAATCGCTGACCTGGGGACGTTTGAGGACACTGCTGACACGTGGCAAATATTCATTTTTCCGTTTTTTCTTTCTTTTAAAGATCCTTTCGTCGCAAGATTTGACGGCATTTCTTTCATCTCAATTTCCTATCCGGTTCCATTCCTTAAAAAGTTTTCGTTTCCAAATTTTCTCATCAATTTTTAAATAACAAATATTTTATTTAACAACTTTTCAAAAGTTTTGAATCAAATTTTTCAAATCAAACTTTTGAAACAAAAGTTTTGGGCGAAAGTTTTTGATTAGAAATTTTGAACGAAACTCTTTCAATCGAAAGTTTCGATCCAATTTATTTTTAAGTAAATAAAAAATTAGTTGAAAGTTGATTTTTTTATCAAAAGTTTTTGAGATTTTTACGATTTGAAAATTTCGAGTTGAATTTTTCTAGTTGAAAGTTCTCGATTTGAACTTTTCGAGTTTAAATTTTCCTAAAAGTTCCTCGAGTTGAATGTTCTGAATTGAAATTTTCTATGTTTAAAATTTCTGATTCGAAATTTTTAGAACAAATCGAATTTTTCAAGTTGAAAATTTTCGATTTGAAATTTCCACAGTTGAAATTTTCCTAGTTAAAATTTTTTCAGTTAAAATTTATAAGTTGAACTTTGCGATTTGAAAATTTTTAAAGTTGATTTTTTAACATTAAAACTTTCTATTAAAATTTTCAAAATTTTTTGATTTGATATTTTTTCAAGCGAGGAAGGAAGAGGCCGAGGAAATGAGGCAGGGAAAAGTAGAGGAGAAAAGGTGGAGTAGAATAAAAAAGATGACATATCATCGTTGAAGATAGATAAACTAACTAGTCATACCTTTCCTATACTCCTACCGTCCTACGTGATGTATGTCCATTGGGGCGGCAACAAGTTTAGTTTAGGGTGGAGGTCGTGGCGGAAGTTTTCTTTTTAATTCACCCGGGTACAACCCCGTGGCCAGTTCTTGATTCTTTCGTTGTCGTGGGAAGATATGGTCGGGGGCAGTTTGGTTGTTTCCTTCTCGTGGAATTGCGGCAGCAGCGGACGTGGTTGGACGCCTGGACGGTGGCGAGCCAAGCAGCCAGGCCGCCCGGGAAGTTCTTTTTCATGGTGGCCGGCTGGAAGTAAAATTAATCTGATGATACCTGATAGTTCCTCCAAATTTATTTAAGGCATTTGTTGCTAAAAGGACACTGAATTTTGTTAGTACAGACCATCAAGACCCGAAATAAAATGTTGAAGAAACACAAAACACAAATAATACTTTTATTAATTCTTTGCATGCTTACCTACAAATCTCAACAATTCCCTGCAATTTATATGCTTAACCTACAACTCTAGGAATCAGAAGATAATTCAAAGAATTAAATTAGAATATGACTCTTTTCCTTATTTGGTTCGGACTCTCAAGTCTTATTAGTTCTAACAATCTCCCTATAATCTAGATTTGATAGCGCGAGATCTTTGACCCCGAGCATATCACACATCTCTAAGAACTTGACTTGAGCTCCCCGTGTTTTTGTCCTAAAATTGACACCTCCTCTCTATTATGAAATTTCTTTCTCTTATTTGAGCCTATTAGCTCATAATGTTTATATACTTACCTTTTCTCCGCCTGTTCCAGCAGCGGGGGCCTTGCACGAAAGCAAACCGCCCGGCCTAAATTTTCTCTTGAAAGGTGTTTTTCAGTCTTGTTTTGATCAATCTCATTCTATTAACAAAGGTTTGATTTCTCTCGATGTGTGAACGCAAAGTAAATCCATCAAGTATGGTGGCCATCTATGAAAGATCTCTATTGCATCAAACATCCCCCTAGCCTTTCCTGCCTTACCTTAACCCCGCTTTCACGTGGCGAATCGGTATGAGGTTTCAGCCCTCCGGGGCGAGGGCTCCGTTCTCTCAGCTCTGCTGCCCCCCACGCATCTAACCAGCTCGCGTGGAATATTCGCACGTTGTTCCTCTATACACATGTGCTTGACAATAATCAGTCTCTTCTCCACTCATTTCCTGATAAAGTGAAACCGGGTATCAATGTGTTTGCTTCTCATATGAAACATTGAATTTTTCGTCAATGCGATGGCTGATTTGTTGTCAACGTAAAATACGGCTAGATTTGGGGTTTTTCCTATTACCTCACTTAGCACGCTTCGTAGCCATATGCATTGACATGCTGCTGCTATAATAGCCATGAATTCAGCTTCACATAATGACAGAGCGACACTTTTCTATTTTTAAGATACCCAAGTGACTATATTCTAGTTGAAGTAGAATGCCATGTTGCTTGTGCCTTTTCTATTATCTATATCGCCCGCCAAGTTGCTACTAATCTAGCCTACAATATTTGCCGAACCCCTTCCTTTGGAATATAACAGACCAAAGTTGGTTGTCCCTTTCACATACCTGAGGATGTGTTTCACGGCTTGCATGTGTAGCTGTGTAGGCTTCTCCATGTGCCGGTTCACAATCCCGATTGAATACGAGATACTCGGTCTGGTATGAGTGAAATACCTTGCCTTGGACTTCCAATAATGCTCCTGTACTTGGTGGCATCAATGTGGACTCCGTCTTTATTCTTTTGAAGCTTAAGTTTTGGCTCTGTGGAGCATCTTGTCAGATTGCACTCACTCATACAAGTTTTAACATGATTTTCTTTGCGTATGCCAAATTCTTAAGGGTGATGGATCCTGCCTTCTGTTCTATTTCAACCCCGAGGTAGTATGTAAGTAGTCCAAGATCGCATATCTCGAACTCTATCTTCATCTGGTGCTTTAATTGCTTAATTTCACTTGCACTTGTGTCGGTGAAATGGGATCATCTACATATATACTAACAATAAGTGTCTCTCCTTTATTGTACATCTTGTAGACAGCTTGCTCTTGTGCACAATTCATGAACCCTAGATTCTTGAGACTTTGTCTAGCCAGATGTTATATGCCCTTGTGGCTTGATGCAGCCTGTAATGCGCTTTTGAGAGCTTATACACCTTGTGCCTCTCGCCCTTTTTGATGAATCCTTTTGGCTGAGCAACATACACCTCTTCCTCGAAATCACCGTTCAAGAATACTGATTTTATGTTCAGGTGATGGACTTCCCATTCATTTTGCACTGCAAGGGCAATGCAGAAGTCTCATCATCTCAAGTCATCTCACGGGAGCGAACACCTCTTCGAAGTCAATCCTATGTCGCTGCACATATCCCTTGGCAACTAGATTTGTGTAGCATCCCAATTTTTGCACCTTTGAATTGCATTTTTTGTATTTTGGCCTTTTCAAGAATTTTCACAGTTTTTATTGCTAACTAAAGCTTAATATGGATTTCCCCTAACTCAAGAAGGAATTAATAAGATTAATGTTTAAGTGGACAATTGTAAAAATTATATTATTTGCGTTCTCTGTCCTCTAAATTATTTTATAGAATTGTGTGGGATTTTTCCAAGATTATTTACTATTTATTTGGAGCCCATTTGTATTTTCTTAAATGAGAAAGTATAGAAAAATACTAGAAAAGCTTTTGGGCACAAACCAAATCCGCTCGACCCAAGTCAGCCTAGCCCAACTGCACCGGTCAACCTAGTCTGTCGGCCAGTGCTATGTGAACCACTAACAGGTGGGACCCACCTACCAGTGTCGTCTTCTTCGTGTCTAACCCGGACACTATGCCGCGCTATGACCGCTGTCGCTCGATGCGCTACACAGACTCCCAGGCCATTACAAGGTGCGCATCGGGACCGTCGTAAAGTCATGAACCCAAACCCTAGATCTATTTGCTTCAAGTCACCGCCATCTCACCGGGATCTGGGAAGTTTTGAGAGCGCCGCAACGGGATAAGAAGGCTAGATTTGCCATCGTCGGTGAGCTCCTGTAACATCCTAAAAAATGCAAAAATAGATAAAATGTAAAATTAAATTGGAAATAAGATTTTAATCTGAATTTCCATCTTTTCCATATTTGTCTTGAATTATTGGTCTTAAAGAAAATTATTTTCAGCATTTGATTCTTGAATTATAAACTATGGAAAAAGAAATTATATGATAAAAAATCTATAACAATTATATTTAAATATAAGGCCAACATTAAAAACCTCTTTCAAAACCCCAAGGAGGTATCAATGCATTTAATATGGACAAGGGGTTTTAAGATTGTAATTTTAAATAGCAACAGTAACATTATCTTAATTAATTAAAATTGTACACACCTTATCTTCATAAAAAAATTTACCACGTCATTTACATTACTATAGTTTCTTACGGTAAAATTTTAAAAAATAATAAATATTATTCAATACCCTTAAAATTTCAAAAACAAAAATATTGGAAATTCAGTAAATAAAATGTCAGAATTTTTATAAAATACAAAGGTCCATCATTTAAACATTTTACAGTAACATACATAAGCCATTATGAACTCCCAATAAAAGTTTCAAAATAATTTAGCAATTTTTTTATCCTCGTAAAAATTAAAAATAGAGAAGGAGAAAATTAGCAATTCAGACTTTCAGAATTTTTATAATTTATTCACAATACCTTTTAATCTGACAATTTTACACAATGTCTAAACCAATCTTGAGACTTCATATAAAAATTATCAAAAATTTTAGACATGATTTGATGGATCATTTATTGCGAAACTTATCTATAGACACGGGGATGAACCTCACCTCTCCCCCCTCTCTCTCTCCATTATGGCTAAGTGAGGCCCACCCACACAGGGGTATACCTACCAGCCGCGCTGCCTTCGCCTATAAAGCTGGCCAAGCTCCTTTCTCTTGCACCATTTAGTAGGAAGCAACTCATCCATCCATACCCGAGCCATGCTTCATTTTGCTGCTATGCCGCCATCATGCTCAGCTCCACTCACCATGAGCTGTCGCTCCTCGCCGTTGCGCCACTACTACAAGCTGTCCTAGCTCAAGCCGTCGACACCCATAGCATTATGAAGTCCCAAGGATCCATTTTGGTCATCGCCCCTTCTTCCCTGTGCTTGCACTGTAGTTGGCCAAGCTCACAGAGGAGCTGCCCGCCTGGGAGCAACTCGGCTCCTCTGTTTTGGTTTTGTTCTTTAGACTAGTAGGCCCTCAATCCATCTAAAGGTGAGGACAGTAAGCATCATTACTTAGTTGTCATGGCCAATTCGGTTTGTTCCTAGTTGGTTAGCCCAAAATCTAAAATCAGGAGGAGGTAAGTTCATAACCAGCAGCTTAATTAGAATCTGTAATCAGAAATTGACTTAATTGGTTTGATTAATCTTTAAAATAAAATACCAATGCCATAAGTTAAATAAAATTCGACTGAGCTTAAATAAACTTCGTCGGAACCTTGTCCTAAAATATACATATATATACCGTATAAAGACACTCATGCAAATGTAAAACATGCCTTAATTACGAAACAATAACATGAGACCAGCTCCAATATTTTCCAGAGGTTAGGACCCTCTGATGCTGCAAAGGTCAAAGTATTGGATGTATTTGGCACTTAATTATTTCAAAAAAACCCGAGGTTAGGACCCTCTGATGCTTTAATGATACGATAATTTCCAGAGGTCAGGATATGAAGGTAAATATATTTGAACATGATTTGCAGTTAATCTACCTTCTTATAATATTAACCTGAGAACGCTTAACATGAACAACAAGTTTAAAAATTGAGAAATTAGCACCTAAAATCTTTTTTATCACCAAAACCTTCTATTTTAATTTGATATCATTTGATTTCTTTTTGCCTCTTAATATTATTTCTATTGCTTTGCTTTGCGATGCACGACGTGTAGACTCTGACGTTCCAACACCACCGTCAACGAACTCAACCTTGATCTCGACATAAACAAGCAAGGCAAGCACCCCCTTTGATCATGCTGATCCCACCATTTGAAGGACCATGTGGAGGTCCATCCATGTTTGTGATGAGTATTTGACTTTATTTGAGCAAGGTGTGCTCAAGTTTGAGTTTGATTTGGATTGATTTTCAAAATGAAGCAATTTGAGTTGTCTCTGCCAGGAGTGGCAGTACCGGCCGTATGGGCGCGGTAGTGATGAGTTGGATGGTTTATTGCATATCATTGTGGGCATTGCTATGTGATGTGGTTCCTTGTCTTTGATGGTTGCAGGACGACGGTGCTAGGTCATGGTGAGGCGAAGGATGACCGGGACTAGGCGAGGCGTCGGAGGTCGAGCGGTTGGGAGATCGCGGAAGATGATCGGAGGCGAGTCGGGCAAGTCAAGAAGACAAGGAAAGGAGATGATGCTAGCTAGATGCCGCGTGGATCAATGAGGGCCGTCGGATTAAGGTCTAGTTGATAGGTTAGCGGGTCTAGGTAGTATGCTTTGAAAACCGTGCAAAAAACCCGGTATGTGTGTGGGTTTTGGGTTAGCCCTTGCATGGCTATGTGTGTGGGTTAATCCTAGCCCTTAGATGAGTGCTCTAGGGTTGAGTGACTCATCCAAGGGTGGTAGGTGGCCCAAGAGTAGTATAAATAGGGGTGGAGGGGTAGCCTCCTCCCCTTGAAGGTTTTGAGGTTTGTGAATGCTCCTTTGAGCTTTGCCCACATGAAAGTGAGGCTTTGTAACCTCTCCTTCCAGAAATGAAAGTTTTATCCATCCATCTATGAATTTATTTTGCGCATTTACATTATGTCTTTACTTTACGCAATTTAAATTCAGCATTTACTTTCCCGCAATTACATTCTCGCAATTTACTTTCATGCAATTTGGATTTGCCTCCCCTTGCCTCCCCTCCTTCTAAATGTTGTTGATCTTGGATGTTTTGAGTGTGTTCATATGGTTTTACACCTCTTTTGCACTCTTGGATTGTGTAGAGAACATCTTTTCTTTCAAGTTCCAACTTTGTTCAGAACTTGTTCTTTGCGCAGCATTTAGTGTTTGATTTTTATAAAAATATAGAAAAATCCTTTTTACATGATTCTTGTTGGAGGAGGTGCGGGACTCTCATATCCACTTGCAGAAATATTTTGGTGTTCACTTGTTGCACCGTTTAGGCGCCATGAGGTGAAAACCGAGCCACAAACTTTCTGCTCGAAGTTCTTGACTGACTGTGTTCTTTGATTTTTCCTGTTTTTTATGTAAAGCTTTTTGAGGAGAAATTTGGTGGATTTCTTCATGACTCTGATTCTCATAGGGAGAAAAATTATAAAAATTGTTTGAGCTGCAGAAACTCACCAACCTCCTGTTCAAATTGAGGACAAGTTCTGGAAATTCTGCTTTTGCTTTTCTGAAAGTTACTTTTGTGATTTGAATTGATGTTCTTTCTAAAAGCAAGAGTTGGATTGACTCCTCTTTATCTTGGACACTATACAACCAGGATTGTGACTAAAAATCCCACATATTTTATAGTACTTATCCATGCAAGCTTGGGGTACACATAGTTGTCTAGTTTTTCGGGTTTTTCACGATTTCCTTTGAGCGATCTTGTCGAGGTTTTTGTTGGAGTATTTTGGGGGAAAATTTATTTGCGACCATTCAACCCCCCTCTGTTCACCATCTCGGTCCTTCAGCATTTCAAAATTGTTTTGTTAAAACTCTTTATGCAAGCGTATATTTTTAGTAAATTCGCTATATTGTGGTATTGGTAGAAATAACCTTCATTGATGGAACATCCTTAATAAATATTGATGTGACATTCTTTGTAGCCATAAGTTAGGGACGAACATTTAATAATGTCAAATGGGTATACTCGATTATATTTGGACATGCTTAGCCATGCTTTAGATTGGAATACGTATGGTTGGTTATATTGTTCGTGATAGAAATGGAATATTGAACATGATGGAAAATGTGGATAACGGTATTTTTGTAAAAATAAAAAAAAATCAAACTATGGTTTTGACACGGGCGATTATGGCAATAGCGAGATGTGTATAGGACTTGCACGTAGTGTAGTGGGAGATTATCGCCCGGGTCAGATTGAAGACTGAACTGTCGGGACCCGAATTTGCAAATCCGGACCCTCTGCGTATTCAACAATAGTCCAGGATAACGCTAGTGCACATAGGCTCAATATTGATGAATATCACAATCATAATAATGATATCATAGTAAAGACTTCTTCAATGAAATACAACTTGTTAGACGATCTTATGGTCCACCTTACATGGATATGCCTCGCAAGGTTAATACTAAAAATAAATAAAATGCAGCAAAAATAAACTTATTCGTAGAAAACCCTTCAATCTACCACAGGAAACTGACAAGGTTCGCACCCTAATTATTCGCCTCCTCCTGGTACTCTTCCTCAAAAGCAGGCGTAGCTTCTTCTCCAACTGATGATGTTTTGTTGCAAGGGTGAGTACTTAAAGCACTCAACAAGTTATGAACAGAATGCAAGTCTAATATACTATATACATGGCTTATTACAAAGGCATAGCTGACATGGTTAATTAGCATAAAACAGCATTTGTAAAGGAATAACATAAATAGATTGGAAAATGGTAAAACAAATAATAACAATAATAAATTTCTCAATTGTTTTCCAACAACCAACTTATATCCTTAAACCATAATCCAACATCCATACCCACATTTGGTTTTAATGAAAATCTAACCCTTGACTGTAATCACCGAGCAATGCTCAATACCGCGAGCACGGCTATTCAAATAGATTATACACTCTGTAGAGGTTATACACTTTACTCACAAGGTACAATCACACACCACAAAGGCAGTGATTATAACAAAGCCTTTCCAATATCTGTCTAAACCCAGTACTACCCACTAAGGTTTTAACACTGGTGGGACTCGTTACCACATCCAGGGCCCCCTCTTGCGCCATGTGAGACTACCCGTGCAAGAACTGGTTACCACAACCCGGGGGCTCACACCACCACTATTAGTACCAAAGCTTAGACATAACAAATTAATCACTAGGATGCATCCCATACGGACTTGTGGTTATATGAATGACTCAGCTCAAATTCTTGTATGGTTAAGTCCTTAATTGACCATGGTAAGACTACAAAAAATCATCATAACCATAAACCAACATTTATCACAAAAAGCAATGCGACCGCCCAAATGCCGCATTGGCCCGCCACAAATACTTCCACTTGCCTCAGTCTAAATCATTTTACCACCCGATTGTTTTACCATGCACCACGTGCCATCAACAACAACATTGTGTGACAACACTCGACACACAGATTAATAAACATGTTCCATAATCATTAATCAAGATTAATCATTTTTACATGAAATGATGACTCGTTGCACGGCTAAGCATACTACATGTGTTCTAACTACCCATATTGGCAATTATAGCTACCAACTAATATTAAACCATTCTAGGGTGACAATTGAAATATAGCATACAACATGACAAGGTAGATGTAATACAAAGTGGACGATTAACTACTCCCAACATAATTGAAACAAGTAATAATTGAATTAGTATGCAATACTTTGAATCAATATAATATTTTAAACATGGGTTCAACATGATCAAAGCACAACTTGCCATCAAAAATCTCAGAATCCTGCTATGGACCTTGATCTTGCAGTGGCTTCTCAACCACAAACTCACCGGGCAACTCGACGTCTATGCGAAACGAGAGAGAAAGCAATAAATACCAAAAATAGAGAGCAATATAAAATCAAAAAAATAAATAAAATTCACAATTAAATAGATCTTGATTTTTAAAAAATTTAGAAACTGGAATCACCTCAATCGGAGTTCGTATGAAAAAGATATAGCTATTCAAATTTTGAAATAAAAGATAAATCAGGAAAATAGGAAAATATGAATTAACCGAATTATTTTTATACTGGAAAATACCATTTATGACGTCACGTGGACGGCAGCAAAGAAAATAATTTTTGGTCGAATATTTTTCTACGAAAAAATGGATTTACGGCATCTGACGTCATGCGACACGTGGCAACACCATGGCTTGACACGTGTCACAACCACAGCGCGACACGCGTCACCAGTTGTCGGGACCCAGATTTGCAAATCCGAAACCCTCTGTGTATACTGCACTAGTCCAGGATCACGCTAGTGCACACAGTGGAAACATAGATGAAATACCATTCCATACAACGAATTAATTAAGAAGAAGCAAATTATTATTAAATAAAGCAAACGACCTTATGGTCAATGTTTACACCATTATGCCTTAAGGGCTTAAGAAACAAATACTCTTGCAATGGAAAGATAAATTGAACCATTCGACATGCCACGGGCAATCGTCTGGGAACGCCTTCCTAATCCGTAGTCTTCATAGAATTCCTCCTCATGATATTCATTATCTCCTTGACAAGAATCGATCAACAAGGGCATAAAGCCGTGAGTACAAAGGTACTCGAGAAGTCGTAGAGAAATGATGCAATATATTTATGCACGGCTTGACAATGATGGCTATATAGTTCTTTTGCGAAAGCAATAACTTGAATTGAAATACAATAAATAGATTGAAAGCATATCTATGAAAACATAAATAAATAAGCGATAGATCAATGATAGACAACAAAACAACGTTGAACTCCCGTTCACATCCCAACAATTCCACATTCCACATTTTATGAAACACTCTATACCCGTGTGAAATTCCGGGCTTGTCCATGACCATGACGCGCTATTCGAATAGTTTTACACTCTGCGGAGGTTGTACAACTTTACCCACAAGACATGAACATCTCTTTGTGCAAGCGTTACTAACACACTTCCTTTGGTGTGTCGCGAGAGATATCATGTGAGCCTTTACAATGCCTTCGTCTAAACTCAGTCGCCCGCTAAGGTTTCGCCCATTAGGGCCCCTCTTGCGCCTTGCGAATCTACCCGTCCATCCGGAACCCACACCACCAATTGGCGGTACTCAAGGCTAGACATTGCAAATTAATCGGCTAGGTCTATCCCATTCCGGACATGTGGTAATGCAGTTAGACCAGTTCAATGGCGCACAAGATTAAGTCCTTAAATTGTCTCGAGCAAGACATCCACATCCCAATGTGCTAGAAAGCACCCCTTTATCTTGCACGATCACTTGCCCGAGGAAAACGATTCGTTCAACCAAGACCAATGGCAAACCCGCCATGGTACAACAAATTTTACAACGATGGCTAACGACCACGATTCAATATCTCATTAAGTCAATATTAACATTATTCACATGTGACATGAATCCCAACGTATATGTAAGCATGTCTAAGCATAGCTACGATAACCCAATGTTGGTATAATGATTATGTCCAACTAGTAATGTCCCAACCTAGGTTTAACAATGGATACATGGCATACAACTAATCAAGGTGGCATAATGTCAACTAGGTATACATCTACTCCCATTAAATAAGCATTGATACACCAAATAGCATGCAATTGTAATAAAGTAAATTACTTTTGCAAACATAGGATCAATATGATCAAAGGATTACGACTTGCCTTGCTGATCTAGTGCTGAATCTTGGTCTTCAAAGTCTTCGTTCGCTCCCTCGGAATTAGCATCTACCGGAAAAGAAAGCAACGAAACCAAATAAATACAAAACAGAAACTCAAACAAGCTCAAAACTGAAAATAAATGGCTCTGGAAGATAGATCTTGATTTTAGAAAAATTTAGAAACTTGAATCGCCTCAATCGGAGTTCGTATGAGAGAGAACGGGCCTCCGAAAGATTAAATTCAGAGAAAATACAGAAAATCAGAAAATCAGAATTTTTGGATTTATTTTTGTACTGGAAAAGCGATTTATTGCGCAACACCGACGTCACCGCTCACGGTGGACAAGGTCCAACGCTGCGCCGGTTCACCGTGCACGCGCGACGGCCGACGCGCGTGACGCCGGCTTTGAGGGTGCAATTCTTGGCATAAGCGGGCCACGCGGCGCGCATCCAACGGCGACGTGAAATCCGACGACAGAGGAACCAAGGCGTGCGGCGGCGGAGACGTGGAACGATCCGACGCGCACCGAGGATTGGGCGGCCGGGTTCCTCGGCGAGGAGCAACAGCGGCGGCGGCGCGAACTCACCGGACCGAGAAGAAGATCGGCCGACGGCGAGATGGCGGCGGATCGGACGCGCGTGGTGCGGATCCGGAAGAGAACGACGCGGGAACTCGGTGAGACCCACGGCCACGGCGAGAGACACCGGCGGCGAAGAAACAGCGGCGGAAGGGCTCGGGCGCGGCGGAGAAACTCCGGCGAGCAAGAACTCACGGATGCGCGGTTCGGGCAGCAAAGAGGGGCAAAAGTGCGGCGGCGCGAGGAACCTCGGAGGGGTTGCGGTGGGCTTTATAGCCTCGGGAACACGCAAAGGACACAACACGGACACCCGGCGTGGCGAGGCGGACTCGGCGGCGGCGGCTAGGGTTTATTGCGGTCGATGACGTGGCGCAATCCTAGCCTCCACCGAGGCGCCGATCGGACGACCATCTGGCTGTGGCATGGCGAGCGGAGCGCGGCGAGCGAGGGTGGGCAAGGCGAGGCGGTAGCCGAGGCGAAGTGGGCTGGGAAATGGTTTGGGCCACGAGGTTTCGGCCGAAGGCTTTTAGAAATTAAAGCATTTTGATTTAAGAAAAACCAAAATTCAAATAAATGCAAATAAATTCAAATAAATAGCAAATAAATTCAGAAAAATCCCCAAAAATGCAGAAAAATTCCTTGGAGCACAAGGAACCCAACAAAAACTGAAATTCTTGATTTTGATGAATAGTTTAGCCAAAATTAAATACTTTTATTATTTAGAAATTCAAATTAAGCTGGAGTTAATTCAAGAAAATGCAAATGGTTTATTTTTGAATTCAAACATTCCAAAACTTCAAATTTTGGGATGTTACACCAGTGCATGGACTTGGTCCACAGTCGGTGCTGGTCCACCATGGACTAACGACACTACACGTGCCGGTGGCATAGCGCTAACGCCAGTGACACGCGGCGAAGCACACGAAGCGACACGCGTCGAGCATGGCCAGGCAAGGCTGGTGCAATCTACTTTATCCGGTTCAAAACGGACGGCCAAGATTACCACAAACAAGCAAACAATGGCTTACTGCGGTGCTAACACGCGGCTACATCTCAGCCCTTCATGGCTGATCCGACGGCTCGGTTGCGTGGACAAATGGTAGCTTGACGCGGCGCGATCTAAGACGCACAACGCTGATCCGACGCCCGAGATGTCATGATGGTCCGGGACCCAGACGACATGAAGAGTGACGCTATTTGGCGCGGTGCTGGAGCGATCTCGCCCGTCCGTTCCAGATCGGATGGTCGAGGACGACGATGAGGTTTGGGACACATGGCGAAGCGCGGATAAAGCTACGTGGTGGAATCTAGGTCGCACAGAGATGATCAAACGGCTCAGATCTATGCAGCACAAGTGACGACACGGCTACCCCAGTGCACAACGCGTGGTGAACATTCGACGGCGCTTACCAGATCCAACGGCTGACGAAGCTTGCAATGGCGACGATGGCGCGTTGGAGTGGGTTCACCGGAGACGAAGACAAAGACGCGACCGACGATGTTTTGGGGCACCTCCGGCAACGTTATCTGTCGCGTCCGAAACGTCTTGACATGGCGAACTCGAAGGCACAAATGGTGACAGCGGAGACGGCTCAACGGCAGTGGAGCAAGGCAAAAACTATGGTGGCAGGGGCGATGAACTCCAACGAGCTCGAGCGTGTAACATCCCAAAATTTGAGTTTTCTAATGTTTGTTTTTAAAAATGAACCGTTTTCAATTTCCCTGAATTAATCCAAGCTTAACTTGATATTCCATTAATGAAAGGATTTAATTTGACTAAACTATTCATCAAACTAAAGATTTTCAGTTTTAGTTGGGTTCATTTTTCTGAATTTATTTGCTATTTATTTGAATTTATTAGCTTTTATTTGAATTTCTGGAATTATATCAATTCTAAAAAGGTTTTTAATTTCAAAAAATCCCTCTCGGGCTGAATCTTCTCCAGCCCACTCCTTTTTCTTGCCCGGCCCGCTTCGCCTCCCTCGGCCGTCCGATGCGAGCCATTGTCGCGGCCGGAATTTGAATTCCGAACACCTTGTGTGATACACCAGTCCAGGATCACTCTGGTGCTCACAGATACATCAGAGATGAATACCATCGCACATACACAGCGGAAAAATAACGATAATGTATTTAATTCAAATTAAAGCTGTTAAGACCTTAAGGTCGACCTTACAATATTAAACCACGCAGGTGAGTTTGAGTAAATAAATGATAGCAATGAATTATAAAATTATTCGTGGCGCCTCGGTTTGCCACGAGCAACCGAGTAGGCTTTTCCTTAGTTAGTCGGTCGTCATTCTTCTCCTCATATGCTTGCGGTTCTTCATCTTACGATATTGTGATTATGGAGGGTGAGTACATTGGTACTCAACAAGCTATGCAGAATGCAACCTAATATGCTACATGCAGGCTTATTCCAATGGAATGGCTTAAAGGTTAATTTGCGATAAACGACATTTAACAAGTAACATAGGTAGATTCAAAAGCGTTAAAAAAGTAGAATTAAAAATAACTTTTCCAAAAGTTACGTAAAAGCATTTCCACATCCTAATCCATACTTCCATCAACTTCATCTTTTAACCCAACCACATTTTTAATAAAGTCTAACCTCATTGTAATCCCGAGCAATGTCCAATACCGTGGACACGGCTATTCAAATAGTTTGTACACTCTGCAGAGGTTATACACTTTACCCACACGATATAGTTAAACACCACACAGGCGAGTAACCATAACAAAGTCTTTCGGAAACTTCTATCCTCGCATGCGTACCTCCCGGTATAGTACCCACTGTCCCTTCCCTTTTGTGGAGCGGAAGTACAGGGCTAACGTATACCGTTGAAGAGATGTAAGACCGATTCGGTAAACACTACACCCTTCTTTCCACATCCACAGCTACAAAAACCACCTGAGGTCTCACATGCTAAGACTTTGGAATCATACTTAACTAGGTCTGTCCCATACCACACATGTGGTTGTATGTTTGGCCCAGTTCAAAGTCTTGAAAGGTTAAGTCCTTAGGTTGACCGTGGCAAGACTACCCAAAGTTCACAAAACCAAATTCAACAACATCACTCCCATGTGCCACATCTAGCCCTCCATTAATCACTTGCCACTTGCCATAGTCTAAATTATTTTACCACCCTGGTTGGTTACCATGCACCGTGTGCCATCAATAACATCAACACACGTGTCACATTCTCAAAATGTCTTTCATAGTTCATTAGTCAATATTTCATCATTCCCATGAAACAGTGTCAATGAAGCGTACCGCTTGGCTAAGCATACCTACTTGGTTCTAACCATTTCGTGTTGGTGACTAGTATTGACCAATTTAATAGTTTCCATCTTAGGGTGACAATGAATTTATGGCATACAAATACTAGGAACAAGGAATCGATAACAAGTGGTGATTTAACTAAACCCAAATTACTTTAAAGCTTTTATAATTTAATTAGCATGCATAATTTAAATCAACATAATATTTAAAAAAACATTAGGAGCAAGATGGTCAAAGCATAACTTGCCTTCGTAAAGCAGCGAGTCTTGGTCTGGAGCTTGATCCTCGAAATTCGCATCCTCACATAGCTCGACGTCTACGCGTAACAGATAAAGAACCAAATAAACACGCAAAACAATTTACAAACACCTATTCAGAAACTACCGCAAAACAAACTAATTCATAACGTTATGAAAACTTCCAAATAATTAATTTAGCATTTTCTAAGATTTATACAATTTATTTTGACATTTTTGGACGTATAGTTTAAGAGCTACCAAATTCATAAGTTTGGACTTTCCATGAAAATTTTAGCAGTACAAATTTATTTATAAAATTTCAGTAAAATTAACATAGCTAGGTGTTGATTTTTACTCATTTACAAATTTTGTGTCCTGCAAATTGGACTTATAACGAATTTGTAATGAAAATAACAAATTCCGTGTTTTCCATGGACTTATAACGAATTTGTAATGAAAATAACAAATTCCGTGTTTTCCTAAAAAAGTTTACGTACAACTAGTTTTGAACATGCATGAAACTATTCATGGCGTATATGCGTATTCTTCTGTTGCCTGATGCTTGGCTTGCTTTGGCTACGGAAATGAGATAGAGAAGAAATGCAAGGTCGGTCTGGTTTATCAATGGCGAAACACGGGATGGGCGAACGGTGGCGACAGCAGCAACGACGGCGACGGCGACGGTGCCAAGACGTGATCGTAGTTGCTCGTTGACAGCAGTGACAGCAGGAAACCGAATCAATGCCTAATAATATATATATACATACTAACATATATATGTAAACACACAGTACACATGCTAACATATACTTACATATATACATGCGTACATTCCTATTATATCCATGTATACAAGACTATGTACTAGCACATGTATATGCGTTCATGATTCGGCCTAAAATATATACATATACAAGCCTAACATATATATCCAAACCTGACTTATCCGCAAGTATACACACACATACATGCACAAATACACACAGGCAGAATCATCCGATCGGCAAAGTTAAAGCACGCGCGAGGGAGAAGAGAGAGTACCGATCGGCCTGAGCAGTGAAGCGAGACCGTCGCCGACGCAGGAAGAGGCGAGACCGGAGGATGCACCGGCGTTGGCGAAGTCCGCGTGAGGTGGCAAAAGGTATGAGGAGAGGATGAAATGGAGGAATAGAAGGATCCGGCCAAAATGAGGAGATGTAGGTGTACTTGATCGGGACATACAAATCAAAGCGGCTCGTTATGCGTATAAGCATGGCGCTCATCATTCCCTTAATGACGCGACGCAATAACAAGCATGCCGTTACTAAATCATGCATGGAGGAATGAAGGAACTGCGTTACATGATTTAGTTACTACATGCATGGAAGTGGAAAAATCAAGGACCACCTGTTCATTTCCATTACTACATGCATGGAAGTGGAAAAATCAATGACCACCGTGTTCATGCACACGAAGCGGCAATGATAAATTCTCTGAGAATTCCTTCCGCTCGTAACGTCCTCGTCGGATAAATTCCGTATTGTGAATAGAGTCGAAACAAAACGTGTTTAGGATAAAATAGCAAAAGAGCTCTAAAATTCCTGGAAAAAAAACCTCTAAAATACTAGGAAATATTTGAAACCTAGCGAAGTTGGTTTCGTGATTTTTCGATATATAGATTTTCTGCAAAAATTCTTTTAGTGAATCAGACACTTGTGCAAATGTTTATAAAATCAACAACCTAATTTATAGATCAAGTTTTTGAAAATATTCGATAGGAACATTCTTGTTTTTCAATGTCGTTATTTTAAACTAAATTTTGAAATTTTATACGCACGTGACACACACGATCTTTATTTTATATGATTAACTCAATAAGGCTTAAGTTCGAATTAACTTCAAAAATTCCAAATACATTCCCAAAAATTTCTAGTAATTCCAGAATGCCATAAATATATTAAAACCAAATTTTGGGACGTTACAGCCACGTGTGCGGTCTCGATGCACCGCCGTCGCCTTGAAACCCTAGCCGCGCGATCGCGCTTTTTCAACGTCGCGTCGCGCACGCCCCGAGGGCTAATTAAGTGCTGCCAACCCCCTCTCGAGACTCCTCTTGTTGCGCCACACCCACCGCCCCATCTGCTTTCGCCTGAGCTGCCGTTGTTGCCTCGCTCGAGCTCGCCAGAGTTCTTTGTCGTAACTGAAGCCTTCCTCCGTGTTGTTCTTCGTCGTCGGTCCATCTCTGCCGTCACCGATTGCACATCCGTGTCACCCGCGAAGCCCTCTTTCAGATCCACACTGAAACGAGGTTGATCTGTCGCTCTTCCGCTGCGTTCCATGTCATCTCCCTCGGCTCCGGCAGAATAGCGCCACCTCCTCACTGTCGTCCCTCCTCACCAAGCTCTGGCCGTCCGTTCTCCCGCCAGCGCTTCGGATCGTGTCACGTCGCTTCGACCACCTCCAAGTTTCTTCTTTATCGATCGCTATGCGGCCAGATGCGCGACGCGTGGCTCTTCCACGTCAGTGCCTCACCAGCCGCCTCATTTGTGCCGCGTCAGTGCCACATCAGCCGAATCGCCCGTTAGTCGTGATGTCGACCCTATGGCGATTCCATGAGCCCGGTTCCGTGATCCAGCCAGCAAGCACTGTCGACTTGGTCCATAGACGATGGGTCGCATGTCAGAGAAATAGGATTTTTTGGATTTATTTTTATTTCGGGAAATTGATTGCTGACGTCAGCGTTGCGCAATAAATCGATTTTCCAGTATAAAAATAAATCAAGAAATTCGGATTTTCTGATTTTCAGCCTTTTTCTCTGAATTTAATCTTTCGGAGGTCCGTTCTCACTCATACGAACTCCGATTGAGCCGATTCAAGTTTTCAAATTTTTATAAAATTAAGCTCTATCTTTTAAAGACATTTATTTTCAATTTCGAGCTTGTTTGAGTCTCTGTTTGGTATTTATTTGGTTTCATTGCTTTCTTTTCGGTGACGTTAATTCCAAGGGTGCAAACGGAGACTTCAAGACCAAGACTTAGCACTAGATTAGCAAGGCAAGTCATAACCTTTGATCATATTTAACCTATGTTTGTAAATGTACTTTGCTTTATACAATTGCATGCTATTTCTGTACAATGATTATTTGTGGGAATAGCTATCTGACTCGTTGACATTATGCCACCTTGATTATTGGAATGCCATGTACCTATTGTTAACTCTAGGTTAGGACATTACTAGTTGGACATGATTATACTACCAACACTTTGGGTTAACGTAGTTATGCTTAGTCATGCTTAGTTATGCGATGGGATTCATGTCACATTAGAAGGTGGAGTAGCATAGGCATTCGCTAGGTTTCCTTGTAGGGTTTCTACATACCAATGCAACGATGTACACCTTGCTATGACAGGGAAGTGGGGACTCAACAGAGCGAACTATTGAGAGTACAAAGATTGTACAATATCTTTCACGCTTTAGAACATGGGAAGTGAGGACTCATAAGGAATAGACAGTTGAGAGTACAATGGGTGTACAAATATCTTCTGTCGTCATAGGAAGGGTTTGTCGTCACCGAGTGGTGCAAAGTTAACCTAGGTAATGTAAAGGTTTTCGTCATGAACATTCTGACCACATGCCGAAGGAGCGTGAAAATAGTGGCAAAAAGGAAAGTTCAAGACTTGTGGGTTCTACACCTATGCAGAGTATAAATCTTTTCGAGAAGTCATGCCCGCGTTTATGGGAGACTTAGTGAACTGACTGTGGTTAAATATTTTAGTATTTTCAAAAATAGATGAGTTGGAAACATGTGTTGGAAAGTTTACCTCTCAGGTGATTCAATACTCTGCAATATGTTGGCAAAGATTGGTTTCAGTTGTTGTGCCATGTGTTGGTAAACACTAGTTTTATGCCATGTGTTGGTAATGAACGATTTGATGCTCACATCATGGAGGACTATGAGTTGTTATATTTATTCTATTCTTACTTGTTATTTTATATACTTATCAAATTGCTTTTACAAACTTCTATTTACAATCTATTATTCAATATTTATAATTCAAATTGGCTTTATGCAAAATAACCATGGAAGCCTTTCCTTTGATACAGCATGCATTTATGATATGTTTGCAAAGTCTTGCATGAGTACGCAATGTACTCACCCTTGTTGTTGTTGTTGTTTTTACATAAAGAATCGTAACACCCGACGAAAGCAGTTTATGACGCAGTCACAGTGGAATATTATGATGAGCTTTTCTAGGATTATGCCTTGTCGATTGCTTGAGGGTTATGTGACACACTACAAGACTTTTGAATTTCACGCGACTTCTTTTGTCTTTTAAGACTATTGTATAAACAACTTCCGCTATTATATTTAATATATTGTGTATGGATGTGATTTCAACTTTATAAATGTGTAGTACACTACTACGTAAAGGCTTATAGTAGACGCCTAATACTGTACGGTTTGAAAAACTGTGCATGCTAAGAACATCATCGACGGTTCTATAGTGAAACCGTCGCTGATATAATCTGAGCGGTACTCTTCATGAACCGTCTGATATATATCCATATCATCGACGGTTTTATTTAAAACCGTCGTGATATGATCTTAAACGATTTTGAATACGAGCCGTGCGTGATAAGGTCATATCACGCATCGTTCTAACTACGAACCGCCTCGTGATATTACCTCGCACCACTATATAAACATATCAATTGAGGTTCGAGTGCGCACTTATGTGTTTCGTCTCCGCAAACCCTAGCGATTCTCGACCTCCTCCCTGGCGCTTGCCTCCTCCCGCCGCCGAGGGCACGCCTCGATGGCATCTCCGGCGCGCGCTCAAGGACGCCGTTGGTATGCCTCGACCGCCCCTTCGCCCTCCTCGCGAGGCTCACCGTGAGTACCCTTCGTCGCCCTCCTCGCGAAACCATGACCCTTCGGCACCGTCCTCCTCTCTTCGTCTCCTTCGTCGGCCGTCACATGGACGCCGCCCCGTCCAACTCCAACGAATGGGTGGGTTGCTACCGATTATTCTTTGATGATATATGTTGAGTGTTTAATATTGATGTATGTTCTAAGATATACGGTTCTTGCATGGTTGTATTTGGTATTTGTATTGTATGGATCACTATTCTCCACTAGTTTAAGGTTATTAAAACCCACTGATTCACAAGGTGCAACACAAAGAGAATGCTGAATATTTTTGTGTATGACACAAATATTATATACAAAAGTATGAAATAAAATTGTAAAAGCAAAATAACTGGAAATACCGCTTTGAATTTCGAGAAAAATGCATCTTTGCAAGGATTGATACCATGTATCATTCGAAGGGTGACCAAAGTATATCTTAGAACATACATGATTCGTGAAGATAAATATTTCTATACATGATTCCTAAAGACAAATATCTCTTAGAACATACACCTTTGCATTTGTCTTGTCAATTTCACATGGATTATGTATACTCATGTATTTGAAAATAGAGCCATGGAACCAGTAGGTATATTTGTCGTTGTGTTTGATGATTGATCAAGAAAGAGGAGCTTGCTAAAGCATAGTTTTGTTTAAAACTGGTAGAATCGTAATTGAAACTAATTGACAAGTATCAAATAATTGTTCGTAACATGCATTAAGCTATAATGATTATGTGACAATGTGTTGTTAATGTGAATATGTGATCATGTGAAGTACATATTGTGTGAAGTAATCACAAAGGCAACCACATGTTAAGTTTTGGATTAAAACCTTTGACATATGGGTTGTGAGAAAGATTATTACATTAGCCAATTGTCCCTGCTCAAAAAGTAATAATGACGTGAAATCAAACTAGTTCAAGAATATAATTATTGTCGATCACCAAATTAATTTCTTGTAACTTCTCTTCTCCTCTTCACACGGCTACTATTGCACTTCTTTCTTACCTACTCCAATTCTTACCTAATCCAAAACTATCTTTCTTACCTAATCCAATTCTTGAAGACGCTCATCGCCTATGATCCTCTGCTTTTTCCTACACCACAAGGAACTTCCATCATTAGTATACATTGTTGAAATGTTCTTACCTTAGGTATTTACATATGAAATTTACAAGGCACAACCAAGTTATAGATTTAGTAATTGAATATCTAAACTTCCTAGATGCATCGAGGCAATAACTTGTCTGATTAGGATCGTCTTAAAATATGAAGTTTTGTAACAATTTCATCTCTTTCTTATTATAATATTGATGGATTCTATGGTAAAATCCATTTCATTCAAGTTCGATCCGAAGGTGTCAGCAACGATTTATCGTTATCACTTTATCCTCATCTCCGAATGAGAATATCATTGGCAGCCATGCTTCTTGAACTATAGAGTTGATTAAGTCATCATATTGAGTTGATTAAATTATCGTAACAATGATATTCTCATTCGGGGATGAGGATAAAGTGATAACGATAAATCGGCGATAAATGCTCAGATTTAATCAGGAATGAAATGGATTTTACCTTAGAATCCATCAATATTATAATAAGAAAGAGATGAAAATGCTACAAAACTTCATATTTTAAGACGATCCTGATCAGACAAGTTGTTGCCTCGATGCATCTAGGAAGTTTAGATATTCAATTACTAAATCTATAACTTGGTTGTGCCTTGTAAATTTCAAGTGATTTACTCAAGGTAAGAACATTTCAACAATGATACTAATGATGGAAGTTCTGCTAGAGGATCACTGACGGTTCTATTCATAAACCGTCTGTGATGTTTCGCTTCACGGCGGTTCTATTTGAACACCGCTCGTGATGAGTACTCATCACAGAGCGGTTATAATGTAGAACGCTTTGTGATGAGAATTTTCACAGATGATTCGAAACCGGCTATGATGTACCCTTACATCAACGACACATTGTTAGTGACGGTTCATAAAACCGTCTGAGATGACGATTTTGAACCGTCTGAGATGATGTTTTCTGTAGTAGTGGTAGCCACTGATCATGGGACTAGTACTGAATGCACATGGAACCCATTGTTGGTATTTTGTACTAAAAATAGGGGCCTCACAAGTTGGTATCAGTGCCATTCTGACTGTAGGTTAAACCCTAGATAAAATGGTTGTTAGTATAGAAACTGGAAAATCCGAAACTTTATTTTCTAAAGAGATATATGAAACATGGACCTAATTCATTTCTTTTCCTTCTATAGGATTATCTCCTCTTTATAGGATTCTTTCTCTCCTTACCCACATCCTCATTAAGGCTACTAACAAATTCGTTTTAAATAATTCAAGTTTCCCAAACGCATGCATTCCCGTCACCCTTGAAGAAGGCGAGATCGTGCCGTCCCCTGCTCATGATGCTTCCTGAAGAACCCACACCATTAGGTCGAATAAGAATATATTAGGCTTGGCTAGCAGAAGGAAAAATTCTAAAAACCCCCACATACTAGTACTTATATTTTAGGTTATTGAATTTCATGATTTTTAATGTCTTTGTACTGCTTCCCAGGATACTCTCGTGAATGCTTAGCCCTTAGGCTAAAGTTTCGCGATGAGACGACCCTTAATAAAGGAATCTTTAATTAAAGAACACTTTAATGAATAAAAGGTAACCTTGGATTAAAATAATTTCCCCTCAACTCTAATTTGTAGAAATTCTAATATATAAAGTTTTAATGAATGGAATGTTGCCTTGTAACCCAAATGTAACTTCATCCTAATAAACTTATCTTAAATAAAATATTGCAGGATGCCTGCGACAAGATCTCTTAACGAGCTCGTGGAGAGTGAGGCCGTGAGATACTCAGCCACCTAGGATTGCTCTTCCTACCCCAGCCCAACCAAATCCCCAGTATCCAGCTAGGGCATCCTCATCGTCACAATTCTCCACCTCCCCAAGGTCTGCAGAGAGCCATCCAGAAAAACAATTGCCAGAACATCCAACCATGGCGCAAGTCTCACCATGATTGAACAAAGTCACTAGACGCACACCCTTCTTCTCCAGCAAATGGTGCAGAACACTGCCAACCTTGGTGTAGCTATCACCAGGGAAGGAAATGCCGATGCCCCGCATCATTCCAAGTTGGGCGAGTTTTTGAAAACATGGCCTTCAACTTTCACGACGTCCACATACCCTCTTGATCCTGATGATTGGCTTCGCTTTTCGAGAGTAAATTGGCTATTGTGCAATGCAAAGACCAAGAGAAGGTTTTATATGCATCCTACCAGCTGCAAGGAGCTGCAGCATCATGGTGGGAAAACCATCAGGATATGATCCCATAAGACTAGGTCATCACCTAGGAAGCTTTCAAGGAAGCTTTTCGTCAGGCTCACATCCCGGTGAGTCTTGTGGAAATTAAAAAGAGAGAATTCCTTGACTTTCACAGGGAAACATGACAGTAATAGAGTATATCATCACTTCAACTACCTTTCTCGCTATGCCACCTTTGAAGTCACCAGTGAAGCAAGGAAAATTGAACGCTTTAGAGACAATATGAATGAAGAAATCAAGTGGACGCTTACCGCCCTTGACATCCATGACTTCCAATTCCTAGTGTACAAGGCTATCGGGGGGAATATAGCACTTGGGTAGTCACGAAAAGTCATAAGCGAAAATTGATGGCAGAAAAATCTGCTAATATTAGTCCCTCAAAACCCCGCACTGAGCAGCCATCCAGCAGTCGTCCTTCTCCTCCATCACAACTAAGACATCAAGATCAAGCTCCTCGTCCACAACCACCACCTGTTTGCCCCTTCAACAACATCGACAAATGGTTTTCTGGTACTCAAAACCAGGCGGCCAATGTTACCTGCTTCCACTGTGGAGAATGTGGGCACTTTGGCAATGTTTGTCCCAAGAAGAATCCAACTTAGCAAGCCCCTAGACTAGTCCCGGCACAAGGCTATGGTCACAAACACCTCCATCATATGACAACCAAGGGAGCACATGATGTACCTGACAATGTATTGGGTACGTTCCCTGTGCACTCAATACCTACCTATAGTTTTGTTTGACTTGGAACATCTTATTCCGTTGTATCCAAGATACTTGCCGATCAACACAAAACAAACCTTCTACTTCATTAAAAGAGATAATGTTCTTGACTATCTTAGAATTCTCATACCACTCCCTAGACCTCGCAAATCATGGGGACGAGATTTTTGTTAAGGGCGGTAGTCTGTAACATCCCAAAAAAATGAAAAATTGATAAAATGTAAAATTAAATTGGAAATAAGATTTTGATCCGAACTTCCATCTTTTCCTTATTTTTTTTGAATTATTGGTCTTAAAGAAATTTGTTTTCGTCATTTAATTCTTGAATTATAAACTATGAAAAAAGAAATTATATAATAATAAAATATATAAAAATTGTATTTAAATATAAGGCTATCATTACAAACCCCTTGCAAAACCCCAAGGAGGTATGAATGCATTTAATATGGATAAGGGTTTTAAAATAGTAATTTTGACTAGCAATAGTAACCTTATCTGAATTAAATAAAATTTTACGTACCTTATCTTCATTTGACAATTTTTCCAAATCATCTAAATTACTACAAAGTACTACAATAAATTTTCAAAAATAATAAAAATTATTCATTGCCCTTAAAAATTCAAAAATAGAAACCATGGAAATTTAGTAAATACAACATTAGAATTTTTATAAAATAAATACAAGGGTCCATCATTAAACAAATTTACAGTAGCATGCATAAGCTATTATGAACTCCTAGTAAAAGTTTCAAAAACAATTAACAATGTTTTGATCCCCACAAAAAATTAAAAATTGAGAAGGCTTATTAGTAGTTTGGACTGTCATAATGTTTCTAATTTATTCACAACATCTTTTAATATGAAATTTTTATAGAATATCTAGAACTATCCTAAGACTTCATATAAAAATTGTCAAAAATTTTAGACATTATTTGATGGGCCATTTAATGTGAAACAAATCTCAGGATAGGATGGATGAACCTCACCTCTCCCTCTGTCTCTCTCCATCATGGACAAGTGGGACCCACCCACAGAGGGGTCCACTTGCCACCTCATTATCTTCGCCTATAAAGCCAACCGAGCACTTTCCTCCACGCACCATTTGGTAGGAAGCAACTCCATCCATCCATACTGAGCGATTCTTTAATTTGGAGCTATACCTTTGTCGTGACCGAATATGCAAATCCAAACCTCCATGTATACCGCACTAGTCCAGATCACGCTAGTGCACATAGGCTCAACATAGAGGAATATCACCATCATACATAGTGGAAATATAATAAAAGACTTCATTTATTAATTATATCCTGTTGAATGACCTTTTGGTCGACTTACGAGAATATGCCACGTAGGGTCAAACTAAGAACATTAAACCAAATTACTAAAGTGGAAAGGAAAGCGTAGATATTGTCTCTTCGCTTTTGGTGCTCTACCACGTACTAACTTAACAACAAACTCAATATCCCGGTATGGCATACCACCAAATCCTTAGGAAAACATTGGGTATTCTCTAACAACCGCACATCCTCTAAACTGCAACCTTCACACTGTTAACCATCAACTGACCATCACGAATTGTGGTCGCGTGAAATTCCACCTTCTCTCCATTAGCGCTTTCAACTGACACAACTCTTCGGCCACAATCCAAAATAGCCTTATATTTGGACAACCAATCCATTTCAAGGATAACATATAAGGTCCAGGTATCCAATATGATAAGGTTCTCTAGGAACTCTATCCCATCAATGAGTAACTTAACTCCCAAATATCCAATGGTAAAACGAAGTTCTGATCCTAGGGCTTGGACTAATAGCAAACAATTAAGATTCTTAACATCCAACCCATTTTCATTCGTAAAAGCTCGAGAAACAAAAGAATGTGAAGCTCCAGAATCAAATAAAACTGTTGCGGGTACTGAGTTAACTAGAAATTTACCAAGTACACCATCTGATGCGTCCTGAGTTCCATCTGTGGTGATGTGGTTGACCCGACCTCTCATTGTTGCTTGGAGCATAGCTCTAGCTTGACTGGTTCCACGGTTTACTCCTGGCATTGTGCCTTAGCAGGTGTAGTTCCCAAGTTGTAGCGTACAGGTGTAATACCTCCTTTCTGAGGACATCGATTGGCAAAGTGTCCTGGCTCATTGCAACTAAAAGAGCGTCTGACAGAAGACTATTGATTTCCTCATAGCGCATTGTTTCCCTGAGCAGGCATCTGAAAACTCTGACCGTTGGGCAAGGTACAGGTGTTGATGTCTTATTCGTAGCTTGCAGTTGGAACCTTGCGAACTGTTGAGGAGTCATTCTCAGTATTAACTAATTTGGACACCGTCCTTGATTAGCCATCCTGTGCTTGCGATCTTCACCAAATTCTTTTGTGCTTGTCTTCCAAAATCAAAGCTTTGTTGACTAACTCCTAGAAATCAGGGAAGTTATGGGTAATCAACCCAACTTGCAACCCTGAGGTTAGTACCTTCATGAACCGAGACTGTCTCGCTTTATCAGTTGCAACATCTTCAGGGGCGTAGTGTGCAAGCTGTGTAAACTTGTTCAGATAATCAGCCACTAGCTATCTTCCTTGCTTAAGTGCCATGAATTCCTCCTTCAAGTCCATCATTCCTTTAGGCACATGATACTAATGAAATGCAGCAGTAAACTCCTCCCATGTGATCTCTTGTGGGGCTTCATGAGCTACACAATAGTTCTCCTCCCATTCAGCAGCAATTCCTTCTAATTGATGAGAGGCATAAAGAACCTTCTCATTACCTTCACATTGGGTTATGATCAGCTTCTAGGGGATCGACATTTGTAGAAAATATTGGTGGACGAGTCCTCATAATAAGACAACTCTGAATAAGGACAAGATCCATTGTTGTTCGGTTGAGCAATGTTGCTATTAACTATAGCTTGAATTGTCATGTTCTGCATCTATTGCATCATAGTTTGCATCAACTGTGTCTGAGCAGTGAGAAAAGCTCCCAGGTTCTGCATATCTACTTGTGGTGACGGTTGAGGAAGTGCTCCATCATTGGGATTGTCATTGGATCGGTTTCCACTACCAAAAACTCCATTGTTTCCACGAGTGTTAACCATTCGTTGATTGCTCCGTAGGGTTGGGGGAAAGAGAAATAGGATAGGTACGATATAAGAATCCTAGTGCAGGGGAAAGGTTTAACCCAATAACTTAAGTAAACTTTATTAATAACTTGGTATGGTTACTTAGAAAATCCTAAAAGCTATCCAACTCATACTGCACACTCAACAATAATAAATTATCCAAACCAACCTAAGCACACCAACTAACAACTACTATGACGACACTGTCTAACTTAAATAGATGCGACTCAGAACAAGAGTCTCAACTACTAGCTAACTCTATCACTCATCCAACCACATAGGATAAGGCTCTCCTGATGCATACACCGGTGGGTGGGCTGGTGTCAGGACCCGAATATGCAAATCCAGACCCTCTGTGTATACCGCACTAGTCCAGGATCACGCTAGTGCACACAGACTCAACATAGATGAATATCATAATTATACACAGCGGATATATAATAAAAGACTTAATATATTAATTAATACTTGTTGAATGACCTTGTGGTCAACTTAAATGAATATGCCTGCAAGGTGAATAACAAATTAAAGCTGCAATGAATGAAAATGTAGATAAACCCCTCAGTATACCATAGCAACTCATAAGGCTCTCACACTAAACACTCGTCTCTTCATGGTACTCCTCCAACACTGGTGTAGGCTCCTCAATTGATGATATTGTTGTAGGCAAGGGTGAGTACATAAAGCACTCAACAAGTTGTGCACATAATACAATTCTAACATATGCAAGGCTTATTCCAAAGGAATGGCTAACATGGCTATTTTGCGAAAGCGAAGATTTATGAACAAGTACAATAAATAGATTGTAAAGACAAGAAACAAATAAGCGTAATAGATAGATTCAGCATTTTCTCAAGTAACCAAGTTTCCAATCCTAAGTCAAGTTTCTAACCTCCCATGGCAACCTGCCATCCATCCCAGGTTTTATTTTGAAAAGTCTAACCCTTAACTGTAATTCCTGAGCATTGCTCAATACAGCGAGCACAGCTATTCGAATAGATTCACACTCTGCAGAGGTTATGCACTTTACCCACACGATATGAAATTCTCCTTGTGCCTGTCCATTAGCACACTTCCTTTGGTGTGCTAGCAGAGAAATCATGATAAAGCCTTTACAATGCTCTGGCTTAACTCAGTACTACCCGCTATGGTTTCCACACTGGTGAGGCTAGTTATCACATACAGGGCCCCCCTCTTGCGCCATGTAAGTTGATCCATAACTCGGGACTCACACCGCCATTGATAGTACCAAGCTAAGACAATGCAAATTATTGACTAGGTTGTCCCATACGTACATGTGGTTGCATGATTGATTCAGGTCAAAGGCTTGCAAGGTTAAGTCCTTAAAATGATCGAGGCAAGACTTCTACATATCCTCTACCTTTCGGCCCACCTTGGCATACTCGACCCTTGCCTCTTGCCCCAATCTAAATGATTACCACCCCAGTTGATTATCAAGCACCATGTGTCATCAACAATTCAATATAGTTGCGTGACATAACTCGCCACTACAACTCAATCTCATTATGTGACCTCACATGACACACAAGTTCATATCATTGTTCCATATTCCATTACTCAACATTAATTATCGATGATTCAAGTACATTTGATGACGTGGCATGGCTAACCAACTATGATGTTCTAACCTTCCCATGTTGATTTCAATACCAACCAACTATAGTAAACCAATCTAGGGTGATAATAGATCATAGCATACAAATGACAAGGTAGGGTATAGATCAAATTGGTATAATAGCTAAGTCTCAATTTAATTGAAAATAATTGTACATGTGAAATAACATGCAATAGAGTAAAACAATGTAGCAATTTTATAAACATGGGTTCAACATGATCAAAGCAAAACTTGCCTTATAAAAGTCCCTATTCATGCACTAGATCTTGGTCTTGAGTCGACAGATCTTCCTCGGATGCTTCGCACAATTCAATGTCTACGCGAAACGAGAGAGAAAACTAAATAAATACCAAAACAGAGAGAACACAAGATCCAAAAATCAAATAAAATTGACCATTAGATAGATCTCAGTTTTACAAATTTTTAGAAATTTGAATCATCTCAATCGGAGCTCGTATGAGGGAGAACAGGCTCTCGGAAGATTTACAAATCATAAAAACCTGAAAATTGGAAAATCACTTAAATAACCGTATTATTTGTCTATTGGAAATTCGATTTATTGCATCATCATGACATCAACCGTGGTCCGATCCAATCATGGACCGACACGTGTGCCTGATTTATGGACCAAGTCCACGGACCAGGTCCATGATCCACGATCTAACCTCGGTGAACCCGCTTCGTGCATCAAGCGGCTGACAGTGGGCCCGCAAATACAGCATGGCTGTCGCCAACATCGGAGCCACGCGATTGCCACGCAAGATGACACCTCGGTGGAGAAATTGACATGGCGTCCACGTGTGAAGATGCGTCACAACCGAGTCAGCCACATAGGACGGTGGTGCTCGTGTCCCAATGGTTGTCGGCGGCAAAAACAGTGGGCACCACCAAAGAGGTCTTGATCTCGCGCACACAAAGACGCCTTGCCTCGGTCTCGGTGCTCCGAATGACTACAAGAGCGAGGAAAATGACGGCAGCCGGTGTCTACGGTGGTGATGGCGAACTAGCTACCCTTCGACGATGATGGCGCGCGCGAAGTAGATCTTGATGAGGCGAATCCAAAGAACTTGATCTCGGGTTCTATAGACCCCAACGAAGACGTATCAACACTTTTCACTTCTAGTGGCGCTAGGCATGAACTCCGATTTTGGCGATGCAAATACCCAACTGTGCCATCGATTGAGGGCTTATGACGGTGTAAGGTTGTGGATGCCGACTAGAGGGGGTGAATAGGCGGCTTTTAAAAATTACTCTACGAATTTCTACAAATCAATTCACCCCTAATTATCCTTAAGACAAAACCTTAACAATAAATAATACGAAGTGATAAACTAAGGTTTTGACAATCAAAGCCTAAATTCTCTAGGCTCACTATGTGCACTAACTAATTGTGTCTCTAACAATAAATTGCAACCCTAAATATAAGCAATCAATCAATTTAATTCTATGAATATAAATTGCTTGAATAAGGAATAGAATGCAAGTACAAGAGACACACCGATATTTTAACCGTGGTGTTCGAACACTTGTCGGTCTCCCCTAGTCCACGTTGAGCTTAGCCCAAACGAATTGGACCGGCTCCACGAATTGAGCACCCACCTCGAATCCACTAGTGGTAGCTCCTTTTCCCTTCTGGGTAGGCGAGCTCCAACCTTCACAAACTTTGCCGGGGCTTCTCACAACCTTCGTTGAGAAGCTCACCGTGCACGACGCTATACGCCGTCTAGGAGGCGGCAACCTCCAAGAGTAACAAGTCTTCCCCTTGAACTTCACCTAGTGCAACACATGCACTCCCGGTGATCACCAAGTGCAACACCTGCACAATTGCTCCCTCAAGTGCAACACATGCACAAGAGGCTCTCAATCCACTTCCTAATTGCAACACATGCAATTAGAGCTCACTCTTAGCTTAAAAACCAATTGTGAGTGTGCAACACATGCAACACCTCACCCAAATGCTCAATGGAACCAGCTAACTTGCCCTTGCCCCCCCATGGGGTCCTTTTATAACCCCACAAGAAAAACTAGCCGTTAGGGGGCAATTCGGGCAAAAGTGTCCAGGAGGCCCGGTCATACCGCCCTAGGGCCGGTATGACCGACCTCAGAGGCAACGGCTAGAAAACTAGCCGTTACTCACGAAAAATGCACGGCAGGTATGACCGGAGACCACCCGGTCATACCGCTGGCCAATATGACCGGAGGTGCTCCGGTCATACCGCCACCTTAGCGTAGAAATCTCCTCTTCTGGAAAAAACAGACCGAGAGAGGCGTCGGTCGCACCGGCTACCGGTATGATTGGAGGGGGGTCCGGTCATACCGACCTCACTGACACAAAACCGATTTTTGAGCATTAATTTTTCTCCAATTCAAGAATTTGATTCTTTGAGCTATGTAAGGATCAACACATGATCACAACACTATGCAAAACACATTTGCACATGTTAATCACAAACTCCAAAGAATCACATTAAACACAACTTATTTGCAAAACACTATTGCAAATAAACCAATAACTTATGTGGTCAATCGTCTTAGCCATGTGATGATCAACACATGATCAAGTCAATTTGCAAAACACATTTTCAAACTCTATTCACATGCTTTAGGATCGAAAATCATAACTTCCAGCTTATTTGCAAAACACATTTGCAAATAACAAATCCATTCAATATTTTGCAAAAACACATTTTGCAAACTCAAAGCACAAACAAGCTTAACCTTGTGATGATCAACACATGATCCAATCACAAGCTAAAACACCAAAGCATGAGCTCTCTATTTGCAACACATGCAAATTTTTAGCTCCATGCAAACAACAATTCAAACTCAAATGCATGAGCTCTCTATTTGCAGCACATGCAAATCTCTAGCTCCATGCAACCACTTTAAACCAAATTGCTTGAGCTCTCTCCTTTTGCAACACATGCAAAACTTAGCTCCAAGCAAAAACCAAATCAAATAAGATGCAAGCATGAGCACCCTTATTTGCAACACATGCAAATACTTAGCTCATGCAAAATGCAATGCACAAGCTTCACCCATTTGCAACACATGCCAAATGGTTAGCTTCATGCAAACACCAAACAGGAGAGTGAGCTAGAGTGAACTGGATTTAGTTCATCAACTCATGATGAAGCTCAAGCTAAAAGACTCAACCTCTCTTAATAGTACGGCAACCTAACTAGCAACCCGGTCTCCCAACCAAACACCGAGACGGTAAAGACTAGGAACACATCCTTAGCCCTAGCTAGTTATACCTTTGCCTCTAGCGATCCACTTGGAGCTTTTATGATTTCCAATCATCTTCTCTCCAGATCACATCTTCTTCTTCTTGTTCATCAACACACGATGAACCTTCTAGCTCCTCTTCACTTCGGGATTCATCTTTGAAGCTCAGCAACACATGATGACTTCTTCTTCTTTCCGATTCTTCATTTTCTTGGACTCAACCTACTTCACAACTCATGGAAGATGTTAGTCCAACAAACGTGGTTGTCTCAATCATCACCGCACTCCATTAACACATAATGGATGCCTCCAAGATCGATTGAGCACAACCCAAATTAATTTGAATGATTAGTTGTATCTTGAGTACTTTGATGCAACTAATGCTTCATTATACTCAAGAACTTTCCGCTTGTCCTTAATCAACAAAGAGACACCATCAACAAATGATGAAATGTTTTTTGATTGATTGAAAGACAACTGAACTCAATTTAAATTACTTTTAAATTGATATGAGTATATATATAACTACACAAGTTTCATATACTCAATTTGATGGAAAGTAATGATCCAATATGTTTGAGTGATGGAAAGGGATCAATACATTTAGACCATCATCTATAGAACAAGCTCTATTAAGTATGTGCATGTAACTAATTGAACATGGAATCAATATGCACATAATCAATCTTAGACTGCTTTTGAGTTTATCCTATGTTTGCATGAGTATACTACAACTACACAAGTTATATATATACTAAATAGATTGTTTCAAAGTCTTAATCCTTTATTATGTGGCAAGAGGACATGGATCAATACTATTGAAATATCAAGTTAAATTATCAACTACCCCTAGTGTGTGCATTCATGTATATATATAGATTTGGAAACATAATGCACAAATTGAGGTTAATACAATGGAGGAATTCATATTTTAACTTGAATCCTAAGTATGCATTAAGACAATAGAGTGAATACAAGTGCATACCTTGGGTTTTTCATTTTCCATCTAAATTTTGAGACTAATAAGAATGTAGCTTAATAAACATGTTAGTCTCATAATGATTAGATTTGTCATTAAACAATGAATAAACATTAATATTAAACCAATCACCAAAACTAATGGAGCTTGAACTTATAGACGGTAGCTTCAAGTCGAATGGAACGCACTAGTTAAATAGGAGGAAGAGTCTCATGGAGGCCCGACTGAGTACAACTCCATGGCCGTACGGCTTGAAGCTCCGAGTCCAACCTGCACACGCATCGGGAGATGATTGGAGAGGTTGACGCGTGGCACGTGAACGGCTCGATCCTCTACGACGTGGAACAATCCAGCCCACAAATGACATCCAACGGCGGCAATTGTTAGGGTTCACAACTTGACATCGCCGCACGATTCTCATCCAACGGTCACGAAGAGCTTCTAGATGATGGATCGAGCACGCACAGTATTGGGCTTGGCCCAATCTGTTCATTCTTTTTCCAAGGTTTTTCCTTTTAAAATAATTCTTATAATTCGTTTAATTAGTTTTAGGCAATAAAAATATCAAGAAAATCAAAGAAAATTCTCATAAATACTTTGAGACATTTTCAACTCAACTAAAATATTTTAGCCAAACTTTATATAGATTTTATCTATATATAATTAGTTTCCACAAAAAGGCCAATATACTTAATTTAAAATAATTCCAAATAAAATCCAAAAAAATCACAAAATGCACAAATAACAATAAAACAATATTATAGACAAATTTTGGGATGTTACAGCTGGCATGGGTGCAAAACGATATTGATGTCCAGCAACTGGCACCTTAAGGTCCACATGCACATCACGCTCCTCTCGCTCCATCTCAAACTCCTCGGGGTTTTCTTCCTCTTCCTCATCTTGCTCTTGCATAGCTTAGTCGCCAGCACCATACAAGGCCTCCTCCAACTCCATGATCCTCTCAATTGTTGCGATGCACGTCTAATAAAGTTATTCTTCAGCAACCCTTAAGGCCTCATACACTTGCTTCAACTCTTGAGTTGTATCCTTCATGTGATCCTCCTGGGCAGCAACGAACTATGCCAAGTGCACCACAGTGGCATCTTCTTCGTCAATCTTTTGGTGTTGAGAAGCATGTTTAGATGGATGCAGCCTGAACACTGTGTCCTCCAACTCATGGGCATAGTCGTGACAAATCCGTCATAGGGCAAGATGTGAAGACTCATAGATCCCAATCTCAAATGTAGCTCTTCTAACAGTAATGTTGATTGGCTTGTTGGCCTTTTCATCCTCTCGAGCGTAGATAAGAATCTTGCAAATAAATTATCGCTCCACACCATTAACAACCCAGTAGCTCCCTCAGTAAAGAGGTTGAACAAAGCCTCCAAGGACTTGTAAAACCTTTCATAGTTCTACAGCGTAGCCTCCTTCACGCTCTCCATACGTTTGAGCCACCCTCTCTCTAATAAAAGAAACTTGGGTTAGACCTCCACTTGAAACAGCAGAAAGAAAATAAAAAAAATTAGAAAAGGACCAGAATTGAATAATAAGAAGAGTCAAGAGCTTTTTATTAGTCAAATTTTTTATTTCCTTTGGAAAATAATTTTGGACACACCTAAGAGACAACCAGACTATCTAGGGCCAAAACCAACATCAGTATGGCTTTGATATCACCTCTGTCGGGACACGAATATGCAAATCCGGACCCTCTGTGTATACCGCACTAGTCCAGGATCATGCTTGTAATGTCGCGGACGAAAAAATTTTCGATCGCGGTTGCAATTTTTCTCTCCCCACCCCCCTTTTTCTTTTCCCCTTACCTCCTCCTTTCCCCTTCCCCACCTGACTCCTCTCATTTCTTTTCCTCCCTTGTCTGGCGATCCTCCCTCCCCAATCAGCGCCTCTTCCTCCCTCAGAGCAGAAAGACAATGCAAGTAGCAGCAGCAGCAGCGAGCTGCAGCTTCTCCCCCTCTTCTTCCTCATGAGCTAGGAGGTGAGTATTTGGTAGTTTTGGGAGGCCCATGCTGTGCTAATGGAGGTATCTTGCTGGTATGGGGGTTCTAGGGTTTGGGATTTTGAAGTTTTGGAGGGAAAAGTGGTTCTAGGGTTTGGGGGGAAAACTGCTGTTTTCGGGCTGAGTTTTGTCTGTCTGTTAGGTTTGCGTTTCGAGCTAGTTAAAAGCATTTCCTGAACTTGTGGCTATAGGAAAAGTTGTATATCGTCGAATTCCCTTTAATTTGAGTATAAGAACACTAAATTTCGTTCAGCCAATCAAAAGTTATAGTCATTTTAGTGATGGCTGTCCTGATTGTGCTCGTGTTGATAGCTGAAATGTTAAACTGCTGTTTAGAGCTAGATGCAAGCCGAATTAGAATTTTTGTTTGCCTAGAGAGAGTTAGGAAATTTCTTGTAGATTTAGAAACTGTATTAGTATCCTTAATTTGGAGTTAGGAATCAAAAGTTTTGGCATGTTGAAGTTGCTGTCCAGAACTCAGATTTCTGCTGAAAGTTCAGAGTTGGTCTCAAGTTCAGAGGAAGTTTGAGGACTTTACTTTCAGGTGTTGAGAAAATGGCTATGGGGTAACTACAGGTTATCCTCTTGTGGTCATTTGGAGCCTAAGAATGCAAATTTTACTTAGCCAATTAAAAGTTATGTTCATTTTAGTACCTGCTGTTCAGAACTGCTGTTAATGTATATAACCTCTGTCCATCTCTAATCTGGGAACTAGTAATGCATCTTCTGAATAAATGGCTATAATATAGTTGTAGATTATCCTCTTGTGATTAATTGTAAACTGAGTTCACTCAATTTGGTTCAACCATTAAAAAGTTATGCAAGTTTTACCTTTTGCTGTCCAAATTGTGACTAGTAGCAGATTCAATGTTGTTCTATGATTTAGGACAAGTTAGAGGCCGAGTTGGAACTTGCAATTGCCTAGAGATAGATGGAAAATTTTATGTAGATGCTTAAAATGTCTTCATTTGCTCAATTTAAAGTTATATAGCAGTAGTTATGCTGTGGTGAAGTGGGCTATCTAAACTAGTTTTGTATGAATTCAGAGTTTTGGGGCAAATTTGATTTAGGGAGTGAAAGTGATGTTTGTTGACTCTAGAACATGTGATTTTGAGTGCAATTGTATTTCTAGGTGGAGTAGCTTGGAGTGGCTTCTTCTTCCGCCACTTCATTCCTCTCGGTAGAAGGCAAGTGTATCAACTAGAAGGATATTATAATATTGATTGGTTGCTTGTGCATATGAATATGATATGATGTGCTACCATGCATATTTCTTGAATTTGCTTAGACTAGTAAGAACGGTAATTCATGGATGGATGAATTGACTGATGTTTATGAAATTGGGCATGACTACGCAAGTGGTGAAAATGATTGAAGTTGCAGATGTATTCATGTTAATTGCATACGTGCATTCATAATGGAAGAGGCGACCCATTCGATGCGGGCCTCTGTGTTCACGTAGTGAACACGAAAGTCCTACCTCGTGGTCCCATTTATCGAAGTGAATGGGAGCGAGACGAGAAGAGTAGGCACCTTCCACGGGATGGAAGGACGTGAGGGTGCACACCGACGGTGTGCACTCAGCGATCTGAGACGTGCAAAGAAAAGAGCATTCATGAGCATGCATGTCGCATTGCATCCTAACGATGATTTTGAGTTTAATAAAATGTGTAGAGTTGGGATCGAGTCGTGGACTCATCCAAAGATATTTAAAGAGGTACGTGTAATAAGTAAGTAATGAAGTGAAAAGAGGTAAATGTTGTTGATACTATTGTTTTATAAATTCATGGATTTGGATAAGAAGTATGCTCTTCTGTTAATTTAATTGTGTAAATTGGTTTGTGATGCACTTTCTTTGAGTTTTGAACTCATACTTGTTTGTTTAATGTTTTAGGTACCCCGAGAGCGACTTGTCGGGATGGGACTTAGTTGCACCTCCACTCACGCTCATGACATGTTAAAAGATTAGTTGGGTTAATCAATTCACTCTGAAAATTAGTTGAATTCATTATGTAATCATGTTGTAGTTAAGTTTAATTGATGATTGATGATATTATGTTTAGTTGTGTGCTTAGTTGGTCATGATGGTTGATTGATTCCATGACATGTTGTAGAAGATATCGAATGTTTTTGTCTTTTGTCTGCTTGAGTGGATGTCCATGTTTTAGGAAGGTGTCTAGAAATTTTTAGTGGATTTCAAGCATGTTAGAGTTGATCTCCTTATCTAGTTTTATTTCCTATTTTTTGGTGACACTCAGGGCACTGTGGGTGCCAGGGTGTTACAGTTGGTATCAGAGCGGGCTTTAGGTCCGTGGTATGTGAATTTAGCAAATTACTCTAGAGTAAACTAAAATTTTGCTGCATGAAATTAGAAACATGGCATAGGTTTCCACTCTTGTTAAAAATTTGGCCTTAGGGCAACAACTTTAAATCTCAAGTAGAGTGGTTAATTAATTTAAAACTTGACACACTCGATGCATGATGAGGAAAAGGTATGGGTATCGTTGCTTTACGCTTAAATGTTGTATTTGAGCTTTGATGTTGAGTGTTACATTTGATAATGTATGTTGCTATGTTTATGAAAGGAATGAATTGAGTTGTTTTTGTTATTGAGATTAAGTGAGTTGTGCCAGCCAGAAGGTTTTGGTCACCTTCTTCATTGTGGAGTGGCCATGGTGGTGGTTGTGGTGGGTAAAGCCACAACCGAAAGTTTGGAGCCTCTCGTAGGTAAGAGTCATCGTCTTTTGCGACAAGGTTTAGAGAGTGGATGGAGTTTTTGGTTCCTTTTAGCTTCATTGGTTGGAGTCCAATAGAAAGTTTGGTGGTGGATCCTTTAGGATTTCTTCTACCGCTCTGTCGATCGGTTTGGTTGATTTATTTTGGTCTTTCTTGGTTGGAAACAAAAGAAAGGTGTTTGGTAACGAGTATTATTGATTGTTCTTCGACGGTTTTGGTTTTGCCTTCTTTTGGTTGAAGACAAAGAAGAAGAGTTTAGTGTGACGCCTCTTTTCGTTGCCATTCTTGCTTTGACCTTGATTTTGTTGGATTGCTTTACGGAGAAAGTTATCGATTTATTCTTGTGTTATTATTCTCAGAGTTTAAAAGAAATTATTGAAGTCTTGATGTAAAACTTAAGTCTTGTGGATTCTTGGTGTTAAGGTTTTATCGAAAGGATTTGGTTGATCGTTTGATTTCCCTTGCATTTATCTTCCTTGTGGAAGTTGTAACTTTGAGATTTGATGAAGATCTTTTGCATGCGGAGTTTGGGTATTTGAGAGTTGCGCTCTCTTGCAATTTCTGTTTGGGTTTTTTGGAAAGAAGAAAGCATTTATCGGTGTTCATTCATGCTTAAGAGTTGTGTTTTCCTTAAAGGTTGGGTATGTGACCCACTATGATGTTTAAGACGTTAAGAGTATGATGAGTAGTTAGCGCTTCTAGTTGATGTGGGTTACTGATTCTGTTAAAGTGGATTTGTTAGTTGTTTAAAGACAACCTAATTTATTGTGTGGTATAGATGATTAATCGAGACGGTATATGATCTAAAGTGAAAGTTGATTAGAATTATGAAAGGTGTTGTGAGTTATGGAATTAACAGGAATTCCGAGATTTGTGTTCCTGAAAAGCTAGTATTGATCACGATTGAGAAGGTCTAGAATCTTCTGAGCGACAAATTGGTATAGCAAGGTTATGGTGTAAAGACATGAGGGTTGTTGGTTTATGTTGCTTGGGTCAATTAAATGGTGGATTGACAAAGTGACTTGATCGATGTGTAATCAAAGTAGAGGGATATGGAATGAGTGTATGAAAGGTTAAATTTGTCCTTGACAAATGTCCATGCTGGGCTCAGATTGATGAAAGATGCCTAGGGAGATCGTATTGAGTGGTTAGAATTATTTATTGGTTGAATGAACTGAAGATATTAAATATGTAACTTAGGATTGTGCGAAAGGGATGTGTTGATTTCACGAGATAAGTCTTGATGACATGTGTTTTAAGCTTGGAATAAACAGGTTGTATGAAGAATGGTTTGCCTTGGTTAGTAGACCAAAAGAAGGTGTTGTACGCGTCTTATGCTTAAGAGTGTTGGGCTTTTCGGGATTTGGTGAATATGAAATACTTAATGGCTAAGAGTGGGAATACGCGAAATGGTAGTATTCGAGTCGAACCTTCTCTTAAAGGTTCCTGGACTCAATTGAGTGTATAATTTTCTGGGAGTGCATGCCTTTTGGGGTTATGGCGCCCTAATTAGAGGGCAATAGAACTCCCCAATTCGTTTGCATTTTGTCAAGTTGCGGAATTGGTTTTGATGGTCGAAAATGACGATGAAAGAGTAATTGTGAAGTAATCTTTTGATGATTTTTGGGGTATTTTATTTCATTGATCTATGCCAATCTTTGGTTTTGGCTAAACTGGTTAGCTTATGTTATGAATAGGGGTTTTGCACTCAAGAGTATATGAAGGGATCACGCTTTTTTGCGTGCAAACTGAACTATCTTTGGAATCAACATTTAAAGGTAGCAAATAGACATAATGGGTTGTGCTGGAACCTCTTGAGTTAAACACTTAATTTGTAACCCTTTTGTGGCTGAGTTGGATTCAATTGAAAAGTGTGTATGGGTTTGCGAGTGTTTCAAAGGATGAAACTTATGATCGTTTCATAAGTGATCGTGGATATCGATAGGTGTTTTGCTTTGGTAAAGGCTTGATGTTTGCTTTTGTGAAAATGAGTCGCCTCCATAAAGTTTTTTGCGTTGTTTCTTTTCCAATGGAGTTTTCCCGAGGTAAAGCTTGGTGCCTTGGTTTTAATGTGTTGGTCTTGGATTGAGTGGTTAAAGGAATCGAGATTTCCTTTGCTCTCTAGCATGAAAAGCAAGATGGAATAATTTCGTAATTTGGCTATGCTATGTGAGAGAATTGAGTTTCCCTTTCCTTTGAGAGGTTTTGCTTGATGAAAGCAAGTTGGATTGTTTTGGTTATTGAAAACTTCTATCAAAGATTTGAGTGGAGTTTTCTCTTTAATTGAGTGCTTCTAGATGCTAATTGTATCGCATTGATTTGCGATTTGAGTTTTCCTTTGTGACTTGACTTAGGAAAGAAAAAGAGTGATCTCTGGATGTTGTCGAATTCTTTCCAAAGAGAATTGTAGAGCATTGGGTTCAAGTTGATGCAAGCGGTGCTTTTGATTCAAAATAATTGTACTTCTTTTGTATTCTAGCTTTGGGTTGAGAATATAAATGTTCATGGTATATTGTTGAGTGTACTAAAGAACTTTGCTTCGAGCTTGGTTGGTTGAGTGAAAGATTGTGAGGCGAGACCTCGTAGGGAAAGAACCGATTGTTGTTTGGTAATGATCTCGGTCCTAGCATAGGCTAGGCGTTGACCATTAGCGGTTAAGAGTGGAGTATGATGGAGGTTGTTGATGTCTTGGTTCAATATTTGTAGAGAATATCATTAGTTGTAAAGAAGGTGATAGTGATTCGATATAAAGTGTTTGATTGTGAGCATGTAATTTAGTTAGTTGTCCCCGGTGTGAGATGTGCCTGGGAGAAGATGGAATAAAAACATATCATGGTTTGTGATTGGGAAGGAAAATTATGTCACAAGTGGGCTAATTCCTTCGAGAGCATTGGTTGATTTTGAGTCCTGGTGAAAAAGGTCGAATAATTGGAAAAGATGGGGTTTTGTGTAATTGATTTGTAGGGTTCAAGTTTGGAACCCAAGTGACCGCTCAATTCTAATGGTTAAATGCTTGTTAAGGGATGTGTCTCGCGATGATTGTGTCATCTTGAGTTTGATGAATCATGCTAGAGCGGTAGAAAGAGGAAGTTAGAGCTCTGTTGAGATTAGAAATTAATACCCTCTTTTGTTGAGAAGAATAATAGAGGAAAAGGTATAGTGTGTTTCAGTCTAAAGGAAAAACTATTACAGTATGTCGGACTAATTCTTAAGATAGTGGTATGATATGTTGGATATGGAAATATGGCATAACAATTTTATGATTGAGACTTTTAGTGGGTGAGATTGAGGATTACGTTTGAGAAAATTCTTATGAGATGTCCGCTTCGGAAAATAATTTGTAATCCAGCTTGCTATAGAATTTTGTCTCTTGCAAATTTTAGTAGAAATTTGAGTGAATGGGGAATAGTGGGAAGTTGCACTTAGTTGAGCTAAGTCAAATCACTTTTGTTAATCATTGGATTTGAGATTTTGGCTTATCGTTGCATCCGTTTGAACCCATGCGTGGGTGTTTTGAGTTTGCTAGAAAGTTTTTGTCCCGGGTGGACCTTGCTTTGTGTTTTGGCGTTCTGGGAATTCGGGGTCGAATTCCTTTAAGGGGGAGAGAATGTAATGTCGCGGACGAAAAATTTTCGATCGCGGTTGCAATTTTTCTCTCCCCACCCCCGTTTTCTTTTCCCCTTACCTCCTCCTTTCCCCTTCCCCCACCTGACTCCCTCTCATTTCTTTTCCTCCCCTTGCTGGCGCATCCTCCCTCCCAATCAGCGCCTCTTCCTCCCCTCAGGAGCAGCAGCACAGCGGCAGCAGCAGCAGCAGCGAGCTGCAGCTTCTCCTCCCCCTCTTCTTCCTCATGAGCTAGGAGGTGAGTATTTGGTAGTTTTGGGAGGGCCCATGCTGTGCTAATGGAGGTATCTTGCTGGTATGGGGGTTCTAGGGTTTGGGATTTTGAAGTTTTGGAGGGAAAAGTGGTTCTAGGGTTTGGGGGGAAAACTGCTGTTTTCGGGCTGAGTTTTGTCTGTCTGTTAGGTTTGCGTTTCGAGCTAGTTAAAAGAATTTCCTGAACTTTTGGCTATAGGAAAAGTTGTATATCGTCGAATTCCCTTTAATTTGAGTATAAGAACACTAAATTTCGTTCAGCCAATCAAAAGTTATAGTCATTTTAGTGATGGCTGTCCTGATTGTGCTCGTGTTGATAGCTGAAATGTTAAACTGCTGTTTAGAGCTAGATGCAAGCCGAATTAGAATTTTTGTTTGCCTAGAGAGAGTTAGGAAATTTCTTGTAGATTTAGAAACTGTATTAGTATCCTTAATTTGGAGTTAGGAATCAAAAGTTTTGGCATGTTGAAGTTGCTGTCCAGAACTCAGATTTCTGCTGAAAGTTCAGAGTTGGTCTCAAGTTCAGAGGGAAGTTTGAGGACTTTACTTTCAGGTGTTGAGAAAATGGCTATGGGGTAACTACAGGTTATCCTCTTGTGGTCATTTGGAGCCTAAGAATGCAAATTTTTACTTAGCCAATTAAACGTTATGTTCATTTTAGTACCTGCTGTTCAGAACTGCTGTTAATGTATATAACCTCTGTCCATCTCTAATCTGGGAACTAGTAATGCATCTTCTGAATAAATGGCTATAATATAGTTGTAGATTATCCTCTTGTGATTAATTGTAAACTGAGTTCACTCAATTTGGTTCAACCATTAAAAGTTATGCAAGTTTTACCTTTTGCTGTCCAAATTGTGACTAGTAGCAGATTCAATGTTGTTCTATGATTTAGGACAAGTTAGAGGCCGAGTTGGAACTTGCAATTGCCTACAGATAGATGGAAAATTTTATGTAGATGCTTAAAATGTCTTCATTTGCTCAATTTAAAGTTATATAGCAGTAGTTATGCTGTGGTGAAGTGGGCTATCTAAACTAGTTTTGTATGAATTGAGTTTTGGGGCAAATTTGATTTAGGGAGTGAAAGTGATGTTTGTTGACTCTAGAACATGTGATTTTGAGTGCGCAATTGTATTTCTAGGTGGAGTAGCTTGGGAGTGGCTTCTTCTTCCGCCACTTCATTCCTCTCGGTAGAAGGCAAGTGTATCAACTAGAAGGATATTATAATATTGATTGGTTGCTTGTGCATATGAATATGATATGATGTGCTACCATGCATATTTCTTGAATTTGCTTAGACTAGTAAGAACGGTAATTCATGGATGGATGAATTGGTGATGTTTATGAAATTGGGCATGACTACGCAAGTGGTGAAAATGATTGAAGTTGCAGATGTATTCATGTTAATTGCATACGTGCATTCATAATGGAAGAGGCGACCCATTCTGATGCGGGCCTCTGTGTTCACACGTAGTGAACACGAAAGTCCTACCTCGTGGTCCCATTTATCGAAGTGAATGGGAGCGAGACAGTAAGAGTAGGCACCTTCCACGGGATGGAAGGGACGTGAGGTGCACACCGACGGGTGTGCACTCAAAGACTCGTGACGTGCAAAGAAAAGAGCATTCATGAGCATGCATGTCGCATTGCATCCTAACGATGATTTTGAGTTCAATAAAATGTGTAGAGTTGGGATCGAGTCGTGGACTCATCCAAAGATATTTAAAGAGGTGCGTGTAATAAGTAAGTAATGAAGTGAAAAGAGGTAAATGTTGTTGATACTATTGTTTTATAAATTCATGGATTTGGATAAGAAGTATGCTCTTACTGTTAATTTAATTGTGTAAATTGGTTTGTGATGCACTTTGCTGAGTCTTGAACTCATACTTGTTTGTTTAATGTTTTTAGGTACCCTGAGAGCGACTTGTCGGGATGGGACTTAGCTGCACCTCCACTCACGCTCATGACATGTTAAAAGATTAGTTGGGTTAATCAATTCACTCTGAAAATTAGTTGAATTCATTATGTAATCATGTTGTAGTTAAGTTTAATTGATGATTGATGATATTATGTTTAGTTGTGTGCTTAGTTGGTCATGATGGTTGATTGATTCCATGACATGTTGTAGAAGATATCAGAATGTTTTTTGTCTTTTGTCTGCTGAGTGGATGTCCATGTTTTAGGAAGGTCTCAAATTTTTAGTGGATTTCAAATCTTTGTTAGAGTTGATCTCCTTATCTAGTTTTATTTCCTATTTTTTGGTGACACTCAGGGCACTGTGGGTGCCAGGGTGTTACAATGCTAGTGCACACAAGCTCAACATAGGTGAATATCACCATCATATATAGCAGAAACATAATAAAAGACTTCATTTATTAATTATAACCTTTTGACCGTCCTTACGGTCGACTTACAAGAATAAGGCACGCAGAGCTAAACTAAGAACATTAAACCAAATTACTGCAGCAGAAAGGAAAACGTAGTTGACCCCTTAGTATACCACAGGTAATTGACAAGGCTCTCACCCTAAACATTTGTCTCCTCCTGGTACTCATCCTCCAAAGATGGTGTTGACTCCTCAATTGGTGGTTTGATATTGGCAAGGGTGAGTACTTAAAGCACTCAACAAGTTGTGCATAGAAAGCAGTATTAACATAACTATATGCATGGCATATTCCAATGGAATGGCTAATATGGTTATTTTGCAGTAGAGTAGTATTTATGAATGAATACAATAAGTATATTGAAAAGATAGTAAAACAAATAACAGTAATAAGTAAATTGCAGTTATTTCTTAAGTAAACATGGCATCTAACCCTAAGTCAAGTTCCAAACTTTCTAATGGCAACCTTTCTTCCCATCCAAGTTTTAATTTTCCAAATTCTAACCCTTGACTATAATTCCCGAGCATTGCTCAATACCGTGAGCATAGCTATCTGAATAGATTTTACACTCTGTAGAAGTTATGCGCTTTACCCACACGACATGATTATCTCTTTTTTCCTTCGGTGTGCCAGTAGAGAAATCATGACAAAGCTTTTACAATGCTCTATCTTAACCCAGTACTACCCGCTAAGGTTTCAACAATAAAGGGTTACAGCACTACAACAGGGCCCCGTTCTTGCCCTATGTGAGTTGATTCGTATACCCGGGACTCACACCACCACTAGTAGTACCGAAGCTAAAAATTGCAAATTAATCAACTAGGTCAAATGATTGCAAGGTTAAGTCCTTAAGATGACCATGGCAAAGCTTTCGCATACCCTCTGCCCTTCTGGACCACCTTGGCACACTGCTCCTTCTCACTTGCCCTAATCTAAATATTGCCACCCTAGTTGATTACCAAGCACCATGTTCCATCAACAAGTCAACATCATTGTGTGTCAACACCTGACACACCAATTCCATAAACATGTTCCATATTCCATAAGTTAAGATTAAATTTAAATTCCAAAATCATGAGTTATACGAGGCATGGCTAAGCATACTGAACACGATCTAACCAACCCATGTTGATTTCTATTATTAACCGACGAATAATGAACCATCCTAGGGCGACAATTAATCATGGCATACAAATGACAAGGTAGGGTATAATTCAATTTGGTAGATTAACAAGATCCCAAACTATTTTGAAACAGTTGTGTACAAAAATATCATGCAATAATGTAAATCAATACAGCAATTTTGTAAAACTGGGCTCGACATGGTCAAAGCACAACTTGCCTTGAAAAAAGTTCTTGCTTTTACTCTAGACCTTGGTCTTGAGTCAATGATTTTTCCTCGGATGCTCCAAGTACTTCGACTTCTATGAGTAACGGGAGAAAATACCAAATAAATTCAAAAATAGAGAGCAAACAAACTCCAAAAATCAAATAAAATTTACCATTAAATAGATCTCAATTTTAAAAATCTTTAGAAATTTGAATCGCCTTAATCGAAGCTTGTATGAAGAAGAACGGGCTCTCGAAAGATTTGATTAAATAAAAAATCAGAAAACATTAAATAATCAATTTCTTGAATTAAATCTATATCGAAAATCCTTTTATGACATCAGCACTGCTCGGACCAACTAGAAGCTAACACATGTCACGGGCGCATGGACGTGGTCCACCAAACCAGATCGGTTCACCATGGATTCTATCCACGGTGCCTCGACTACCGTGCGACACACATCGGCATGCAATTGGGAGCGACACATGGCATGACCTGAACTACATGCCTTAGATTGGATGGCCAGGATTGAATGCGGGTTGATGACAATGACGCAGACACGTGGCAACCCCGGGCAACATCAACGCAGCGCAATCGCAGCCGCTCGTGCATATCGGATGGCCACGAATAAGCGCAGGGGCAACAATAGCGTGGCGGCGTGTTCTCACTGGAGACAAAGATGAAGACCCACGGCGTGGCACTATCGCGATGTTTCAGTGACCCAGAGGTGCGGATCTGGTGCGGTGCGATGCGAGGAGTCCAAATCTGGTAACAAAGTGGTGGAATGAGGATCAAAGGTGATGAAAACTTGTGAAAAACCTCGCCGCTCTTCACAATGCAACGCGAGCTTTATCTCCTTGGTGACACTGACTCAGGTGAAACTGATCCGATGAAAGGATGCGCAAGGTCATGGTGAATCTCGTACAACGTCCTAGCCTCATTTTAAATCCTCGGTGTCTTTGTTCTTCACGGCGAAGTCAAACCAACTCGGTGGAGAATCCATATCAAGACGGCAATGACTCGCGAGAATGACGAAATCCTGTGCATACACGCATCGTGAATCCGATGGTCTCCCGCACAAAGGCTACGTGGATACTTCTCATCCAAATGATCAAGATCGAATGGCCACCGCCGCACACAACAAGGGTTTACTTGATCCCGACTGTCCATTACCGCTAGATCCTGATTCGATGGTCCAAAAGCACTAGGGCTCCCACAAACACATCACTCCGTCCAAGACTCATCTAACGGCTAGCGACTACGGCTTGTAGAACCTAGGCCAAGCGCGCAAAGTACTAGGCCGAGCCCATCACTATAACAATCGATTTTCTAGCGTTTTCTTATTTAAAATAATTCCAAAAAATAGTTTAAGCCAAAGTAAATAGTAAAAATATCAAAACAATTGTAGAAAAATTCTGGAAAATATTTTTAGACATCTAGAACTTAAATAAAATATTTTTGACAAAACTTTATTTATACTTTCTCATTATTTAAAAGCTTTTCACAATAGGCCATATTCAATAATAATTAATAAATTCAAATAAATTCTAGAAAAATCTAATGAATTCAGAAAATTCACAAAATGCATATTAAATCTAAATAATAAAAATTAGGATGTTACACTACCTCCATACTCGGCTCGCTCACCCACATTTGCCACTCCTCATTTGTTGTGCAGCTACTACAGGTTGTCCAAGCTCAAGCCGCCGCCACCCATAGCATGAGTGAAGTCCCAAGGTTCCATTTTGGTCATCACCCCATCTTCCCTGTGCTTGCACTACAGCCAGCCAAGCTCACAAAGGAGCTGCCCATGGTGCCTCGGAGCAGCTCAACTCCTCTGTTTTGGTTTTGTTGTTCTCACTAGGGGGCCCTCCATAAATCCATAGGTGAGGACAGTAAGCATCATTAGTTAGTTGTCATGGCTAATTCGGTTTGTGCCTAGTTGGTTAGCCCAAAATCTAAAATCAGGAGGAGGTAAGTTCATAACCTGTAGCTTAATTAGAATATGTAATCAGAAATTGACTTAATTATTTTGATTAATCTTAGAAATCAAATATCAAGGCCATAAGTTAAATAAAATTTGACTGAGCTTAAATGAACTTTGTCATTACCTTGATCAAGAGATGGCAATCGGGCGGGTACCTCTGGGTACGACTGGTGCCCACCCGAACCCGAAACCCGAAACTGTGCCGCCCGCCCAAACCCACTAGATTTCTAGGGCATGGATCTGTACCCACACCCGAACCCGATGGGTACCCGAACCTGAAACATTCCACATGCAAACCAGAAGATGATCTTTATTTTCTTGGTAGAATAACAAAGGCAATAAACAAGTAGATTAAAAGTAGTATAACTGTGCAATAACGCATCAATTTTCTTAAGTTAAGCAACTCATCGCTCCATTATACTAGGATAGGATCCGAGAAAATAATTAACAAAGAACCATTGGGGTATAACAAAGAATTTGAGGCAAATCATTGATCCCTACAAGAAGAAGTGGTTGAAAATTTATGCACGAATTTTAAAAGCAAACTCGGTCTCCAACGACTTCAAGTCATTTTCTAATTGTGAGCAAATATCTTGAAAAACTGACAATTGCAAAGGCAAGAAAGACTTGACTTACTAGAATAGAATAGTCAAAACCAAACAAAAGAATTAAGTTATCGCAATAATACCGACATAAAAGGTTAAAAATAAAGGTCTTAGTAAAAATACTAGACCATTTTGTACAATTAATCTTTGCTCTAACTATTAGGTTAGTTGTATACATTCTAGCAAGATCGCACAACATAAAATGTCTCGTGAACCATAGCAAGTGAACAAGCATAGCGAGTAAACCGGAATAGAGATCATGTTATCCTTGGCCAAAAGAGAGTATACAAGACGGGCTCAAGTCCAAAGTTACATCAAACAAAACATTATCTCTATCAATTCGAACAACAATGACCAAATATGCTTACAAGTAGAAAAATAACAACGATTGAAAGAATATATGAAAAATTGATCCTCTTGAGGAAACAAACGAAGCTTTACCCCCAATAAATAGTACTTGTTTGGATAAGAGAGGCAAATCAACCAATATTTCTCAAGAGGTTAGGGCCATAAGTATAGTTTTCAAAGTCAACATGCCATAGATGATCTTTCATCCAGAACAAAAACACATCAGATTGGTAACTCACTAACTTGGCGATTTCAAGAAAAATTGCAAGTTGTTGGTCACCTCTAGTAATAGCAAACTACCATATCCAATTCTTAGGACTCACAAAGTGGTTTTCCTTCAAATACAGATACTGCTAGACCACTATAATCAAGAGCATGGCATATTGGTTCATATAAGCCAATTGCTTTGTCATTCGATTTAATCAAACAAATTGAATAAGCAATTATTACACAAAATATGTGGATGCAGCTTTGATGTTTCAGAGAAAGAAGCATTACCTCGCATTAATCCTAAAGGTAGCTGGCAATGGCTTCCGGAGCATGCTCATCAAACCATCCCACTCTTGGTGAACATGAGCCCCATCTCCGCTCTTGCGCTGAAACGAAACAAAACCGAAAGCTTCAGCCCCATAGATCCACAAAACCTCGCTAGAAGGGGAAAAAATAGCGAAACTGATGCCATATTCCTTGAATCAAATCATCCAAATCGATCAAATCTAGCAAGAAAAATGATGTGAACGAACCCACCAAATCCACCAAACCACACAGATCGAGCCGAATCAATCACGACAGATAACACCACATGAACCGATCGGATCAAGGGAGGAGGTCGGGGGGAGCGGCGGGGGCTGAGAAATGGAGAGGAGGAGATCGGGGATCCAGAGGAGGAGCCAGTGGGGCTTCTTTGGCATTGGGGCGACGAGGGCTCAGTGACGAATTGGGAGGAGGTTGGGGGGCCGGAGGAGGAGGAGTCAGTGGGGACTACGGGCGGCGAGGTGGGGTCGAGTGGGTGAGGCCGAGCGACGGAGAGGGAGCAGATCGGGGAGCGGCGGGCCCGAGCGGATCGGGGAGACGATCGTTGCTGGGCCTTATGGCGTGGGGAAGGGAAGAATCTGGAGTGACCAAGTGACTTCAGGAGTAGCCGAATGAGCGTGTTAGGGTTTTTTTCTGTATATATTATAAATGTAGGGTCCACATGTCATAGGATTCCTATTGGGTACCCATGGGTATAAATCGGTACCTACGCCCATCCTATGATTTTATCGGGTACCCAAACCCAAAAACCCGTGGGTCTAAAGTGCCACCCGTACCCACCCTTATCGAGTCGGGTACCCGCGGGTACCCAAACCCATGGGTAAAACTGCCATCCCTACCTTGATCTCGACATCAACCAGCAAGGCAAGCACCCCCTTGGATCATGTTGATCCCAGAATTTCAAAATTGTTTTGGTAAAACCCTTTATGCAATCATATATTTTTAGTAAATTTGCTATATTATGGTATTGGTAGATATAACCTACATTGATGGAACATCCTTAACAAATATGGACGTGACATCCTTCGTAGCCATAAGTCAAGGACAGACATTTAATAATGTGAAATGGATATACTCAATTATATTTGCACATGCTTAGCCATGCATTAGATTGGGACACGAATGGTTGGTTATACTATTCGTGATGGAAATGGAATATTGGATATGATGGAAAATGTGGATAATGGTACTTCAGTAAAAATAGAAGAATAAAACTATGGTTTTGACGTGGGCGATTATTGGTAATAGCTTGATGTGCATGGGACTTGCACTTAGTGTAAGGGGAGATAATCACCTAGGTCAGATTAATGATTGAACGTAGTGTTTTATGATCCAAGGGATACCCATACAACTACAAGTGCTGGTATGGGTTAGCCTTAAACCAATTAAGTTATCTAGTTTAACTTTTTACATTGGAAGGCTGGAGTAGTATAGGCATTCTGGTTTGGTTTGCTTGTAAGAGTCTCTACATACCAATGCAACGGTGTACGCCTTGCTATGATAGGGGAAGTGGGGACTCAATAGGAGTGAACTATTGAGAGTACAACAATGTACAAATATCTTTCAGCTTTAGAACATGGGGATGTGAGGACTCATCGGGAATAGCCTGTTGAGAGTATAATGGATACACAAATATGATGAGGACATCACTCCTTCGCAGATATGCAATCTGACTCCTCAAGATATACAAGGACCAATTACAAGAGCACGTGCGCGACAATTAAACCACTGTGAACTCGTTCCTCACTGTTCATGTTTTCTTGGATGGGTTGATACTAAATTCTTGTGACGTATTGTTGCTTAGGAATATGGGAGAAGCATCACAAGTTTATCTGGACTTCATCCCTCGAAGCCCAAGTCTACTTGGACTCGAAATCGAGCACAAGTTGGACTCCAAATTCGGTTCGGAGTCTGAGGACAACACATCAATAAAATGACCATATCTGGGTCATACGAAGTCTGTTTGAGGTGTTCTTGGACTCTACGGACAAGACCACGACGAGATATTTCCAATGGAAGTGGTTTCATGTCCAAACTCTATCTAGATCGACAGGAATCATCAAATCAATATGACAAACAGAATCTGCCAAGTGCTGCGCCACCTCCACTTGGCCCAATGGCCTTGTACGACCTATGGATGCCAGCCATCCCTTGGCCGCCTCCTTTGCCTTCATCCTCATATATATTTAGTAGCCGTCGCTAGAATAGATGGGTTTTTTTAGATTACAACTAGACACACTACTACGTAAAGGCTTATCACAGACGGTTCGAATCGTCATCACAGGCGGTTTCGAACAAATCTGTAACCATGTCGATGATGTTACAGCGTATCACAGATGGTTTAGAAACCGTAAACCATCTGTGATAGAAGATATCGCGAGCACGGTTTCTAAATAAAACTGTCGTGATATCATAACATCACAAAAGGTTTTTAATAAAAAATCGTCTGTGATGTTATGATATTGAAGGACCATGTGGAGGTCCATCCATGTTTGTGATGAGTATTTGACTTTATTTGAGCAAGGTGTGCTCAAGTTTGAGTTTGATTTAGATTGATTTTCAAAATGAAGCAATTTGAGTTGTCTCTGCCAGAGTGGCGATCGGTCGTATGGACGCGGTAGTGATGAGTTGGATGGTTTATTGCACATCTTTGTGGGCATTGCTATGTGAGGAGTTTCCTTGTCTTTGATGGTTGCAGGACGACGGTGCTAGGTCATGGTGAGGCGAAGGATGACCGGGACTAGGCGAGGAGCGTCGGAGGTCCAGACGGTTGGGAGATCGCGGAAGATGATCGGAGACGGAGTCGGGCAAGTCAAGAAGACAAGGAAAGGAGATGATGCTAGCTAGATGCGCGTGGATCAATGAGGACCGTCGGATTGAGGTCTAGTTGATAGGTTAGCGGGTCTAGGTAGTATGCTTTGAAAACCGTGCAAGAAAACCCGGTATGTGTGGGTTTTGGGTTAGCCCTTGCATGGCTGTGTGTGTGGGTTAATCCTAGCCCTTAGATGAGTGCTCTAGGGTTGAGGACTCATCCAAGCGTGGTAGGTGGCCCAAGAGTAGTATAAATAGGGGTGGAGGGTAGCCTCCTTCCCTTGAAGGTGTTGAGGTTTTGATGCTCATTTGAGCTTTGCCCACATGAATGTGAGGCTTTGTAACCTCCTTCCAGAAATGAAAGTTTTATTCATCCACCTCTGAATTTATTTTATGATTTACATTATGTCTTTACTTTACATAATTTAAATTCAGCATTTACTTTCCGCAATTACATTCCCGCAATTTACTTTCAAGTAATTTGGATTTGCCTCCTCCTTCTAAATGCTGCTGTTCTTGGATGTTTTGAGTGTGTTCATATGGTTTTACATCTCTTTTGCACTCTTGGATTGAGTAGAGAACATCTTTTCTTTCAAGTTCCAACTTTGTTCTGAACTTGTTCTTCGCGCAGCAGTCAGTGTTTGATTTTGTAAAAATATAGAAAAATCCTTTTGAGTGATTCTTGTTGGAGGAGGTGCGGGACTCTGATATCCACTTGCAGAAAAATTTTAGAGTTCACTTGTTGTACCGTTTGGGCGCCATGAGGTGAAAACTGAGCCCCAAACGTTCTGCTCGAAGTTCTTGACCAGACTGTGTTCTTTGATTTTTCGTGTTTTTTCTGTAAGGCTTTTTGAGGAGAAATTTGGTGGAGTTCTTCAAGACTCTGATGCTCACAGGGAGAAAAAGTCTCAAAATTTTGTGAGCTACAGAAACCCACCAACCTCCTGTGCAAATTGAGGACAAGTTCTGGGAATTCTGCTTTTGCTTTTCTGAAAGTGACTTTTGTGATTTGAATTGATGTCCTTTCTAAAAGCAAGAGTTTGAATTGATTCCTCTTTATCTTGGACACTAGACAACCAGGATTGTGACTCAAAAATCCCCACATATTTTATGGTACTTATCCATGCAAGCTTGGGGTACACATAGTTGTCTAGTTTTTCGGGTTTTTCACAATTCCTTTTGAGCGATCTTGTCGAGGTTTTTGTTGGAGTATTTTGGGGGAATTTTATTTGCGCACCATTCACCCCCTCTGTTCGCCATTTCGGTCCTTCAATTGGTATCGAGCGGTTTTGCTCTTCCATAGATCTTGACCGGTCTCAAGAGCCATGGCGACGGACAAATATTCCACCAAGTCTCCAATCTTTAATGGAGTTGATTTTCCTTTTTGAAGTCCGGATGGAGTCATACATCACGCCTGGGCTACTGATATGGCGTAAGGTGAAACTCCGTATGAGGTTCTGCCGATGAAAATGTCACGGCCATCAATATGGTTGACGTTGAGGCGAATGCTAAGGCAAGGAACATTCTCATCTGTGGTCTTAGCGCATGTGAGTATGATAGGATTTCTCACCTTCGCTCCGCTCCACGAGATTTGGGTAACCTCGATGCTTACCATGAGGGCTCTACTCAAATCAAGGCTGTGAGGCAGGACCAGTTCAAGCGCGAGTACAACAAGTTTGATCAACGCGCTGGTGAGAGTCTCGACGAGTGTTTTGGTCGGTTTACAAAGATTTTGAGCGACCTCCGAGCAGTTGGTTGCATATACCCTGACTCGGACAATGCTCGGCATTTCTTGACCGCACTTTCGACCTTGGGTTTGGGAGATGAAGGTGACCACCATCAAGGACACCACCGACTTATCGACTCGACTCTTGACGGGCTTTATTCCGCCTCAAGACTCATGAGATCGATGTCGTCTCTCGGAAGACGAAATCTCAGTCGATGGCTTTGGTCATCGATCCCATTGGATCTTCTTCTTCTGATCCTTCTATTGGTTTCTCTCTTTCCGCCCTTTGCGAGCTAAGCGATGACCAACTGGAAAAATTTGAGAAAATGAGCTTGCTCTTCTCGCCGCAAGTTTTCTCATGCATACAAGAGGGGTGAGAGAGGAAGAGAGGTGGCATGATCACTGCTTGAGTGTGGTGGCCCCAACCACATTGGCGAACTGTCCCAAAGCTGGAGAAGGGCAAGAACGACGTTGGCGGTTCGGGCAAGAACGACTACACCGACAAGAACCGCAACAAGAAGCCTCCGGTTCGTGAATCGGCAAGACGAAGAAGTACCGCAACTTCTCCAAGAACAAGCTCTTCCACGGCGTCCTCGCCGCGGCAGACGACATCAACCTCTCCGACACGGAGACATGGAGCGACGAGGCGAGGATGATCCGCAAGAGAAGAAAGGCGGCGACGACTTCTCCTAAGATGTGCTTCATGGTCGACACCAACGACATCAGCGACTCAGAGCTCTCTGGCGACTTCGGACGAGGTTCGCTCGGATGGGGAAGGGCGATGTTTGGATTGTTGACTCGGTTGTTCTCGCCATATGACCGGAGATTCTCGTTGGTTCTCTTCCTAGTCCGAGCCCCGGTGATGAGTTAATCACTTTTGGGGATGCATCTTGAGTAGAGTCATTGCTAAAGGTACCATCTGCATTAACCAAAATTTCATTCTTAAAGATGTTGCCTTAGTAAGTAAGTGCAATACAATCGCTCTCTGTTTCTCAACTTATCGATGACTCTTTCGAGGTAAGCTTCAAGAGTAATGCTGTAGAATCCTTGATTCATCAGAGGGTTAGTTTATGGATTTCTAGATTTGGGAGAGTCTTTCGTGCTGATTTTTCGCTTCTTCCGGAGACTCTCTTCGATGTTTGATTGCTTCGAGTCCGTGATCTCTCCTTCGGCATAGGAGACTTGGTTACATTGGTTTTGATCATTTGACCCGAGTTAGCGACCATGATCTCATTCGGGTTTGCCCAAACTCAAGATGGTCAAAGACTTAGTTTGCTCTCCTTGCCGACATGGCAAGATGGTTGCCTCTCATCCTCCGATCCCGTAGTGATGGTGATGCACCGTGACAGCTTTTACATATGGACACCGTTGGTCCGGCTAGAGTCTGCATCAGGAGGGAAGTGGTATGTTCTTGTCATCGTTGATGATTTTTCTAGATACTCTTGGGTATTCTTCATGGCCTCGAAGGATGAGACTTTTTCTCACTTCAGGGGTTTGATCAGTAGGTTGTCTATTGAGCTCCCAGGTGCATTACGAGCTATACGCAGTGATAATGGCACGGAGTTCAAGAATTCCTACTTTGAGAGTTTTGTGTGGAGTCTGGTTTAGAGCATCAGTTCTCTTCTCCCTACGCTCCTCAGCAGAATGGCGTAGTGGAAAGGAAGAACAGGACCTGGTTGAGATGGCGGACGATGCTAGACGAGCAATCAAGACTCCTAGGAAGTTTTGGGCTGAGGCTATAGCTAATGCTTGCCATGTTTCTAATCGCGTTTTTGAGAGCACATTTGCATCGCACTTCTTATGAGTTGAGGTATGGGCGAAAGCCCGGTGTGTCTCATTTTCGTTTTGGTTGCAAGTGTTTTATCTTGAAGTCCGTAACCTAGATAAGTTTGAGTCTCGCTCTTCTGATGGTATCTTTCTAGGTTACTCGACTTCTTCTCGTAGCTATAGGGTCTGGAGTGTTGATGCGCATAGGATCATAGAGACCTGTGATGTGACCTTCGATGAGGCTAGCCCAGGAGCTAGACCTGATGTTTCAGGCTCTTCTTATCCCTCCGAGACCATCTTTGTAGAAGATGAGGATGATGGAGATGATGGTGTTCCACCGGATCCAGTTCCCTCTATACCTGAGGTGCCTCTGTTTCCATTTCTCGCACCTCGGAGACCACTCCTTGCCTTCCGACTCTCCTTGGCGAGTGGCTCTGCTCCTACCTCTTACGTGCATGAGGTAGAGGCCACTTCGCTCGGTCCTCCCGTCATATCCGAAAGCTCATCCACCGATCGGATCATTGGTGATCTGCTTGAGCGTCACTCGCTCAAAATCAGGTTTGTCCAGTTCTGCCTCCACTCGCCTTCGTTGCCTCCTTTGAGCCGAAGATGTTTCTCATGCATTATCCGATGAATCGTGGATTAATGCTATGCATGAGGAACTTGAGAACTTTGAGAGGAACAAGGTATGGCAGCTTGTCGAGCCCCATCTGGTCATAATGTCATTGGGACCAAGTGGGTGTTCAAAACAAGCAGAGTGAGGATGTGGTTGTCATTCGCAACAAGGCTAGGCTAGTTGCAGGGCTTTCTCTCAGTTGAGGGTCTTGACTTTGAGGAGACCTTTGCCTGTAGCTAGACTAGAGGCTATTAGGATCCCGCTTGCATTCTCTGCATCCTGTGGCTTCAAGCTCTATCAAATGGATGTCAAGAGTGCATTCCTCAATGGCTATATTGAGGAAGAGGTTTATGTCAAACAACCTCCAGATTCGAGAACCCCAAGTTTCGAGTCATGTATACAAGCTCTCCAAAGCTTTGTATGGACTCAAGCAGCCCCTGAGCATGGTATGAGAGGCTCAAGTCTTATCTTCTCACCATGACTTCAAAATGGGCATAGTAGACAAAACTCTGCTCATCGACACCATGAGTCTCATTTTCTTCTTGTCCAGATTTATGTGGGCGATATAATTTTGGTGGCTTATCTCATTCGCTTGTGTCTCAGTTTTACGAGGTGATGAGCCTGAGTTTGAGATGAGTATGATGGGCGAGTTGAGCTACTTTCTTGGCTTCCAAATCAAGCGGACTCGGAGGGTACTTTCTTGCATCAAGGCAAATATACCCGTGACCTCTGAGGCGTTCGACATGTCGATGGGAAGTCGGTGATGACTCCTATGGCCACCATCGCTTGTCCTCGAGCCCGATGAGGATGGTGAGCCTTTGATCAAAAGGAGTTTGAACATGATCGGCTCCTCTTGTACCTCAACGCTTCGAGGCCGGACATACATTTTCTGTGTGTGTCTGTGCGCTCGATTTCAAGCTTCTCCTCGCGCCTCACCGCCAAAGTGATCAAGCGCATCTTCGTGTACCTTCGTGCTACCACCGATTATGGTATTTGGTACTCTTCGTCTTCTTGTCTATCTCTTAGAGCCTTTTACGATGCCGACTTTGCTTTGGTGTAGGATAGATAGGAAGAGCACTTCGGCACTTGCCAATTCATTGGCACTTCTCTTGTTTCTTGGTCATCTAGGAAGCGATCGGAGTTGCTGATCCACCGAGGCCGAGTATGTTCTCGCAGACTAGTTCTTTGTAGCTAGGTGCTCTGGATGAGATCGACCTTACGGGACTATGGGTTAGAGATAGAGAGTGTGCCACTTTTACGTGACAACACTTCAGCTATTTGCATTGCTAAAAACCAGTGCAACATTCCGGACCAAGCACATTGATATTAGATATCACTTCCTTAGAGACCATGTGGAGAAGGGAGATATCGCTTGATTCGAGAGAGTGACCTTGATTAGCGATATTTTCACCAAGCCTTTGGATAGCTCCATTTGTTGCCTTGAGGAGTGAGCTTGGAGTCGTGAGCCCTACGACCTTTCGTGAGGGAGCTGGTTTGTATATTATGTATTATATGTTTTCTTCCAGCTTTTCTTTTCTTTGTGTTTCTTCCGGGTGACTTTGGGCTTGTTTTCTTGAGTTGAGTTCACTCACTTAGACTTCAGCATGCCTTGCATTGACCTCTTATCTTGTGCTTTAGGTTGCTATCATGCGTGATTAGTCGTTCTCTCTTCTCTCTAGGTTGAGTTCCCTCACGGTCTTATAAGTCTAGCGGTATTGGGCCTCCTGGGTAGACAGGTGCTGTGTGCACTCCTTAGTTGGGATCTAGAGTCGCTTCCTATGTCATCCTTTGGGAAGATAAGAGCGAGTCTGAGCCGTAGTGAGTCTCTTCTATCTTTTCTATGCTCAATAGCCATCCAGCTTTTGCGTTTCTCGACTTCTTCTCCTCATTCTGTTTTTCTGTTTGTTATTGAGTTCATTTGGGTCTTCTTTATGCCTAATCTTGATAATAACTCATTTGTTAACCAGATTTGAGCTTAAAATTGATTCATTTGTTGAGGGGAGTTTGGGAATCTGTTCATGCATTGCATTTAGATTTGCATTTTCTTTTTATGAGCTTTGTCTATTATGCAATTGATTTCTTCTTCATGCTATACACCATGCTACATCATTTGAAGAAAATCACTAGCTTAGGTATGTCCAAGTTCATTTAACTTGCTAAGCTTAAAATGAAATAAGCCTTAAATGAAAAACTTGATGAAACTTGTTGCTTTTACTTGCTAGGTTTCTTCTCTAGAGGTTTGTGCCATAATTTGAGAAATTTAGGAGTTCTCTAGAGTCCCTATAGCAACTTGGGTGAAACTAGTTTGATCCATGCAGAGTCCTTCAATTGCTCATGAATCGTTGTGCTAAGAATGAAAATTAAACAAAATTGACTCTTCTTGTGCACATACGACTCAACACCTTGTATTCACAAGACCGCTTCCCATTGCACTTGGGATGAACTTGGAATACATCGTGTTTGACCTAGACCATCCTCTTAAGAGCTCATCTTGAGATGGTCGAGCACGGCTTGAGTCAATTGGTTGTCAAAAGAAAATGCAAATAAATTAAAAACAAAGACATATGTGGGTAAAGAATGCAAATAATGTCAAACATTTGCACCCCGCTATGTCTTGTATGATGATAAATCAAAATTTGCATTAAGTGATAAATGAGCCGAAGGACCTTGTATGCTCTTCTAGATTCCCCAACGTGTTGAGTAGGTTGAACTCTAGGTTTTCCTTTTGATCCTTAGAGTGGCTATTCTTCTATTTTTGAAACTAAAGCTAAGTGTTGCACTTGTCAAATCTTGCTAAAATGAAATATTCAAAACTAAGCTCGTATTTGCACTTGGACATGTCTTAGTTTAGTCATCTTCAAATTGACAAGCTTGGTGTAATATCCTTCCATTTTGATCAATTGGATAATCCTCAAAGCTTTTTCGATTGCATTTCATGCATACATAAAAAAATTGATGCCTATATTGCCAAAAGGGGAGATAACGTAGAAAAGGCATCACTAAAAGATAAAAATGTGAATGCTTATTTGGTTATTATGATCTTTGTAAAACTATGCTACTACTTGTTGGATCATAATCTCATAATCACATTTGACATGTTTAGTTGGATTTTAGAGTTTTGTTGAAAACTTGCTCTTTCTTAAATTTAACTCTAAAATCTGAATTCCTCTTCGTCAACTTGGTCATGGTTCTAATTTCTATCTTTGGACCAAGTTTGACTTTGCAACTAAAATTGCTTTCTTCTTCATTTTCTTCAAACTCAAATTTATGCCTTTTGTATGGTTTGTCAATATACTCATCAAGGGGGAGATTGAAGGACCATGTGGAGGTCCATCCATGTTTGTGATGAGTATTTGACTTTATTTGAGCAAGGTGTGCTCAAGTTTGAGTTTGATTTAGATTGATTTTCAAAATGAAGCAATTTGAGTTGTCTCTGCCAGAGTGGCGATCTGGTCGTATGGGCGGTAGTGATGAGTTGGATGGTTTATTGCACATCTTTGTGGGCATTGCTATGTGAGGAGTTTCCTTGTCTTTGATGGTTGCGGGACGACGGTGCTAGGTCATGGTGAGGCGAAGGATGACCGGGACTAGGCGAGGCGTCGGAGGTCCAGACGGTTGGGAGATCGCGGAAGATGATCGGAGACGGAGTCGGGCAAGTCAAGAAGACAAGGAAAGGAGATGATGCTAGCTAGATGCGCGTGGATCAATGAGGACCGTCGGATTGAGGTCTAGTTGATAGGTTAGCGGGTCTAGGTAGTATGCTTTGAAAACGTGCAAGAAAACCCGGTATGTGTGTGGGTTTTGGGTTAGCCCTTGCATGGCTGTGTGTGTGGGTTAATCCTAGCCCTTAGATGAGTGCTCTAGGGTTGAGGACTCATCCAAGGGTGGTAGGTGGCCCAAGAGTAGTATAAATAGGGGTGGAGGGTAGCCTCCTTCCCTTGAAGGTGTTGAGGTTTTTGATGCTCATTTGAGCTTTGCCCACATGAATGTGAGGCTTTGTAACCTCCCTTCCAGAAATGAAAGTTTTATTCATCCACCTCTGAATTTATTTTCGCATTTACATTATGTCTTTACTTTACATAATTTAAATTCAGCATTTACTTTCCCGCAATTACATTCCATAATTTACTTTCAAGTAATTTGGATTTGCCTCCTCCTTCTAAATGCTGCTGTTCTTGGATGTTTTGAGTGTGTTCATATGGTTTTACATCTCTTTTGCACTCTTGGATTGAGTAGAGAACATCTTTTCTTTCAAGTTCCAACTTTGTTCTGAACTTGTTCTTCGCGCAACAGTCAGTGTTTGATTTTTGTAAAATATAGAAAAATCCTTTTGAGTGATTCTTGTTGGAGGAGGTGCGGGACTCTGATATCCGCTTGCAGAAAAATTTTGGAGTTCACTTGTTGTACCGTTTGGGCGCCATGAGGTGAAAACTGAGCCCCAAACGTTCTGCTCGAAGTTCTTGACCAGACTGTGTTCTTCGATTTTCGTGTTTTTCTGTAAGGATTTTTGAGGAGAAATTTGGTGGAGTTCTTCAAGACTCTGATGCTCACAGGAGAAAAAGTCTCAAAATTTTGTGAGCTACAGAAACCCACCAACCTCCTGTGCAAATTGAGGACAAGTTCTGGGAATTCTGCTTTTGCTTTTCTGAAAGTGACTTTTGTGATTTGAATTGATGTCCTTTCTAAAAGCAAGAGTTTGAATTGATTCCTCTTTATCTTGGACACTAGACAACCAGGATTGTGACTCAAAAATCCCCACATATTTTATGGTACTTATCCATGCAAGCTTGGGGTACACATAGTTGTCTAGTTTTTCGGGTTTTTCACAATTCCTTTTGAGCGATCTTGTCGAGGTTTTTGTTGGAGTATTTTGGGGGAATTTTTATTTGCGACCATTCACCCCCCCTCTGTTCGCCATTTCGGTCCTTCAGATATCACAAACGGTTTTAGTTTGAAACCGTCTGTTACATCATTACATCATAGAGCATTTTTAATTAAAAACCATCTATGATAAGACTTCCAACAGACAACCATTTTTCTATTTATTGGCTAGCCTCAAAAAATGCTAGCCATGCCCTATGAAAAAAGCAGATTACAAAATAACTAAACTCACATTACAAACATTACAACCATTTCAGATTACAGGCATTACATCAATTTCATCAATCAACTCAGATTACATCACAGCGCGAAGCAGATTACGTATAGATTAATATTGCACGGCACATCTCTTTCAGAAATGAACTCAGATTTATTAACCAAATGGAACTCAATACCATTAACCAATTAATTGAATGCACAACTTCAATTCACTAATCCACAGCACAAGTTTGACAATTAACCCAATTGGTAATTCAGAAAAAATACAACTCCTGAAGTTATAAGGTAGCGTGGAACTCGCCTTTTTTATTTAAGACTTGACTGAGCAAGAAGGCACAAAGTCGTCCTCGAATTCGCTCCAGATCGGCCTCTTCCAATGCAGTTGTTACCTGATTAGGCATTTTCTTAGTGACAATGAGTTTCATGTTGTGGCAAACGTAAAATCCACAACGGTTATTTTCCTTTCCCTGCTGGTGGCACTACAAATATAGATTTGGTAGTTCCAGAATCATTATTACATAGTTTATATAGGATTATTGTGTATAGCGGATACCGGAAACTTAAAATCGTGATTCAGCTTCGCTCTGTCCTTGCTAGAAGGCCCTCCATAAGCTTTGTACACTTTGAACAACCTACGTGATTGCAAAAGGTTAGTCTCAGCTATTCCAGGAGAAACATACACGTTGAACAACCTACATGACCATGCTATCTTTGGAGGAAACGTGATTAATTACCTGGTGAGTAATTTTGCGATAGGTTTTAAGTCGTGGCTGCCACTCTGTAAGGAATCAAGGTAAATAACCCGACTCGTCGATGGATGAATTACAATGAGAACCCAGTTAAACTTACACAGGTATATCGGCATGGTCAATTAACAGAATAGAGTTGCGAGCATAGTGCAAATCTATGTAGCAATTACCCTGAGTTGTGGGGTAAAATTATGAACTCTTTATCTTTTTGAGCCGCCAAGGCCTCTCTACGTATTTATCGACAAATACTAAATCTTTGTCCATTGTTTGCTTGGAGACTATCTGTCCTACAATCAACAACGAGCAAATCGGTGGTACTTTACGGGAGAAAAATGATCGCTTTCACTAAGTTGATGCATCGACGAGGCGGTGTCGGTGAGGGGTGGCGTCGGCGAGGAGTGGCGTCGAGGTTGGGGGGAGGTGCCGGATGAAGGGATACGGGTAGGCTACACTAGCACACGATTAAAATTTTACCTCAGTAAACCGTAAAGCCACGCAAGTAAATGATCATGGATCGTTACCATTAGACGCGTAGTGTAGGCGAAGGAAGTTGATGCGACTGAATCAGCGGTGTGTAAATCTGTTGTAGTGGTCGATCTTCCTCGTGCGATGGCCGATCCTCCTCGTGTGGTGGTCGATCTTCCCGATCAGTGTCGCAGTAGCAGCAACACCTCTACTGGCGTCCACACGTTCGGGAAAAGAACGCCGTGCGTCGGTGTGCTAGCACCTGTGCGCACGGGAAGGCTCAAGTAGAGACGGCTAGGGTTTCGGTCGCTACGCCCTCTCTCTTTCAAATGCAACAACGAACTCCCTTTATATAGCTGTCCCCTTCCCTGCGGTGGAACCCTACATTAGGGCCCAATTGAAGGACAAAGCCCACTTGGCCCATTAGTGACGGATCCAATCCAGACCACTATATTCCAACCCCTTAAGTGTGTGACCCTATAGGTTCATGTATATTTGGACACGACTCGGAAACACCTTTCCGATCGATAATCGATAGCGGTACCTAGTAGTACATATTGATTCCCAAATATCCATAAAGCATCGGACGAACCTACTATAATGTGATAAAGTCATGTTCCCTTTGCTTCACGATATCAGATCTCGATCTCTTCACTCATACCGTAGTGGAATAATTTATCTGGATGACTCTCAATCACATCTGGCATGGCCATGCACTTACTTAATCCATCTACCTCGAGGGGCCAGAGATATCTTTCCGTTATATAGGAGGAGCAAATTCCATCTTGATCATTCATGTACCTTAGCATGTTTCATAGTAAACCCGAAAGCTTCCTTTATAACTATCTGGTTGAAGAGTAGCGTTTGGTAGCTCTTAAGTAAACCATTACACATGTAGGAAACCAATGACGATCTCAAGTCTAAGGAACATACATACAATATACATGAGACCAACTGATGACACATAAGAATATATATAACAATTCTCGCAGTGTCTCATATGGGTCTATCCAACGCATGTTCTCTAACATGTGTCCACATTATTGATTAGATATCTCCATATATCTATGACCCGTGAAACATGGTCATCAATCAATACATGTGCTGATCTATGAAATATAATCATCCTATATTATGATAACCGATCAGGGATAACTTGAATAATACCAATATATGGAAAAAGTTGCAAGAACAAGTCACTTACTTGTTGATTAATACAATCGATATTTATTCAAAGGACAAACAATTATATTGTTCCATAAACATAATACGTGATACAATCATCTCTATGATCGCCTCAAGGGCATATCACCAATACCGGAATGGGAGACGAAGCGTCGGGGCTCGGGAGATAAAGCTAGCTAGGGTTTTGAGTGCTCGAGTGAAGAATGAATGATCTGCAAGAGTGGCCTTTTTATAGGGCTCCCCTATCACATATGGTTCTAGTTTAGAACCGTCTATTATAATAACATCATAGACGGTTCTTAAATAGAACCGTTTGTGAAAGTATTTTATCGCAGACGGTTCTATATTAGAACTGTCTGTGATAGTATTTTATCGTAGACGGTTATGTATAAGAACCATCTGTGAAAGTTTTATCCTGCATAGCTTCTATTATAGAACCGTCTGTGATGAACCTTGACATAGACCTTCATTGCTGAGGTAAAACCAGAGTTTGGCCGTCTTGACCTACAATCGATAGTGGATAATGTATAATGTATATGTAATTGTTGATGAAGCAATATCAGTAAAGGAAAGGAAACTTTATTAAATAAATCATATGCATATGTACACAACGTTAAGTGTATCAAATTTCGAGCATCTCATTACAAACAACTCTATTATCTTCGAGAGTACACTTAAAATCATAACTCCACTTGCTTATTCTTTTGTATAAACATTAGCCCTTCACGATGATCGACGCGTGTGTAGCTAGCTTCCTCGGGTTGTTCTTCACGGACTGTGATGCTCTTTCCGATAGGGAGGCAACTCGTCAAATTTATAATATTCTTCCTCATCTACTACATTCTCTACTCCGACAATCATTCTTTTCCCCTGAAGAACTACATGTCTCTTCTTGTTGGATGGATCGATTACATAGAATACTTGAACAGCTTGGTTAACGAGTATGAATGGTTCATCTTGGTATCCGACACGTGCGAGGTCGACAGTAGTGACACCGTACTTATCAACCTTCATGTACTGTAGGTGGACCCAACAACACCGAAATAAGGGGATCTTGAATATTACGTAGTCGAGCTCCTAAATCTCCTCTATGAACCCATAGTAGGAGCTCCTCGTTGACCCAACGGTGTTGAACGCATCTATACGAATACATTTATTACGGTTTGTGCTCTTCATATCCTGATCTCTCGTGTAAAATGTGTACCCATTTAAGTCGTATTCTTTCCATATTACAACTGTAAATGTTGGCTCTTTTGCTAACCATGTGAGCGTATCACCTGATGAGGTCCTAGTGATGGGACGCTCCTTCAGCCATCTGTTAAACTGATGGTTATATTGTCTTGTGATCCAAAACTCTTGTCGCATCAGATTCTCTTGCCATAGTGCTTATGCTTGTCGATGTACGGGGACACTACAGCCATGTGTTGCAAAACCGTGAAATGAGCTTGAGCATAGGCAGCCGGATCAGGCATGATTGCTTTCCTTTCGATGGTCTCGATGCCCTATAGTCTCCCTTATGGAGAGATCGAGGCAAACCTATTGGTTCGACCTAAGCCATGTAATCGACACGAACTCTACGACTTCTTCGGTTGCATAACCTTCGATAATGCTACCCTACGGCCAAGATCGATTCCGTACGTAGGACTTGAGAATTCCCATATACCTATCGAATGGGTACATGCTACGTAGTAACACGGGCCCGCATATCTTTATCTCTATCACAAGGTGAACAACGAGACGGACCATGATATTAAAAAACGACATAGGGAAATATATCTCAAGATTACATAGAGTCATCACCACCCGAGCCTGCAGTGCATCTAGTGCTTCGGGATCGATGACCTTCTGAGCAATTGTGTTAAAGAAATAACATAGCCACATGATTGTCTCCTGGACCTTTGACTAGCAAAATAGTTCTAATTGCCATAGGGAGCATTTGTGTCATCAGCACATGACAATCATGAGACTTCATTCCAATTAATTTCAAATCCTGCATCGAAACAAGTCTCTTCATGTTAGAGGAGTAACCGGATGGAACTTTCACAACATGCAAGCACTGGCACAGTTGAGTTCTCTCGGTCTTAGATAAAGTGTAATAAGCAGGTTCGCAGTATGTTCGGCCTGTATCGGTCTCTTTCGGTGCTAACTCAGGTCTTATGTCCATATCGACCATGTCAAGCCATGCATTGATACTGTCCTTTGTTTTGCCTTTAATATTTAATAAGAGACCAATCAAGCTATCATAGACATTCTTCTCTACGTGCATCACGTCGATGTAGTGCAGAACTTCGAGGTGCTCCCAATAAGGTAGGTCCCAAAATATTGATCTCTTCTTCCACGTGCTCTTCTCACGGGACCTCGATTTACGCCCCTTTCCAAATGCAACATCCAAGTTCTTAACCATATAATGAACATCTATCCCACTTAAAGGCTTTGGAGCTGAACCGTCTTCGTTCGTTCCATCGAATTGTTTTTTCATCTTGCGGTATGGGTGATTCCTCTGAAGGAACCAACGGTGATGCATGTAAATGGTTTTGCGCGAGTGATTCAGCCACACACTCTCGGTATTATCTAAGCAGTGAGTGCAGGCTTTGGTTCCTTTTGTACTCTGGCCTGATAGGTTACCAAGGGCAGGGTAATCATTTATGGTGCATAACAAAAGGTAGTGCAAAGTGAAGTTCTCTCATTTGTACGTATCCCATAACTGTACCCCGGGAACCCATAGTGTTTTTAGATCTTCTACCAATGGTGATAGGTACACATCAATATCATTCAAAGGTTGTTTCGGTCCTTGGATAAGTACAGACAACAAAATGTACTTCCGCTTCATAGACAACCAAGGAGGAAGGTTGTAGATACAGAGATTCATTGGCTAAGTGCTATGCTGGCTGCTCATGTTACCGAAAGGATTCATTCCATCTGTACTCAATCCAAACCTTATATTCCTCGGATCCGCACCGAATTTTTGAAACCTCCTATCGATGTTTCTCCACTGGATGGAATCAGCAGGGTGCCTTAGCATTCCATAGTTCTGATGCTCCTCCGAGTGCCAACGCAACAGTTTTGCCTCATTTGGGTTCACAAACAAACGCTTCAAATGAGGAATTACAGGTAGATACCATGCCACCTTAGCAGGAGGTCCTAACATCACCTAGATGCCCTCGCTGTCGTCATCTGAATGACTCTTATACTTGTACCGGGATACGTTGCACACAGGACATATGTGCAAGTTTGCGTACTCTTGGCGGTATAGGATACATTCATTCCGATATGCATGTATTCTTTCTACTTCCATTCCCAAGGGACAAAGAACCTTTTTAGTTTTGTAGGTGGTTGTTGGCAACTTGTTTCCCTCGGGAAGCATGTTCGCCAATAGACGAAACATCGCTGTGAAACTCTTGTCGGACCAACCGTTGCTAGCTTTCAATTTCAGCAGTTCAAGCACGGATGACAACCTTGTGTATTTCGACTTGCAGCCTGGGAACAAAGGTTTCTCCGAGTCCTCCATCAAGCCCCAGAATTTACCAAATTCTCTACCATCATGGTTCCCTTCTACATCGTGCAACATCTGGTTCAGATTATCTTCCTGTAACATATTCTCATCGGAAACACAATTGATATGATCATCTGACATATCATTGACTTCATCGACCATGTTAATACTACTTGCTTCCTGTATCTCCTGCTCTTCACCGTGACTGGTCCAACATGTGTACCCCCTTTTGAAACCCCTCATAATCAAGTGTGCTTCGATCTGCGTAAAGTTTCGAAACATCTTCAGATTCTCACAGTCAATGCACAAACAAGACATAAATTGCACCCCCTTATTAAACATATCCTCTTCTGCAGCTCTTCTAAAAGCGAAGACGCCATTAATGTACTCGGCATTCACTCGGTTCTTAGTGTACATCCAGCTTTGGTCCATCTACGCCAAGCACATAGTATTTAGTGTTAAATATTAAAGTACACTAGGTGTCCGTGTGCACACATTGCTAAATTATAACCAATTACTACCTTCAAACAAAACAAACAAATGGATCTACAAGCTAGATATCTAAACACAATCTTTAAATTAATTCTCTCTTCACCAAACTAGCTACCTAAATCTTATATATAAAAATGCAGTTAGATTTAACCAATTACTAACCTTTGATCACAAAGAACTTGCACATGCATGGACCTACAAGCTAGATCTAAATAATCTTCAAATTCTCTCCTTACCAAGCTAGATCTTGAATATAATGTAATTACCCATTACTAAACCTTAGATCAACAGATCACACATGGATCTACAAGCTAGCTAGATCTAAACAATCTTCAAATTTCTCTCTAAGTAATATCTTGAATATAAAGCAATTAATTAGAATTCAAGAAATTATATACTAACTCGCTTAAATATAGAAAAGAACATTACATGGATCTACAAGCTACATCTATATACAATCTCTCTTCAAATTCTCTCCTTACCAAGCTAGATCATGAATATAATGCAATTAAAACCCATTACTACCCTTATATAGAAAAGAACACATGGATCTACAAGCTAGATCTACAAAATCATCAAATTCTCTCCTTACCAAGCTAGATCTTGAACATACTGCAATTAGACACCATTACTAACCTTAGATTACCAAAATACAATGGATCCTCAATCACCCTTCAAAATCAACGGTCTTCTTTCACTAATTCGCCTCACAACCGCACAGCCGCAACCAAATGAAAAATAGATCCCGAAACCCTAAAATGCACCAAGTGGCTCGGGCCTCTGTGTTATATATCGCTGAGAGATATCACAGATGGTTTTATACAAAAATCGTCAATTATAAATATAGTATCCCAAACGGTTTTATTATAAAATCGTCAATGATCTATCACAGACGGTTTTACTATAAAACCGTCTAGGCTAAAACCTGCTATCACAGACGGTTTTTTATAAAACCGTCTGAGATATTATCACAAATGGTTTTATTATAAAACTAAAACCATCTGTGACATTGATGTATACCACTGACATTTTCAATATAAAACCGTCAGTGATGTTAATCATCACAGACGGTTCCTCAGAACTGTCTGTGATGAGGCGTCTAAAATAAGCCTTTCTGTAGTAATGACACTTTGTCAGTTTTTTCACCATATATTGGTTTGTGGAACCCCAACTCGTGTGCTTAATATCATTCACAATTTCAGATTGCATCATCTACGTTCTTGCTTGTGTTCTCGATTCGCATGCAGGGATAAGCCTTCTTGACGAGGTCAACCATATTTGTGCGTGGTTGATAACCAAAAGAGACGTAGTGTAGCGATTGCAGGGTTTAAATCAGTTCTGATTGGAAGCTGGATCGTCAACGTCGAGTTCTCCACCAATCGATTTAGTAGTACCTATCGGAAGATCGGGCCACCGTCCCCATCAAAATATCTTCTGTCGTCATAGGAAGGGTTTGTCATCATTAGGTTGGTGAAAAGTTAATCTAGGTAATGTAAAGGTTTTCGTCATGAACATTCTAGCCACACGCCAAAGAAGCATGAAAATAGTGGCAAAAAGAAAAGTTCATGACTTGTGAGTAAAGTTGTACGCCTCTATAGAGTATAAATGTTTTCAAAAAGCAATACCCACGGTTATGGGAGACTTGGTGAACTGACACGTGTTAGATGTTTTAGGATTTTCAAAAATGGATGATTTGGAAACATGTGTTGGAAAGTTTACCTCTCGGGGTGATTTAATACTATGCCATTTGTTGGCAAAGATTGGTTTCACCTATTGTACCATGTGTTGGCAAAGACTGATTTTATGCTATGTGTTGGCAATGGACGATTTGATGCTCATGTCATGGAGGACTATGAGTTGTTATATTTATGCTATTCTTATTTGTTATTTTACATACCTGTCAAATTGCTTTTACAAAATTCTGTTTACAATCTATTATTCAATATTTACAATTCAAATTTGCTTTATGCAAAATAATTGTAGAAGCCTTTCCTTTGATACAATCTGCATTGATGATAGGTTTGCAAAGTATTGTAGAGTACACAATGTACTCACCCTTGCTATTGTTGTTTTTTTAGGTAAAGAATCAGAACAACCAAACAAAGTAGTTCATGACGTAGGTCACGGGAAATATTATGACGAGCTTTTCTAGGGATTATACCTTGTCACTTGCCTGAGGGTTAAGCAGCACACTACAAGACTTTTGAATTTCCGCTGCAACTTCTTTTGTCTTTGAAGAATATTGTATAAAGAGCTTTTGCTATTATATGTAATATATTATGTATGGATGTGATTTTAACTTTGTAAATGTGCGTACTAGCCACTAATCATGGGACTAGTAATGAATGCACATGGAACCCATTGTTGGTATTCTGTAATAAAAATGGGGCCTCACAGCCCCGAACCCTTGATCTACATCTTCTTGTTCATCGCATCATGTTCTACTCGATGCTCTCATCCTCGCTGGATGAGTGCCCATAGGCATTGTCATCATTGAAGCCATGCTACCGCCGCTTTCGTGGATGCTACTGTTATTGCCGGTCGTCATTGTCCACAACATCCACATCACCGGATATGTCATGCCAAGATCTTGCGGATGAGATGACCCAGAGGTCACAGAGCCACCATAGCTTGGCACCAATGACCATAGGTCCCTACGCCTAGTCTGTGTTGATGAAACAACTGGAAAGTTTAGCAAATAAAAAGGACACAAACAAAATAATAACGTAATTAATCAAGCCTGTGATAAAAGTAAATATCATTTTATTGATACAACAATATAATACATGAAACAAAATTGCATAACAGGATCATATACAATTTCTTAGGTACAACAAATGAAATAAAAAAAATCGAATTCTATAAGAAACCTACTCTATGGCTATCTCGAAACAACCTTCGATCACTACTACTAGAATGCACATCACAATCGGTTCTTTATCATCATCACAGTAGGTTTTGGTGGCGATACAAAGTCATTAAATAGTGATGAGGAGGCGCTATCATAGTTGGTTTTCGCCTAATTGTGATAAAGTCAAGAAGACAATCGGTGCCTGAGCTAGAACCAATTGTGATGAGGTGGTGTGCTATTTCTCATTTTTATCCTCCCAAAACAACACATATTAACATAGTATGTGAAAGGAAACGCGGTATGCTACGCTAGCACAAAAAAAAAACTACCGCGCAACCTAAAGCTACTCGCAAGAAGGGGATCATAGATAAGATTACCACTAGACGCGCAGATTGCGGAATCCTTCGCGTCGATGTAGTGGTTCGTCCCGCGCCGCGATCGTTGCGTCGATGTAGTGGATCGTCCTCGCCGCCGTGGATCGCCCTCCCACGCCCGCAGATCGCAGCAGCGTCACCGCAGAGTCCACACGCCCAGAGATGGAACGCAGGCGCCGTGTGCAAGCACCTAGTCGCTCGGCGAGGGCAGCGAGAGGAGGAGGCTAGGGTTTCAAGTGAATCAAACCTAAACCGTGGAAAGCACACCTGCGCCTCCCTCCTCCCCTCCTTATATAGCCACGAGATGAAACCCTAAACCGGGCCCACCAAAGATGCTAAGCCCACGAGGTTCATTAATTACGGATCCAATCCAAATTAATGCGTCCCACCCATTAAGTGTGTGACCTGCAGGTTCACATACGCTTGGACATGGATTCAAAAACTCCTTTTCAATCCAATAGTTGGTAGCGGCTTCTTACAAAGTATGCCAACTCCCAAACATACCGTGATCAAATCAATGAACCTATCAAAAGAACTCATGTAATAATCCTTTGCCAAGTATATGAAGATTGATCTCAAGGCAGAAGCATGTCATCCTTTGATGATTCAATCCATCTCTCGTATCCGTGATATATTAATAAGTTGTGATTGACTCCTCAATCACGGCATGGCCATGCACTTTCTTAATCATATCACACAGTGGCCTTGTCATATATCTCCGTTTCATTGGAGTGGCAAATTCCATCTTGATTGCTCACTTCTCTCGCACGTTTCATAGTAAACATGAAAGCTACCTTTATAACTATCCGGTTAGGAAGTAGTGTTTGATAGCCCCAAGGAAAACTATTACACATGTAGGGAATATGATAATCTCAGGTCTAAGGATCATACATCTTCTAGGTATGAGATACACGATGACACATAAGAATGAAACATTCTCGCAGTTGTCCCATAGCGGTCTATCTAACCCATGTTTTTCAACATGGTCCACAATGTAGAGATGATATCTCCATATCCCATGATCTATGAAGCATGATCATCGATCACTACATGTCTTGATCTATTCATCGTAGTCCTATCGATGATATCCGATCGTAGATATTTATCGAATTACATCATTAAGTAAAGAGCTTCATAATCAAGTCACATACTTGTTGATCAATACAATGATATACATTCATTGGACCAATAATCATATTATTATTCATAAACATAGTCATGTTACAATCATCTAAATGATTGCCTCAAGGGCATAACACTAACAATCTCCCACTTGCACTTGAGTCAATCAATTAAGTATCTAATACCAATAGACCTTGTGTGCCTCATGCTTAGGTCGTGGCGGTGGCTTTGTCAACGGATCGGCCACATTGGCTTCGTGATGTACTTTGCATATTCTCGACGTCACCTCTATCCACAATCTCGCGAATAAGGTGAAAGCGACGGAGTATGTGTTTAGACTTTGATGTGATCTAGGCTCTTTTGCTTGTGCAATGGCACCACTATTATCACAATAGATGTCCATTGGACTAGAGACACTAGCGACCACACCAAGCTCGTGGATAAACTTCTTAATCCACACAGCCTCCTTTGCGCCTCCGGCCGCAATGTACTCCGCTACGTGTAGAGAGTCGCCACCGTGTTTTGCTTGGAACTCTTCCACCATCGCTCCTCCATTAAGTGTAAACACAAACCGGATTGCGATCGAAAATCATCTTTGTCGGTTTGGAAGCTTGCATCGGTGTAACCCTTTGCAACCAGATCTTCCTCACCTCCAAAAACAAGGAACATACCCTTAGTTCTTCTCAAGTACTTCAGGATATTTTTACGGCTATCCAATGACCATCACGGGATCCGCTTGGTATCCGCTCGTGACACTTAGAGCATATGAGACATCAGGCGTGCATGGATCATGGCATACATAATAGACCCAATAGTGAAGCATATGGAATCTTGCTCATCCTGTCTCGCCATCGATGTCGAAGGACACCGATTCTTGCAGAGATCGATGCCATGTGACATTGGCATGAAACCTCTCTTGGATTCATGCATATTGAACCTTTTCAATATCTTGTCAATGTACGTTTTCGACTTAATCCAATTAACCTTTTGATCTATCTCTATAGATTTTTATGCCCAAGATATAGCATGCTTCTCCCAAGTCCTTCATTGAGAAACTCCTTTTCAATGAAGTCTTAACATCTTCAAGCATAGGAATGTCATTCCCGATTAATAATATGTCATCCACATACAAAATCGTAAATACAAGTGCGCTCCCACTAGCCTTCTTGTAAACACAAGGCTCTTCTTCATTTTTGATAAAGTCAAAACCTTTGACTACTTCATCAAAACGAATGTTCCAACTCCTAGATGCTTGCTTTAACCCATAAATGGATCTTTGAAGCTTGCATACCCTTTTAGCATATTTAGGATCAACAAAGCCTTGGGTTGTATCATGTATACATCCTCGTAAAGATTCCCATTAAGGAAGGCTGTTTTGACATCCATCCGCCATATTTCATAATCAAAATATGCGACAATAGCTAAAATGATCCTGACAGACTTGAGCATGGCTACCGTGAGAAAGTTTCATCATAGTCAACTCCTTGAACTTGTTTGAAACCCTTTGCCACCAACCGTGCCTTATAGATCTGAACATTTCCATCTACGTCTATCTTTTCTTGAAAATCCATTTGCACTCAATGGTTTTACACCATCAGTGAATCGACCAAGTTCCAAACTTGATTGTCATGCATGGATTGAATTTGGATCTCATGGCTTCAAGCCATTTTTGGAGTTTGGGTCCATCATTGCTTCTTCATAAGTCGTGGGCTCATCATTGTCCAACAATAATATGTCATTCCCATATCTAATAGGTACATGACGTGGCCTCCCGACCCACGGGTGGAGTCTCTTCCACAAAGTTGTACAACACTTTGTATATCTTGTGAAGGTTCAGAGGTAGCTTGAACATATTCATGTGATTCTCGAACTTCATCAAGATACACATCACTCCTCTGATTTCTTTTGAAAGAAACTCTTTCTCCAAAAGACACCATTTCGAGCAACAAAACTTTGTTCTCGTTTCTTTTGTAAAAGTAATATCCTTTTGTTTCTTTAGGATACCCCACAAAAAGCATTTTTCCGATTTAGGTGCGAGTTTATCCGATTGTAAACGTTTTACATAAGCCTCACATCCCCATATCTTGAGAAATGACAACATGGGTCTTCTCCCATCCATATCTCATATGGCGTCTTCTCAACGGATTTTGATGGGACCCTATTCAAAGTGAACGCAATTGTCTCTAGAGCGAAACCCCAAAAGGATAATGGCGGATCTGCTTATGGTGATCATTGACCAACCATATCTAATAAAGTCCGTTACGTCGTTCGACACACCATTCCATTGAGGCGCTCTGGCGGAGTAAGTTGCGAACGATTCCACATTGCTTTAAATGATCACCAAACTCTTGGCTCAAGTATTCGCCACCACGATCGGATCGTAAGTGTTTTATTGTTTTGCCAAGTTGATTTTGTACTTCGCTCAAACTCTTTGAACCTTTCAAAGTTTCAGATTTATGCCTCATTAAATAGATATATCCATATCTATCAAGTCATCTGAAAAGTTACAAAGCATCAAACCCACCCCTAGCAAATGAGCTCATTGGTCCACATACATCCGTATGTACTAGGGCCAATAATTCACTTGCTCTCTCACTAAAACTCGTGAAAGGGGCTTTTGTCATCTTGCCAAGTAAACAAGATTCACATGTTTCAAATGATTCAAAATCAAATGAGGTTAGAAGTCCATCACCATGGAGCTTCTTCATGCGCTTCTCATTTATATGACCTAAGCGACAATGCCACAAAAGGTAGGGTTCAAATCATTAGGCGGTGCCTTTTTACATTAATATTATAGAGTTTTTCTTCGAGTTCAGGACGCACAACCCATCCACCATGGGGCAACGACCATAATACATATCATTCAAAAATATTGAACAAACAAAGTTCTTTATTCGAAATCATAACCTTCATGTTCCAAACAAGAAGATGAAATAATGTTTCTACTCAAAGATGGAACAAAATAACAATTATTGAGTTCTAAAACTAATCCCAAGGCAAATGCAATGGGTATGTGCCAACAGCAAGACCAGAACTCTTGCTTTATTCCCCACGCGAAGATCCACTTCTCCTTTTGCCAAGTCTCTACTCTTTATCACCGCAACGAATTGCAAATGTGAGCAACCGAACCAGTATCATATACCCATGAGTGAGTGAAGAAGTAGCAAGATTAATTTCTATAACATTAATACCAAGTGGAAACCACATCTCCATTCTTCTTATCCGCTGTACTTTTCGCAGCCCGCTTCCAATGCCCTGATTTCTTGCAATAGAAGCATTGGGTATCAGGTTGAGGGCCAACTTTAAGCTTCTGAAGCTTAGTTTTGAGGCTCGCGATCTCATCTTGAGCCTTGCCCTTGCCCTTGCTCTTTCCCGTTCCCCCAGCCTTAGCCTTTCTTTTTGAAAGCGCTTGTTTTCGAACCATCATCACATGATTGGGTTTTTCTTAATGCTTTCCTCGCAGCCTTGAGCATCCCATGTAGCTTTGTTAGGCTCTTCTCCATGCTATTCATATGAAAATTCATAATGAATGGCTCAAAGCTCTGAGGCAGAGACTGGAGAATAACATCTGTGGCCAAACCGAGGCTAAGGGGAAACTCAAGTTTTTCCAATCTCCCAATGTAACCAATCATCTTGATCACATGAGGATCGACCGGATCGCCTTCACCACTTACAAGCAAATAAAAGCTTTGAGATACCATACCTCTCAGCTCTTGCTTGATTCCCAAACATGCCCTTCAAGCCCACAATCATATTGTAAGCATCCCGTCCTCATATTGCTTTTGGAGCTCAGAGTCCATTGTGACTAGCATGAGACAACAGTGACTCTCTGAAGCATTAACATGCTTTTTCATATTCAACCCTCAAATTGCGAAAGCATTTTCGGTGGTTCATCAGAATTGATTCTCTAGAACATAGTCCTTCTTTTCATGCTTGAGAACAATTCTCAAAGTTGCGATACCAATCAACAAAATTAGTTCCATTTAGTTTTTCCCTTTCCAAAACCGATCTCAAAGCAAAACCAGGTGTAGCAGGAGTAGGAGAAGGTGCCATTGAACTACAACAAAAATATGCAAAGTGTAACATTTGTGTTTTTCTCTCAGTATCAACTTTCTTCATCTGTGTTTTGGGGAGGGCCAGTAAGTGGAATTGTAGGCTGTCAATTCTATTGGTGTGGGAGGAAAGAATGGAGCACTTATCCACCTATTTTTTTTTTCTTTCCTCCCCAACCGAATCCTCCCCATTTTCTTTGTCATTCGGCAGCCCTCATTTCCCCCCATGGATTTTTCTTGTGAGCTCAGATCTGAGTCTCCTAGGCAGTATAGAGGTGGTTCTAGGGTTCTAGAGTTGAAAATTTTGGAGGGAAACTAGTTCTATTGGAAGGAAGGTTATTTCCTGTTTTCGGGCAGATTTGTGGTCTGTCTTGCAGCGCGTGTTTGGAGTTCTTGCACTGGTCTAGTGCTTGGCCGGCAGTAGAGGTTGTTGTAGATCTTCCTCCCCTCTTTAATTTGAGTACAAGAACTCGAAAATCCATTAAGCCAATTAAAAGTTATGGGTATTCTTCTACCTGCTGTCCAAAATGGGTGAATCTGGGAGCAGGAAGATTGATCTGTGTTTTCGAGCCATGTGCAAGCCGAATTAATTTTTGTGGTTGCCTAGAGAAGTGTAGAGCATTTCCTGTAGTTTCTGAATATGTACTTGTTTGTGTGATTTCGAGTTAGGAATCAAAAGTTATGATTATTCCAACTTGCTGTCCAGGAAGTGATGTTTTCTGGAAGTCCAGGTTTGTGGGCTGTGTTTAAAGGGCTTGTTGAGGGCTTAAGCCCTAGCTCCTATTTAAGGGCTGTAAGATATCTCTAGATGGATCTCTTATGCTCATTTAAAGTATAATAACATGAATTTTGGATTAGCCAAATTAAAGTTACGCTAGTTTTAGCGGTCGCTGTCCCATATTGAATTCTTGGCAGATTGGGCAGTTTTGAGTATAGAGCGTCTGCGTATTTTTTGAAGTAAGATTGTTGCATGTTTGAGTCGATTTGCAAATGTGTTTTCCTTGCAGGTGGAGTAGCCTCGGTGCGGCTTCCTCGTCGCATCACCCGCTCCTCGCGGGTAGAGGCAAGTGTGAAGCGCATCCCTGCTCGATGCGGGTGTCGCCTCTTCTTTCTCTTTCTCTTTTGAATGGTTGATTTAAACAGAGACATAATTGGTGCAATGAATAAGCTTGAATTAATGCAATAAGTAAGTTAAAGTGATGCAAATTATTTATGCGATTTGCATTTATGCATTCATAAAAGAAGAGGTGTCCCATTTTGATGCGGGCCTCGGTGTTCACGCGTTAGAACACAAAAGACCTACCTCGTAGTTCCATACCTTTAGAGTATGGGAGCGAGTCGATAAGTGTAGGCACCTCCACGGATGGGGATGAGGTGCACACCGACGGTGTGCACCGGCAATACCGTATGAGCTCCATAAAAAAAAAAAAAAAGCATGCATGTGCATATCATTGACATAGTTGGAGAAAGAGTTGTATGAAATGAGTTAAAATGATGAGTTGTGAGTTATTACTTACATGTTCAAATTGTTTATTGTAGTATTGAAAAAAAAATTAGCTATGTTGCTATTTGCCCTGTCACTTCACCTTCTTTGAGTATCGAACTCACTCTTGTTGCTTGTTGTTTATTTTAGGTTCCTCCCGAGCGACGCCATGGGGTTTGGGCTAGAACTTCACTCACGTCATTCTCAATTGTAGCTCAAACTGTTGGGATACCTTTCTTTTGGTCAGGTGTTAGTGGTAGAACATGCTTTTGTCTAGTTAGGTTGTAAGTAATTAATGGGATTATGTGTGTCCCAGTGTTTGGCTCCCTAATTTGTGATATTGGTTACCCTTTGAATGTTGTTATTCCTCTTGAAGTTATGCTTAAATTGCTTATGTTTACTTAGGAGCATGAGGTTGATTGATGTCATGACCCCTTTGTGAATCTTACTTGTTGTTGTTACTAGATGATATATTGTGTCCTTTTTGTCTGCTGTGTGGATGTCCTAGATTTAGGGAAGGTTCTGCCGAAATTTTTTTTTTATTTTGTTTTGTGTCTTGGTGGTGGTTCGTATGTTGAGGGTGTAGCATCCAGGGCACAGGTGTGCTGGGTGTTCTGATTGGTATCGAGCGGCATTAGGTCCGTGGTTTATGAATTTAGCAAATTACTCTAGAGTAAACTAAAACTTGACATAGGTTGGTGAAGTAATTAAAATTTTGACACACATTGGAGCACTGAGGGAGGGTATGGTAATGCATTGCATCGCGCTTGTATGTTCTATGTGCTTATTGATATTGCTATTTGCAGTCGCTAACTTATTGTCATTGCTATTCTGAGGCTTGAGTGGTTCTTTTGTGTGGTTGTGGTAGCTATGCCAAGGGGTAGAGGCCGTGGTCGTGGTGGCCGTGGCGGAGGTGGGAGGCACCCATCTCGTGTGGACGTTGAGTCGATCGGCCGAGGGGAGCGGCTCGCTCAATGCCCTCATTTGATTCATCTCGAGTGCCCGGATGGGCGGTGGTGTAGGGGTAGATGCCGCGATCGCGGCTCGCTCCAAGCTTTGCAGAGAGAGGTCCAGGAGCTACGTCGGCAGAGTTCAGACGGCCCTGCGGCCGGGTGCCTCCCCTGCAGAGTCCTGTTGTGGCTCGGTGCCAGCGGATGTCGGATGAGCCTCACGGGAGTGGATGTCTCTTCGACTCGACACCTTTGATGGTGCAGATGCGACGCCATCCAGCGGCGGACTGGTTGCGTTATATGGAAAGACAATTGAGTCTTGGAGATGACTTCCTCCGTAGAAGGTTGGGCCAGGCCTTCGGTGAAGGCCAGCCGATATTTGGTGGAAGGCGTCCTTGCTGCGAGGACCCCACCAAGGGTAGTCACTTGGGAGGACTTCACCATGCATTTTCAAGCTAAGTATTACCCGGAGTCCTTCCTGGAGAGGATGGAGTCTTCCTTGACCACTCTCTCTCAAGGGAAGAGGTCGGTGACTGAGTATGAGGCGGAATTCAATGGTATTGTCCGCTTCATACCCATTATGTGTAAAAATGATCGAGAGAAGGCTCGAAGGTTCAGAAGGGCCTCAATCAGGAATTTAGGGTGGTCATGGGGGCCACAGTCCCCCGTAGCTTTGCCTCCGTGGTTGAGCAAGCTAGGGGCATGGAGCTCGAAATGGAGCTCTCAAAAGAGAAGCTCAATTCTGGTGGGTCTGGAGCTCCTGTGGCCGGTGGTGGCCAGAAGAGGAGTTTCGGTGGAGGAGGTGGGTCTTTCCAACGACCTGCTTCCAAGAAGTTCAGGGGGGGACAAGGTTCCTCCTCGGGGGCCAAAGCAAAGCAATCTCGGTCGTCAGCTTTGTCCACCCAGCGAGTGGCCTCTCGCCCGGTTCCGGGGCAAGGCCTCATGTGCTTCAAGTGCGGTGCTGGGCATCGTGCTGCAGAGTGTTCTTGGGTGGGCGAGTGCCACCATTGTGGTCGTTCTGGCCATATGGGGCGCGTTGCGGTCGAACCCCAACAAGATTATCAAGTGGGAGTCGGCCATTCCTCCTCCGACTCGCCGCGCCCCGAGGGTCAGTCCAGATGATGGCTGCGGCCCCGCTTCCTCGACCTCTGTGTGGGCACCGCCTCGGCTTCCGGCATTCTCACCATCGGCTCCTCCTTTGGTGGTCGCACCACCTCCTGGTGCTGTTGGCGCCACCTCAGCAGGGTGCTGGGGCTCCCACCGCCCAAGCACCACCAGGAGTTTACGCCCTGCCGACCGCTGAGTCGACCGGACGTCCAGATTTGGTCACAGGTACTTTACTTGTGGATTCAGTTGATGCTTTTGTTCTCTTTGATTCAGGTGCATCCTATTCTTTTGTGTCGATCGAGTTTGCCGAAGGGCTAAATTGGGGATCGATGTATTGCCAAGTCTGTGGTGGTTACTTCTCGGGTGGGCTTATTTCGAGTTCGATGGTATGCCGGGTTGTGTTATCACCATTGATGATGAAGACTTACGTGCTAATCGGCGGTTATTCAAATGGCCCGTTTGATGTCATCACAGGTATGGATTGGCTACATCATTATCGTGCTAAGATTTGTTGTTCTTGGAAGACAATGCGTCTTACATGAGCTCCTCGGAGTGGAATTGGTCTTCGGGGTAGTGTTCCATCAAGCTCTCTCTTCATGTTGTCTAGTTTGTTTCCTAACCGTCGTATGTTGAAGTCGAGGGTGCTTTGGGCACTATTAGAAAATTCAAGTTCTGTGTTGGTCATCGAGGAGATCCTGTGGTGAGGGAATTTGTTGATGTGTTCCGGAGGAGTTGCCGGTTTGCCACCAAGAGAGATGTGGATTTTGAATTGATCTTATTCTGCACTCGCCCATATCTTTGTCTCCGTATCGCTTGGCTCGTCCTTTTCAAGAGGAACTGAAGAAGCAATTGGATGATCTCGCTAGCTAAGGGGTTGATCCAAATAAGTGTGTCACCTTGGGGCGCTTTGTTCTTTTGTTGCTAAAAGGATGGGGTTGGCGTTTGTGTATTGACTACTGCGCTCTTAATTTGGTGACGATCAAGAATAAGTACCCTCTACCTCGGATTGAAGACTTGTTTGACCAATTAAAGGGAGCAAAGGTGTTCTCTAAGATTGATCTTCAATCGGGTATAATCAAATTCGTGTGAGGGAGCAAGATATTGAGAAGATCGCTTTCTCCACTAGGTATGGGCATTATGAGTTTAAGGTTATGTCTTTTGGACTAACCAATGCCCTATTTGTTTTCATGGAAATGATGAGCAGGTTGCTTCATGAGTATCTTGATGATTTTGTGGTGGTATTCATCGATGATATACTCATCTATTCCAAGTCGAAGAGGATCATGCTCATCATTTGAGACTTGTACTCCGTTTGTTGAGGAGAACCAACTCTTTGCCAAATCAAGAAGTGTGAGTTCGGATATCGAGGTGGGTTTTCTTGGTCATATCATCAATCGGGAGGGTATCTCTGTCGATCCTAGGAAGATCTCTACGATTGTGGGGGGAGAGACCGTCTAATGTCAAAGAAGTCGTAGTTTCCTTGGGTTAGTGGCTACTACCGGCGTTTTGTTCAGATTTCTCAATCATTGCCAAGCCATTATCTCGATTGACTCGAAAGGGTCAAATTCGATAGGATCTTTCAGTGTGAGAGCGGTTTTCATCCTGAAGGAAAAAGCGGTATCGCTCTGTTCTCACCCTTCCCGAGCTGGAGAGCGTTTCACCGTATATCGATGCTTCTCTGGTGGGCCTCGGCTGTGTGCTTATGCAAGGGGGCAAAGTCATTGCTTATGCATCAAGGCAGTTGAAAAAGCATGAGCAGAATTACCCAACTCATGATCTTGAGCTTGCCGCAGTGGTCTTCGCCTTGAAGATTTGGCGGCATTACTTGTATGGCGAGTCATGTGATATCTTCACGATCATAAAAGCCTCAAGTATATCTTCACTCAGAAAGATTTGAATTTAAGGCAAAGAAGGTGGCTGGAATTGATCAAAGATTATGATCTTACAATTTAGTATCATCCGGGCAAGGCAAATGTTGTGGCAGATGCTCTCAGTCGAAAAGCATCGCCCGGCTCTCGATTGTCTTATTGCTGATCTTGAGCATATGGGAATCTCGTTTGGTTTTGCGGCGCTTATGCACGCTTGAAACCCAACTTATTCGAAATCAGCCATTCCGAGCGCAGCGTGAGGCACGGCGGCATGATCGCTGCTTCAACGGTGATTAAGCGCATTCTTCGAGGGCAAGTCCGGGATTTCAGTTTGGATGTGGATGGTGCATCGCGATTTAAGGGCCGCTTTGTGTACCCCAAAAGTCTCTAGTCAAGGGTGACATCCTAAAGGAAGCTCATCGTACTTCGTATACGGTTCACCACAGTGAGACTAAAATGTATCGGGATCGAAAAAGAATTTCGGTGGAAAAGAATGAGGGTCGACATTGCTCGGTATGTAGCGACTTGTGGGATATGTCGAAGGTGAAGGTGAACATAAGCGACCATTGGATTGCTCCAACCTTTGGAGATTCTGTTGGCCACGGGATGACATATCCATGGATTTTGTGGTTGGCCTACCTCGTACTCGACGAGGAAAGGATGCTATCCGGGTTATTGTGGACCGTCTCGGCAAGTCTGCTCACTTCCTTCCCATTCGCACAACAAATTCAGCAAGTGACTTGGCTCCTATTTATGTATGCGGGAAGTAGTGAGACTTCACGGCGTGCCCAAGACCATCATCTCGATCGTGATGCCAAGTTTGTCTCCAAGTTACGGGAGAGTCTGCAGAGTGCTTTAGGCACGCAACTTCGCTTTAGCATCGCTTTCCATCCACAAACCGATGGGCAATCCGAGCGTACCATTCAGACCTTGGAGGACATGCTTAGATCTTGTGTGCTAGCTTGGAAAGGTAGCTGGGAAGATCATCTGGCTCTTTCTGAGTTTGCTTATAACAATAGCTTCCATGCAAGTATCCGAGCAGCTCCTATGAGGTACTTTATGGGCGTAAGTGCCGCCGCCCTATGCTGGGATGCGATGGGGAAAGATCAATTCTTGGTCCAGTTAGGTACAATGATCGGTTGATCGAGTGGCGGAGTGCGGCAAAACCTCCTTGCGGCTCGAGTAGGCGAAAAGTTATCTTGATGTGAGGAGGCGGGATCTGGAGTTTGAGGTGGGGGACAATGTCCTGTTGAGAGTGTCTCCCACTAAGGGCGTGGTTCGATTTGGTCTGAAAGGGAAGCTTAGCCCAAGGTTTGTTGGGCCGTTTCCTATTATTGCCCGAGTAGGGAAGGTAGCCTATCGGTTGCATCTTCCGGATTCTATGCAAGGAGTGCATAATGTCTTTCATGTCTCCATGTTGAGAAAGTACCTTCATGACCCAGATTTGGTTGTTCCGCTTGAGTCATTGGTGATTGATCAGGATCTCACCTTCGAGTCTCGACCGGTCCAGATTCTGGGAGAATCAGAGCGGGTATTGAAGAACAAGACGCTGAAGTTTGTCAAAGTCTTGTGGTCGAATCAATCTGAGCGAGAAGCAACTTGGGAGCTGGAGTCTCACATGCGTGAGAAGTTTCCCAATTTATTTCTAGCAGGTTTGTGATGTGTTTATCTTCTGCGAATTATTCTTTTCGACTTGTCATCGTTCGGAGAATTCGGGGTCGAATTCTGTTAAGTGGGGAAGAGTGTAACATTTGTGTTTTTCTCTCAGTATCAACTTTCTTCATCTGTGTTTTGGGGAGGGCCAGTAAGTGGAATTGTAGGCTGTCAATTCTATTGGTGTGGGAGGAAAGAATGGAGCACTTATCCACCTATTTTTTTTCTTTCCTCCCCAACCGAATCCTCCCCATTTTCTTTGTCATTCGGCAGCCCTCATTTCCCCCCATGGATTTTTCTTGTGAGCTCAGATCTGAGTCTCCTAGGCAGTATAGAGGTGGTTCTAGGGTTCTAGAGTTGAAAATTTTGGAGGGAAACTAGTTCTATTGGAAGGAAGGTTATTTCCTGTTTTCAGGCAGATTTGTGGTCTGTCTTGCAGCGCGTGTTTGGAGTTCTTGCACTGGTCTAGTGCTTGGCCGGCAGTAGAGGTTGTTGTAGATCTTCCTCCCTCTTTAATTTGAGTACAAGAACTCGAAAATCCATTAAGCCAATTAAAAGTTATGGGTATTCTTCTACCTGCTGTCCAAAATGGGTGAATCTGGGAGCAGGAAGATTGATCTGTGTTTTCGAGCCATGTGCAAGCCGAATTAATTTTTGTGGTTGCCTAGAGAAGTGTAGAGCATTTCCTATAGTTTCTGAATATGTACTTTTTTGTGTGATTTCGAGTTAGGAATCAAAAGTTATGATTATTCCAACTTGCTGTCCAGGAAGTGATGTTTTCTGGAAGTCCAGGTTTGTGGGCTGTGTTTAAAGGGCTTGTTGAGGGCTTAAGCCCTAGCTCCTATTTAAGGGGCTGTAAGATATCTCTAGATGGGTCTCTTATGCTCATTTAAAGTATAATAACATGAATTTTGGATTAGTCAAATTAAAGTTACGCTAGTTTTAGCGGTCGCTGTCCCATATTGAATTCTTGGCAGATTGGGCAGTTTTGAGTATAGAGCGTCTCTGCGTATTTTTTTGAAGTAAGATTGTTGCATGTTTGAGTCGTATTTGCAAATGTGTTTTCCTTGCAGGTGGAGTAGCCTCGGGTGCGGCTTCCTCGTCGCATCACCCCGCTCCTCGCGGGTAGAGGCAAGTGTGAAGCGGCATCCCCGGCTCGATGCCGGGTGTCGCCTCTTCTTTCTCTTTCTCTTTTGAATGGTTGATTTAAACAGAGACATAATTGGTGCAATGAATAAGCTTGAATTAATGCAATAAGTAAGTTAAAGTGATGCAAATTATTTATGCGATTTGCATTTATGCATTCATAAAAGAAGAGGTGTCCCATTTTGATGCGGGCCTCGGTGTTCAGCGTTGTGAACACAAAGACCTACCTCGTAGTTCCATACCTTTAGAGTATGGGAGCGAGTCAGTAAGTGTAGGCACCCTCCACGGGATGGGGGGGATGAGGGTGCACACCGACGGGTGTGCACCCGGCAATACCGGTATGAGCTCCATAAAAAAAAAAAAAAGCATGCATGTGCATATCATTGACATAGTTGGAGAAAGAGTTGTATGAAATGAGTTAAAATGATGAGTTGTGAGTTATTACTTACATGTTCAAATTGTTTATTGTAGTATTGAAAAAAAAATTTAGCTATGTTGCTATTTGCCCTGTCACTTCACCTTGCTGAGTATCGAACTCACTCTTGTTGCTTGTTGTTTATTTTAGGTTCCTCCCGAGCGACGTCATGGGGTTTGGGCTAGAACTTCACTCACGTCATTCTCACTGTAGCTCAAACTGTTGGGATACCTTTCTTTTGGTCAGGTGTTAGTGGTAGAACATGCTTTTGTCTAGTTAGGTTGTAAGTAATTAATGGGATTATGTGTGTCCCAGTGTTTGGCTCCCTAATTTGTGATATTGGTTACCCTTTGAATGTTGTTATTCCTCTTGAAGTTATGCTTAAATTGCTTATGTTTACTTAGGAGCATGAGGTTGATTGATGTCATGACCCTTTGTGAATCTTACTTGTTGTTGTTACTAGATGATATATTGTGTCCTTTTTGTCTCTTTGTGTGAATGTCCTAGATTTAGGAAGGTTAATTTTTTTTTTTTTTTTTTTGTTTTGTGTCTTGGTGGTGGTTCGTATGTTGAGGGTGTAGCATCCGGGGCTGAGGGTGTGCCGGGGTGTTACACAAAGATTCTAAGCACTATGTTTATGTAAAACTTTTATTAAACTTTTTAATTAAAGACACTCCTATTTTATGTCCTTTTATAGACACATAGTGAGTATTCAAGATCCATATTCATTAAACACTAGTGAGCTTTGGCATCACTGCTAGAAATTTAATGACATAGGTAAGCAACACCTTTGCTAATTACATCATATGTAACTCTTGTTTGTTGAGTATGAAAACAAGTAATGAATGCCTCCATCAACTTGACTCATGGCAGTCAGCACGCCCCAAGGGCTCACATGAGGAGGAGCACTTCCGTATTCGGGTGCCAATTAAGAAACCTGCCTCATGTGTGTTTTCCTAGACACCAATTGTCTTGTATAGGTTCCTTCATTATGAAATCAAATCCCAACCACTTATGTCCTCAAGCCCAAAACCGTTTTGATAGCTCGTTTAAATCGCCATTGTTATGCGTGATGTGTCCAACACATCCCTATCATCTATTGAGATAGCCATTGATATACTACTTTGGCAGTCATATCAATAACGATCTAAATTCTTGATAGGTGCAACAATTGGATGGACAATTTGATTTAAGATTTTTAACTATAAGGATGAACAAAGATTACTATGAACATAGCATCACATGCAATGAGCATAAAGAAAATAGCAAGGATAAAACACACATCCACGAGAAAATCAAAATAAGTTGTGAAATAGCATGGCCCTTAGCATTAAGATCTCCATCATCATGCTTGGTTGTTCACCTAGCCACCTTGCTTGATTTGTTCACCTAGCCATCGTCTTCATCATTATGGATGCAACTCCTTACAACTTTTGATAATGAATTTTACATGAGGGTTTGAAGCATCACAAGTCGACCGCAGTCGTTATACAATTTAAATAGCCTTATGGCTTAACACGCACCTTGCAGCCATGTGGAAATTACATGCATCACATACACATAGGCCATACTATTTCACATAATTCCTGCAAAAGCAGGTTAAACAAAAGCAACCCTACGACTCAGGGGTCCGAGGCAGGCGCCGGCATGGGAATCAAGGGGCGAGCCCACGGCGGCGATCAACCAGATTGACCCAATCCGATCTAATATAATTGGCTTGGTCCCATATGGATACGTTTGAAACCACGATGGCGGTAACCCGACCGGTAAGGGCAGCGTCGTACCATGAGCGGACTCACCCAAATCAATATTGAATCATTTGCGCTTACCATGGATCAAGCAGTTGACCCAATCCAACTCGATCCGATTGGCTTGGTCCCATATGGATACGTTTGAAACCACGATGGCGGTAACTCGACCGGTAAGGGTAACGTCGTACCATGAGCGGACTCACCCAAATCAAGATTGAGTCGGTTTGCACTTTCCTCAAACCCTAAATCGATCGATCTCATCGATGGTCGCCGTCACCAATTCATCACATGAGGCGGCTAAACATGTAATAGATCCAATCTACTAACCTCACATCACATGTGCAACATCGAATCACAAAACTATACGAGATGGCTCGATACCACTTGAAGGGAAACGCGGTATGCTACGCTAGCACAAAAAAAACTACCGCGCAAGCGTAAAGCTACCGCAAGAAGGGATCATAGATAAGATTACCACTAGACGCGCGATTCGCGGAATCGCTTCGCGTCGATGTAGTGGTTCGTCCTCGCCGCGATCGTTGCGTCGATGTAGTGGATCGTCCTCGCCTCGCGTGGATCATCCTCCCACGCCGCGATCGCGCAGCGTCACCGCGATGAGTCCACACGCCCAGAGATGGAGCGCGTGCGCCGTGTGCAAGCACCTAGTCGCTCGGCAGGGCAGCGAGAGGAGGAGGCTAGGGTTTCAAGTGAATCAAACCTAAACCGTGGAAAGCACACCTGCGCCTCCCTCCTCCCTCCTTATATAGCCACGAGATGAAACCCTAAACCGGGCCCACCAAGCATGCTAAGCCCACGAGGTTCATTAATTACGGATCAATCCAATTAATCGCCCCACCCATTAAGTGTGTGACCTGCGCAGGTTCACATACGTTTGGACATGGATTGTAAAACTCCTTTTCAATCCAATAGTTGGTAGCGGCTTCTTACAAAGTATGCCAACTCCCAAACATCTTTGTGATCAAATCGAGCAGAACCTATCAAAAGAACTCATGTAATAATCCCTTTGCCAAGTATATGAAGATTGATCTCAAGGCGAGAAGCATGTCATCCTTTGATGATTCAATCCATCTCGTATCCGTGATATATTAATAAGTTGTGATTGACTCCTCAATCACGGCATGGCCATGCACTTTCTTAATCATATCACACGAGTGGCCTTGTCATATATCTCCGTTTAATTGGAGTGGCAAATTCCATCTTATCGCTCACTTCCCTCTGCACGTTTCATAGTAAACATGAAAGCTACCTTTATAACTATCCGGTTAGGAAGTAGTGTTTGATAGCCCCAAGGAAAACTATTACACATGTAGGAATATGACAATCTCAGGTCTAAGGATCATACATCTTCTAGGTATGAGATACATCGATGACACATAAGAATGAAACATTCTCGCATGTCCCATAAGCGGGTCTATCTAACCCATGTTCTTCAACATGGTCCACAATGTAGAGATGATATCTCCATATCCCATGATCTATGAAGCATGATCATCGATCACTACATGTCTTTGATCTATTCATCGTAGTCCTATACGATGATATCCGATCGAGAGATATTTATCGAATTACATCATTAAGTAAAGAGCTTCATAATCAAGTCACATACTTGTTGATCAATACAATGATATACATTCATTGGACCAATAATCATATTATTATTCATAAACATAGTCATGTTACAATCATCTAAATGATTGCCTCAAGGGCATAACACTAACAGTATGCACATATCACGTTCACACAACTAGCACACATTATACACAGTATGCACATATCACATTAACAGAACACAAATACTTTATAATACGCATATCACATTCGTTCACAATATAGAACACAAACATGCTTAACAGTCAGTACACATGCATATCGCATTCACATATATAATATTGTTTACATATGTACAAGTAGGAGCTTTCAGGATCTCTAAACCTACCATCCTCCGATATAACTTCTATCCAGTACCACTAACATAAGTGGTCTCGTAATTTATTGAGTTATTTGCTTTGTAATCTCTTGAGGGGGATATTGACCTTCTGCAAAATAGAAATGAGTGCACTAATTTAAGTTTTAAAATTTTTATGTAAAAGGCTAAGTGTATTATTATGCATGTACATATACCTTAGGGAAAATGTCTACACCGTTGACCACGAGCAGCATGTGATGTTAGAAAGTATTAATTCTATATATGCTAGGCATTGTACCTTGAAGCGCTTCCACTCCAGGTTGTAAACTTTTCAAACTCTATTTTTGTTTAATTTCCCTCCACATCCCGTAACATTTGCTCTAAATTATCCTTCTCAAACATATCATGTTGAAACTCGTCGTTGGGTTCCAGCATGTCTTCGTTGCATACCGGACGGGTACTACTTGTCTCCCCGTGATGGATCTAAGACATGTAATTCCTCTCGAAGCCACGTCAAATCAATTGGTCTTCAATTTGAGATAAGTTGTTAAATCTCCTGAGAATGGTGCAATCAAAGCAAGGACAATATATGAAGTTTACACCCCTCTTCACCATGTCTTCTTCTGCAATTTTTTGAACTACTTAACACCCCTCAGAAATTCAGTACCCACACGGCTTTTCTAATACATCCATTCTTCACGGTCCATCTGCAATTAAACTATGCACAATAAATTAAAGAAAAACTAGAGCAATAGGTAGCTAGCTATTTCGAATATTAAGACACGATTTCATTACCTTTGCAAAATAGAGGACGGGTTGCAAGATATATAATTTTACTCCGGATACCTTCTTCCCTAGTTAAGAGCCTCCAATTCCCTAGTTCATACATTTAAAACATCAACAATGATATCGACTTACCTAATTAATGTAGTAGCTTGCAAATCTTATGACTTCAATGAAACAAAATAAGGGTGCAACCATTAACAAAGTTGACGAATTGAATGATATTAAAGAAACATTTACCTGTTCACCAACTAAGTACATATCAATAATGACTGATAATCTCTAATTAGGTTAGGTCCTAATCCCATTCGAGGAAATGTAGTTCGGGCAAGTTCCTAAGCTGTTGTACAACTCTAGAGAAAATTTCAACAGCATCTCCCAGCTTTTCTCTAGATACACGTCTCGATAACAGGTCAAGATGGGTGTGTATTTGGAGAACACTAGGGAGATGCTGTCGAAACCTTCTCTGGAGTAGTACAATAGCTTAGAAACTTGCTCGACCACATTTCCTCGAACTATCCAAAAAACGTGGACAATTTGATAGTGCTTGCTTATAAATATACCATTTTTAGCATATTTATAAACAAGCACCCTTGAACGCGAGACATAGGTTACGCAACCTAATTAAACTCTAACTTCATCATATGACAACAATAATAATTCTAAATTAACACGAGAGTACTACAAAGATAATTAAATAGATGTGCACTTGTTAAATAAAGGGTGTGAAATCTGATAGGATACACACAATTCCAGTACAACCTAAACTCTCTTTGCGACATATCGAAAATACCTAGTGCAAAATTGAAGGTGTTGAAGGAATGCTCACATTTTGAAGAAACCACAAATAAGGAAAAAAAAAGAGGGGAAATCTCCTCAAGCTAGGGCTTCAACTTTACCCTCTTAAAACCCAACCTCGAGGATTTCAAAATTTCTCACCCAAGTATTGCTTCCAACCAGAATATGTGATGTTTTGTTGGGTGGCACCGGCTTATTAGCCTCTAGAACAACAACACAGGAGAGTTCAGCCTGAGGGTATAAATAACCTAGCGCGGCACATCACAATGTTTCTCAGGTTAGAAGCGATTGTAGCACTGGGCACATCACAATCGGTTCTTACATAAGAACCGATTGTGATGTGCTTGATACAATCGCTTCTAACCGAGAACCGATTGTAATTATTATTAACACCGTCTCCTAAGTCATCTGTCACAATTGATTTTTCCTAAAAACTTAAGAACTGACCCAGATGAAGCGATAGTGATTTACCATTCTGTAGAAGTGGATGTCGATCACATGCAACCAATAAGTACAACAAGTTCCGAACAAGATATAGATAAATAACAAACTAGGAGATAAATTAAATTGCCATCAAACCTGAATGTGATTAGTGAGCGTTCATCGAGATACCATACCATGCAGGGCGGTCGTTATCTCTCGCTAACCATGGTTTCATCATCTAGCAAATACAAACTTGCTTATAGTCGAGTAATCTTAGCCACGCGTGAATAGTGCTAAAATATCTCGCATAGTAAAAAAGATAAGTTAGCATGGTTAAAAGGAAGGGGAAGATAAAAACCAGCCTTCAGTCAACAACCCTAACCTCAGCTTTCTCCCCTCCATCGAGACCAATAAGCTAAGAGCAAAGCCACCGAAGCCAGCAACCAAGAGCAAGGCCAACAAACCAAGAAAGCCAAGGGGGCTCCAACCAACTAGCGAAGGAAGGTCAAGAGAGCACCAACAACATCGCCTTCAACCGTACTACCATCCCGATCCCATCCCCATCAGAACCCTCAACATCGCTAGGTGCATACACATACATCTTTTGCTAACTTAGGAGCACGAGTGCACAAATGAAGTGTAGAGAGTAGGGGTTCACGTATACCATAGGTGTCAGAGGGGGAAACACGCTAGTTGCGGTGCTGTGTGTGCTTGACGACCCCACGTACTCCCCGATGTATGAGAGGTCCCTAGGTGTTGTCCAGCACCACCAACCCAGACTTACCCATAGTCATCATCTACCTGCAAGAGCAAAGCTCAACACGAAACAAAGCAACCATACAAATTAATCAAACTCCACAGTAGAAGAAATAAGGTAGGAAGAAGTAGTTGCCACATCAAGGTTGCCATCGGCACACTATAGCAACCAAAACCCTTGCTACGGAAAGGATTCGGCTAACACATGAGTGAGCGGTGAGGGCCAACACGGTCGCATGGTAAGGACAAAGTAGGGGAGAAGGAGTAGGGGGTAACAGCACTTGAATTGAACTTGTGGTGCTGAAATAACGGCAAGGCACCGATGAGGCAGAGCCAGTTTGGAGGAGGTTGACGGGAGGCGCCTAGTAGGAGTAGAACGACCAGGCGACACGGTGATAGCAAGGAAGCGAGTGGGGATCTGACAGGCGCGGTGGTGAGGCGGCCAGCGTGGTACGGCGACGCCATAGCCGAAGGACGTGGGGGTGAGGGAAATGAGTACGGATAGCCAAGGGTTTGGCCGGCCGTAGGCTAAAAGCAAAAGGAGCTGGCCCAATGACCAAAAATGGCCCAGTCGAAAAAAGAGAATAAAATAAAAGTTAATAAATTAAATTAAATTGAGGAAGTAGGATAATAATCATAATAAGGATATTAAACATTTAAATAGTATAAAAGGAGGACAAATGCAAATAGACAAATAAATAAAGAAATAAATGGTACTAACAACCACCGCTATACTTAAAATTGGAAAAAATACGACAAATCAAGTAAACACATGACCCGAAATTGTAAAGTTTGACATAAAGTAAACTAAGCCATAGAAATAAATAAAACTTATCATAATTCAAAGAAAAGTCGAACTCTGTTGAACATGTAATAAAGCAACAACAATCTAAATTATAATATCCAAAAAATTTCAGGAAGCAAGTTAAAGCAAGCATGAGACCTTGGGAATCCGAGTGAGGACGAGTATTTCAACCTAGTTTTAAGAAAGCATTTCTTGATCATGTTTGGAATAATTTCAATGAAATATATTCTCTTATATGTATTATCACCCAATGCACTAAAAAATTGTTTTTGTGAAAATATTAATCCGGGAATTGAGATGGATAGATATTGATTGATGGGCTGATATATGATTGGATCTCTTTGGAAGATGCAGGATAGTTTGTGTAACCATAGAGAGTTAATATATATATATATTTATATATATATATATTTGAGGTGGAGTAGAGGGTGCCATGAGAAGGTGATAAGTGGTAGGGCCCTTTACATAAGCTAGAATATATGCTTAACCCACTACACTCGTGCAATGAAACGTATAATGTCGTATCAACCATAGCGTGTGGAAACGACTAGGAAAGGTTGTTCTATATGAAGGTGTTGTGATCTCATCATTAGGTATGAGTAGATAACTAAGAGTGGGAAGCCGAGTAGGGTGGAAGGCTGGTGAGACCATGATTTGGAATTTAGCTATGGGTGACAGTGCAGGGTGCTATATTTAAGCGTCATGAGATGAGTATTATTCTTGTGTGGAAGGAATGATACAAGCGGTACACTACGAGTAGGTGGGGAATGGTCGAGGACACCACAACTCATTAGCTACCAGGGTTGGAGATCTAATACCTAAGTAGTGATAAACATTCTAGGGTGCCAACGGATGTTGATATCACTATGGTAAACTGGTACAAACTTGCGTTGGGTCAAAATTATGAATTCATTCCTATCTCAACTAGAGGATATGAAAGCTAAATATGTCTCACACGAGTGCTAGGATAACATTCTTATCTAAAAATTGACAACACAACTTTCTTTAATAAAACCCTACATTTAGTAAAAAGGATATGAGATCAATGAGAGGATGTTTCATATCATGCATTATGTTATCAATGCTTACTGAGTACTCTTGTACTCACTCTTTCTTATCTCCCCTTTTCTTAGAAAATCACATTAACAATCAAGGGTACGGTTGGGAAACAGATCTCTATAGATATGCCTATGATGCATAGGGTGAGAATCACTAACAGGTTCAAGGTTACGAGGAGGAGGACAACCCCGTGGGCTGAGTGCAGTAGTGGACCATACAGTAGCTTCCGTTGATCCATGGATTATTAAGTATTTATGTATATAAAGTTTTGTTGTACATTGGATATTATATAAGCTTAACTGTGTACTAGACTTTAGCGCTGCGTGGTAATGGTTGTAATAAGTTTCCATTCAGTCTCTAATTATTGTTCTACTGCAACACTATGAACATAGTGTATTAATCGATAAAATATTAGGGTTATCGATATTTTGTTAGCTAATATACCGATATCAGTGTAATTATCTTAGAGTGATGGCGGTGTCACTGTCGTTACACTGGGATAATTATACGGGTCATCATAGGCGGTATCAGTGCAATGTTTACGAGAGACACACAAATAAATAATTAGGGACAGTTAAGAAACCTAAGGGAAAATGTCAAATGAGAGTAGTAAGTTTAACTTTAATATTTTGCTAACAATAGTCAGAGCACCAATACTAATTAGATCCTTTTGGCAGGATGTCCCAGTATAGGATTCTACCCGCTCATATTCAGGGATAGCACGTGATGCTCTTATGGAAGATGATGCAGGAGCAAGGAGGGGATGTCTAGATTACTTCTAGGAGGTGTACGAGGATGTGTCTATGCCTAGGATTGGGGTGGTTACCACAGGCATACAATTGCAGCGTAGTTACTACGTCGAGCATACAATATTATGGCATAGCTTAGATTATTTCTTACCACTTTGTGATTTAGCCAGGAAGGCTATGATAGCCCTTAGGACCTAGTTTAGGAGACACTTGAGTGGTACTTCCTTTAGGCATTTACGTGTTTTCACTCCAAGAGCCACTTGTCACCCACCACCTATTTAACCTAGCATTCGGCACTAGTGAGGCTGCGGGATCGCTAGCTAGGAGGGTTCTTGTTGCTACATGATGAAAGCCGATACCATGTTTTGTGAGGGCATGAGTGAAACCTTAGATAGATCCGAGGGTCACACACACTATTGGCAACAGTAGCTTAATGTTGTCAAAATGGAGCATAACCTTTTGTAGACGGCGCTCCAGTACCTCACACCTCCTGACCTAGACACCTCTACAGTGCCATCTACTATTGTTTCCACACCTCATATAGTACCACTACCAGCTACCCACGTACCACCTACAGCCTTTGTACCTGCTACACATTGTTCCAAAGGTAGGCATTTCCTTCATTCCACAGATTTCGGTAATACCTACTACCATCTGTCCCATACGACCGCGTAGACACGCATCATTCCATAATGCCCGCATGAAGGTACACCCAAGACCTAGCGTCAAGACCTCACAGATGATTTCCTTCATAGGATAGTTAGGTCAAGGAGACGAGGATCCTGAGGAGGTGCTAGAGGAGTAGGGTAGGACGAGTATTGTGTTATTTGTTGTATTTGGGACATGTAATGTATGTTATGTACTAAGATATTAAGGATGATATCGCTCCCAGATGGCCAGTAGTACCACTTGCCCTTGAAACACCCGAGAGATCCCTCTCTAGAGAAAGACTACTGCGTCCACGACTAGTAGCTCTGACAAGCCGGCACTACCGTGCCTCCAAAGCCGATAGTGCATACGACTTGGCACATTAAATTGCTTCAACTTCGAAGTGGAATTGAAAACAAACTCAAACTTGAGCACCACATGCTCAAACACTATCAATAACTAATCACAAACCTGGATAGGCCTTCACATGGTCTTTCAATATCCCCCCATGATGAGTATATTGACAAACACCAAAAAAGGCACAAATTTGAATTTGAAGGCAAAAGAAGAAAGCAATTTGATTGCAAAGCCTCACTTGGTCTGGAGCAAGAGGAAATAAGATCATGACGAAGTTGGCAAAAAGGATTTTAGAGCAAGCCAAAAGAAGGAACAAGTTTTCCACAAAAGCTCTAAAAATCCAATAAAAACTTAAAAGATCAAATATGCTTATTAACTTAAGAACTAGCAATTTTTCACCATGATCATAAGAACCAAGATGCATTCAAAGCTCCTTAGGATGCATTTCAAGCATACAATCTTCAAAGCTCTTTAGGATGCATTTCAAACATACATGTTAATTGGGGGGAGAAAATGCCATCTTGATGCCTATATTACCAAAAGGGGGAGAAATTGTAGAAAAAGAATCATCAAAAGGTGAGAAATGTGAATACTTAGCATAATCTCTGAACTAGAAGCGAAGCCATACAAAGGATCAAAGGGATGACCTAGAGTTCAACCCAGTCAACACTTTGGGGAAGCTACAAGTGCATAAAAAGATCCTTGGTGCTCAATCATCTTTAATGGAAAATTTTTGTTTTAAAACTTTAACGCATATAGTGGAGTGCAAATGTTTAACATTATTTTCATTCTCTGCCCAATTTTCCTTTTTTTATTTGCATTTTTCAAGTGTGATTGACTCAAGCCATCGTCGACCATCTCAAGAAGGACTCTTAAAAGAATGGTCTTGGTTATACACAATACATTCCATGTTCATCCCAAGTGCAATGGGAAGCAGTCTCGTGAATGTAACGTGTTAAGATCAATTTGCACACAAAAGTAAATTTTTGACCATTTTAGCACATAGATTCATGAGCTTGTGAAGGACTCTAGTATGGATCAATCTAGCTTCACACAAGTTGCTATAGGGACTCTAGTAGAAGTCCACGATTTCACAAATCATGGCATATGCACCTAGTGAGGAAATATAGCAAGTAAAAGCTACAAGTTTCATCAAGTTTTCATTAAAGCTCAATTTTTATTTTTGGCAAGCTTAGCATGATGAGGCAAAATGAATTTCGACATGGCTAAGCTAGCAATGATCTTTAGAAGAGTAGCAAGGTGCTTAACATGAATGACAACTCATTTGTATAATGGACAAAGCTCATTGAAACAAAAAATAAAGTCTATATGCAATGCATAAATAGCTTCTCTAACTCCCCCTCAAGATGTGAATCAATTTTAGACATAAATTTTAGTTCAAGTTGAGTTATTAGCATAATTAAGTTCAAAAAACTTTCAAATGAACTCAACAGAAACCAGAAATATGGAATGAGAAGAGGAAGTTAGGAAACTGCAAGCTGGGTGGCTATAGAGCATAGAAAAGATGATAGAAAACACTATAGCTCAGACTCGCTCTCATCTTCCCTAATGACTAACATAGGAAAGCTGACTTTAAAACCCTAGCTAGGTATTACCGCATACCCTGTCTACCCAGTGGGTCCAACACTTGCTAGACCTATAAGACTGTGAGGGAATTCAACCTAGAGAGAAAAGATGTCGGGACCCAAATAGGCAAATTCGGACACTGTGTATTCTGCACTAGTCCAGGATCACGCTAGTGCACATAGTCTTAACATGGATGAATATCACAATCATACACAGCAGAAACATAACAAAAGACTTCATAAATTAAATAAGACATAATTGAATGACCTTAGGGTCAGCATTACACTTATTAGGCATTGATGGCTCTGAATCAAAGCAAATAAACATCAGCAGAACGAAGAACTTCGGTGAATCCCATCAACATGCCACAGGCATCAGACAAGGTTCAACTACTAGATAATCGCCTCATCGTACAACTCCATCTTCTTCAAAGGTGTAGACTTCTCCCGAAATTATGATTTGATAGTTGGCAAGGGTGAGTACTTAAAACACTCAACAAGTTGTGCACAGAATGCAATTCTAACATAACGTATGCAAGGCTTATTCCAATGGAATGGCTAATATGGATATTTTGCAATAAGTAGCATTTATAAATGAGTACTTTAAATAGATTGAAAATACAGTAAAACAAATAACAGTAAGTAATAACTTTCAAGTGTTTCTCAATTAAACCTGGTATCCAGCCCTAAATCATATTTTCAACTTTCCAATTTCATCCAACCTTCACATCCAAGTTTCATTTTACAAAATCTAACCTTTGACCGTAATTCTCGAGCATTGCTCAATACCGCGAGCACGGCTATTCAAACAGATGTTACACTCTGCAGAGGTTATGTGCTTTACCCACATGACATGATCGTCTCTTGTTGCCATGCAATTAACACGCTTACTTTGGTGTGTCGGCAGAGAGATCATGACAAAGCCTTTACGGAGCTCTGTCTTGACCCAGTACTACTCGCTAAGGTTTCAACACTGATGCGACTGGATATCACTTTCAGGGCCCCCTCTTGCACTATGTAAAATCCCAAAAATAAAATAAAGTAAGAAATTAAATTTTATAATTTTTTATATTTATTAACCCTTTTTCTGCATTTCCTGAATTTTTCTGTATTTTCCTTGATTTTTGCTCTAAGGGAAAAATCTTTATAAGTTACATTAATAAAATATATAAAAATCCCTGCATGATCTTGAGAGATCTCTAGAATCCAACCTCTGAATTTTAAAGGCCATGTAATCATAATGTGCAATTAATGCCAAATTAATTTTTCTCGACTAGCAACAATAAAGTTGTCAGATTAAAATAAAAATAATCCTAACTTATATCGATATAAAAATTTAATATTATATTTTGGATAGACAAATACATCTACAGTAAAAATATCGGAAAATATTAATTTAATTTTTTAATTATAAAAATTCAAAAACAGAAAATTTGATAATACTAATGTCAGAATTTTAGTTAATAAAATATAAAGAACTTGAATTTGAAAATTTTACAGGAGATCAAATATTGCCATAATAAAGATTTAAAAAAGTTTCCAAAATTATTGATATGTTATAAACTCCAAGATAAATTAAATTCATAAAACTCAAATCTATGCACATTGCACTGTCAGAATTTTTATAAATTCCACATACATTATCTTAGCCTGAAATTTTAACAGTATGATCTAAAATTTTAACAGTATGATCTATCTTATCTCAAGTAGATGTAGTAAATTTTTCAATAATTTACAGACAAGATAGGTAACCGATTCTTTGAGCCAAATTCAGCTCTGATCGTAGAAATGCTTGAAGTCCACCGTTCCTTTCGCTGGCGTGTGGGACCATTTAACAGAGTGGACCCATCTGTCAGCCGAAGGCCCCTGCCTTCATCTTCCTCTGACCGCTGAAGCCCCGGAGCAAAGTAGAATTGGCACCGCCGTTCCCCGTGCATTGTGCCGCTCGAGACCACGCCATCGTCCTCTCCTTTCCACGTAGCTGCCTCACCCGCAATTCTCGCAAATATGCCCATGCCTTGTCCTATTCGAGCACCGCAAAACCTCGTCAAGTTCACACCAGACTCCAGACTTCTCTACAACGATTCACTACCTATAAAAGCCGGTATATGGTCGCCTTAGTATGCGTGACATTTCCCCCATCCTTCCTCTTCCTACTTCAACACCGAAACACATCAATTTCTCTCTGTTCTTCCTCGGCTGAAGAACCCTAGCAATCAGAACGAGCCTGACTTGAGGCAGTACCTAATCTATTCTTGAATTCCTTCTAATGTTAGCATCTATGTCTTACAAAGATCGAAACCCCTCTCTTATTTACATATTTCATCAACCAAAACCCCGTCGCCTCTCTCTTTCTTCCTCTCCATCTCCGGTGATCGGTGGTAAACCAACCCGATTGTCTTCCACAGCTTCTAATAGATAAAATGGAACACTTAGATCCCCCTGATGCTAATTCAGGAACCCATTCCATTTGATCGGCTCCCTATCGCTGGCGCGGCTCGCCGCCCTTTCTTCCATCGCTTGCTCATAGTGGCCGAACCCTTCCATCATCTCTAGTCGCAATAAAAGCCACCCTTGGGTGTGCAAAGGTCTTCTTGTGCTCACTGCATTGGCTGCTCGTCGTCTCCGACATCCTTCCGTTGCCGACAACCGTGAAGATCATCTCCCTTGTCTCGGGTGGATGACCTGCGAGTCCCCCGTGTTAGCCTCTTTGCTCTCACAGCCTTTCCCTCTCACTGACCGGACAGCCCCACCTGTCAGTCGTCTAACTTCAAAGAAATCCCATGAAAAATGAAAAGCCGCTTTCAAAGTGTTGAAAGCGTATTTTCTAATTTCATTGGATTTTCTTAACCGAACCAACTTCAAATTTGAATATCTTCTGCGTCTTTAATACAAATAAGATAAAAAAATTTGTATTCATCTAAAATCAATTACATTTAGAATATGAAAAAATATTTTTAAAAAGAGCGCTGAGTAAATTTGAAATTCAAATTTACCGAAAAGGCTAAAAGATAGGCTATACATAAAAATGCTGCAAATAATAGAGAATTGAATGGAACCAATTTTATTAGAATCCTTAGACTGCTAGTAACCCAAATATATAAAAATATTTGAATAAAAAATTTGTTTGAATCATTTTCTATTAAAGGATAATTTCGGTACACTAAATATTCAAACGGGTACAATTTATGCAAGAGAAATCTAAAATGAGTAGAATTGATTTCTAAATTCTAATATGTCAGTAGATTATTTGAGTATGCTAAAATATTTAAGAAATAATCTTGACTTGAATTCTTTCATGAATAAGAATGAAACCCTAGTGTAAAAGATATGTACATGCATATATTTCAGATTGACCAATTATGCTGTTTCAGCAGCAAATAAAATGTCCCGTCTAAGCACTAAAATTTATAAAATTAGCTTAGGTATGCTCTCCAAAGTAAATAATTCAATATTCTGAAGAAATAATCTCTTTTCATCATGGTTTGCATATAAATCTTGATAGCAAAATAACCATAAGTATTATGTTTTCAGAAACGCTTAAGCCTTTTCGGCAGTTTGTAAAACATCTCATCTAAATGCAAATTTTGTGAAGAACAGCCTATAAATGATCCTTAGGATTTGGACTACCATAATCTGGAAAAATATTCTTATTTCAACTTGTTTTTCATCAGAATCCTGCTAGTGCAATACCCTTAAGTGATAAGGTTACCAGAAACACATTATATGTATAGTTGAGTATATGAAACCTGGAACTAATGTTTACTTCTATTAATCCAAATAATTTTGGCATCTATAATTCGAAATTACAAATAAAAGAATACATAATTTTAGCCTCTTGAATCTGTAAAACAAGAATGAATAATCTATGAAAGAAACCATCTGTTCTTTATGATAAGATTTTATTTGATTTTATGTCTGTCTTCTTTTTGCCCTTATTAAAATTTTTCATTTACCATATTTTCGATGAATGGCGTGTAGAACTCGGCGTCATTAACCGTTGTCGACACCATCACCACAATCACGACTTTGTCAAAAACGACAATTAAGCAAGGCAAGCACCCCCTTTGATCATATTGATCCCAGTATTTAATTTTCCTTTTTTATCAAATTGTTTCATGCATGCGCTTATTTTCTGTAAATTTGCTTGTTTGTGGTGCTGGTAGATATACCTGTTGTCTCATGAAACTTTCCTTGATAAGTATTGACATGTGAACCTTGATAACCCTAGAATAAAGTTAGACAATACATTATGTCAACATGGGTATATGTACGATCTAATAATTATGCTTAGCCATGCTTTAGAACCAACATTGTACATGATCAGATCAAAATTGTTTCTTGGGAAAATTGAAAATGTTGGTTATGACATGATGTTGGTTGTTGGTATTTTGATTAAAAACCCAAAATAAAACTATGGTTAGATGCAGGCAATTATTGGCAATACTTGTACATAGTGTAGGGAGATGTATTGCCCGTGTCGGATTAAGGACCGAACGTAGTGTTGTATGATCCAAGAAAAATCCGTACAACCATAAGTGTTGGTATAGGTCAACTTAAACCAATTAAGTTATCTAGTTTAACTTTGCATTTATGGAAGGCGGGAGATAGCACAAGCATTCCTTTCAAAGTCTGCTTGTAGGGGTTTCTACTTACCAATGTAACGGTGTACGCCATGCTATGGAGAGTTCCTATCATTTCTATACTCTGAGTTCTTCTATCATAGTATGGGTCTAACGTCCTGGGTTGGTGCAAAGTTAACCTAGGTAACGTAAAGGTTTTCATTATGAACATTCTAGCCACATGCCAAAGGTGAGTGAAACATGCGGCAAAAGAAAAAGGTCAAGACTTGTGGGTAAAGATGTACACCTCTGCAGAGTATAAATCTAATCGATTAGCCGTACCCGCGGTTGTGGGAAACTTGGTGAACTGGCACTAGATAAATGTTTGTTATTTTCAAAAGGGCTTGTTTTTATTTATTTTTCCACGTGTTGCAAGGAATGGTTATGACAGGATTGGATTATTGGATGAATGGTTATGTGTTGGCAAAGGAATGATTATGGCAGGATTGGATTATTGGATCATTGAATTATTCAATGCTCGCGAAGGACTATGAGTATTACTTATGCTTTACTTATTTTTTATTAGTCACATTTGCTCTTACAAATTCCGTTTGCAAATGATAACTTGATTTACAAATTCAATATCGCTTTATGCAAATTAACTGTAATAGCCTCCTTTGATATAGCATGCATTATTGCATTTGCAAACACCACTTAAGTCTTTCGGAGTATGAAAGTACTCAACCTTACTTAATCTATTATTTTAGGTTGATAAGAAAGCGAAGCTCCGAAGATTACTTTTAAATCGCGAGGCGGGAATTCTAATGGTGCGATCTTTCTAGGATTTATGCCTTGTCAATTTCTGAGGATTGGATGGGCACACTACAAGACTTTGCATCATCTGTGCTGTATATATATACTCTGAGTTGTAAGAATATATTGTACAAATAGCTTTCGCTTTAATAAAATGATGTATGGTTGTGATTCCAATTGTTAAAAATGTGCGTACAAGTCACTGATCATGGGACTAGTATTGTATGCGCATTAGATTTCTATTTTTGCATTTATGTAAAAATGGGGGTCATTACACGCTAATAAGTTTACCCATAAATCGGGGCTCAAACCACCACTAGTAGTACCAAGCTAAGACATTGCAAATTAATCAGCTAGGTCCGTCTCGTTCTAGACATGTGGTTGCATGTTTGACTCAAGTCAAATGCTTGCAAGGTAAAGTCCTTAGGTTGACCATGGTGAAGGACCATGTGGAGGTCCATCCATGTTTGTGATGAGTATTTGACTTTATTTGAGCAAGGTGTGCTCAGGTTTGAGTTTGATTTGAATTGGAATTCAGAAGGAAGCAATTTGAGTTGTGTTAGCTTCTTGCGGTACTACTGGCCTGTGGCTGGCGGTAGAACCGACTGATGATTAAGACATAATTAATTGTGAGCATTTGTGATGATTGAACATTGCTATGTGAGGTATTTCCTTGTTTTTGATAGTTGCAGGACGACATGTTAGATCATGGTGAGGTGAAGGATGACCGGCACTAGGCGAGGAGTGTTGGAGGTCCAGATGGTCGGTGATCGCCGGAAGATGATCGGAGACGGAGTCGTGGCAAGCCGTGAAGACAAGGAATGGTTGAGATGCTAGCTAGACGCTGCATGGATCAATGAGGGCCATTGGATGTTGGTCTAGTTGATAGGTTAGCGGGTATAGTTAGTGTGCTTTGAGAACCGTGCAAGAAAACCCATTATGTGTTGTGGGTTTTGGGTGAACCCTTGCATGGCTGGTTGAGTGGGTTAATCCTAACCCTTGATGGATGCTCTAGGGTTTAGAGGCTCATCCAAGGGTGGTAGGTAGCCCAAGAGTTGTATAAATAGGGGTGGAGGGGTAGCCTTCCCCTCTTGAAGGTTTTGAGGTTTTTGATGCTCCTTTGAGCTTTGCCCACATGAATGTAAGGATTTGTAACCTCTCCTTCCAGAAAATACAAAAATTTTCTTTACATTATTGTGAATTCAAATTGCGCATTTACATTATGTCTTTACTTTACGCAATTTAATTTCAGCATTTACTTTCCTGCATTTTCATTCTCGCAATTTACTTTCTCGCAATTTGGATTTGCCTCCCCTCCTTCTAAATGCTGTTCTTCTAGGATGTCTTGAGGGTGCTCATATGGTTTTACATCTTTCTTTCACCCTAGGATAGACTAGAGATCAAGTTTTTATCGAATTGCATATCTGTCCAGAACTTGTTCTTCACGCAACAGTCAGTCTTTGATTTTTATAAACATCTATAAAAATCCTTTTTAAGTGATTCTTAATGGAAAAGGTGCGCGACTCATATATCCATCTCTGGAAAAAATTTTGAGTCCACTGGTTGCACCGTTTGAGCGCTATAAAGTGAAAACCAAGCCTCAAACTTTCTGGTCGAAGTTCCTGACTGTCTGTAATTCTTGATTTTTCATGTTTATTCTACAAATATTTTTGAGGTGATTTTTGGTGGCTATTTCACGACTCAACTGCTCACAGGGAAAAAAATTCCCAAAAATTTTAGAACAACATAAACTCACCAACCACCTGCTCCAATTGTGGACAATTCGTGGAAAATCTGCTTTTACTTTTCTGGAAAGAGACTTTGGAGATTTAGCTTTATCTCTTTTAGAAAATTAGTCTTTGAATTGATTCCTCTTTGTTTGGACACTTGACAACCAGGATTGTGATTAAAAATACCTCACATGATTTATGGTTCTCATCCATGAAAGCTAGGGGTACACATAGTTGTCTAATTGTTCGGGTTTTGGAGGGTGTGCGAATCTGAGAAACACTAGTTTAAAGGAAAATCTTTGGGTGTTTCAGATTTTTTGCGAGATTGTTTGGAGTACTTTGTGTGGGGGAAAATTTTATTTGGGATCATTCATCCCCCTCTGATCGCCATTTCGATCCTTCACATGGCAAGACTAACCAAAAATTCACCATTACCGTTACCATTATAAAAAAATAAAATGACCACCCAAATTCCATATTGTCCCACCATAAACCAACTCTTGCCACTTGCCTCAGTCTAAATCATTTTAATACCCCAGTTGATTACCGTGCACCATGTGTTATCAACAACATCAACGACATTGTGTGAAAACACCTAACACACCAATTCATAAACATGTTCCATATTCCATTAAGCAAGATTAAATTTGCTCACATAAAATGATATCAATAACTCGTTACGTAGCTAAGCAAATTATACATGTTCTAGCTAACCCATGTTGGCAATTAATAGTTACCAACTTATGAGGAACCATACTAGAGTGACAAATGAATCATGGCATAAAAATTACAAGGTAGGTATAACTCAATTTGGACGAATAGCTAATCCCAAATTAATTGAAACAAGTATCAATTGAATTAGCATGCAATAATTTAAAACAATATAATGTTTAAAACATGGGTTCAATATGATCAAAGCACAACTTGCCTTCAAAGAGCTTTGGATTCTTCTCTGAACCTTGGTCTTGGATTAGGTCCTCGCTCATGAATACCTCGGGCACTTCAACGTCTACGCGAAACAAGCGGTAAAATAATAAATACCAAAAATAGAGACAAAACCAACTCTAAAAATAAATAAAATTCACCATTAAATAGAGATTTATTTTACATATTTTTAGAAACTGGAATCACCTCAATCGGAGTTCGTATGAGGGAGAACAAACCCTTTCATATTTTTAATAAAAGAAAAATCAGAAAAATAGAAAAACCGAATTACCATAATTATTTTTGTACTGGAAAATTGCATTTATGATGACATGCTGACGCAGCACAGAAATCAATTTTGGCTGAATATTTTTCTGAGGAAAATCCGAATTATGACGTCATCGACACGTGGCAGCACCACGGATTGACACGTGGCTTAGGTGTATAGACTCAGTCCACACCACATTTTGGGTTCACGGTGGACTCGGTGCACAATGCCTCGGCTCCCGTACGTGACACACGCTGGCACGCGACTGGTCGCAGTGCTGGAGCAATCTGATCCACACGGGATCGATGGAACGGCTACGGACTGCGTAACACGCGGGACAATATCATACGCACTGATTTTATAGGACGGTCTAGGCTTGAAGATGAGGTTGCGGTGCGAGATGGCAAAGATTGCAACATGTGGCAAGATCAGAACCGACCAATCTAGATCTAATGGTCACAACTCGCGCACGAGATGGCGGCTATACAAATCAATCTGGACCGCATGCTTTAGATCGAACGGCCCTTGAAGCTCACGAGGGCAACAATGTCCCGACGGCGCAGGATGGTGGCTCCTTACTGGACTCAAAGATGATGACCGCGGCAACAACGTCTTCGAGCTTCTCCGATGACATTAGCTGGCGGGTCTGACGCGGCGTGATGAGGCGGTCTCGAATTCGGGCACGAAAGCGACGGAACACGGTGGACGGTGGTGGAACCAACGAAAAACAACGACGGCTTCCACCTAGCTCTCCAACGAGATCTTGCGGGTGAACGGTGGTGGCTCGGGCAGCACGCGCTAGGGTTCTAGGTCCGGCGCAAGGTGGGCTTCCCGATGCGCACGGTGGCTGCTTAAATAGGCCTCTAAGGAGGATTGCGCGGCACGAAATTCGGAGGTGGTTCCATGGCGGAGGTGGAATCCGGCGATAATATGATTGGTCGATGTGGACGGATCTCGTGCCTACACGTGGCAGGACATCGACGGCTCGGGATGCATGGGTGACACGGAGGAACAGAAGGCGTTGGGTCAAATCCAGCAGGCCACGTTCTAGGGTTTTGGTGAAACAGGCTTGCATGGGCCGACGGCGTGGAAAAGAATGTGCCGGGACCACTGGGCTCGGCCTAGAACTATTCAAGTGCATTTTAACACCTTTTTCGAAATAAAATGAATCAACAAAATAAATAATGCCCAAATAAATAGCAAAACTATCAGAAAAATCCAAACAAATACTTTAAGGTATTTGCAACGCAAATAAAATATTTCCAGAAAAAGTTTATTTAAAGTTTTCATATTTTCCAAATAACTTTATGATAGGCCACAAATCAATAAATTCAAATTAATTGAAATAAATTCCAGAAAATTCATAAAAACATAAAATGCATATTAAATTCAAGAAATGCAAAAAAAAGGTATGTTACAAACCTCCTCCTTAACAGAATCTCGATCCCGAGATTCAAGGATGACTATAGAATAGGTCAGGAAATTCTAACTTCAGATCCTCTTCACACTCTTATCTAGCTTCTCTCTCTGAATGATTGCTTTATTGAACTCTGCAGAAACGCACTGATTTTTTTGTGGTTCTGTGGTCAGCTACATCCAAAATCTTGATTGGCTGCTCCTTGTAAGTCAAGTATTCTTGTAGTTCAGTTGACTCCAGTGGTGTCTGCTATGCGGGCACTCAAAGACACTCTTTCAACTGAGACACATGGAACACATCATGCACTCCTTCCAATGACTACGGCAACTCTATCTGATAAGCAACCTCTTCTCTTTGGCTCAAGATTTTAAACGGACCAACATATCTTGGGGCAAGCTTTTCTTTGGCATGAAACCTTTTTACACCCTTGAGTGGTTACTCTGAGATACACAAAATCATCGGGCTCAAAGCTTAACTCACAACGACGTTTATCAGCATAGATTTTCTGCCTTGACTGAGCAATCCTTAGCCTCTCTCTGATCATAGCGATCTATTCTTCAGCTTCCTTTAAAATATCTGGTCCAAAAACCAAACGCCCTCCTATTTCATTCCAATTCAGCGGGGTATGACAAGATCGACCATACAAAGCTTCAAATGCTGACATCTGCAAACTTGCTTGATAACTGTTGTTGTAGCTGAACTCAGCATACGGCAAACATTTATCCCATGAAGCGGCATAAGCTAGAGCACAAGCTCTTAGCTTATCTTCCAAAATATGATTTACTCTCTTCGTCTGACCATCTGTCTGCGGATGATAAGCTGTACTGAAATTCAGACAAGTTCCCATTGCTTCATGCAGTTCATTCCAAAATATTGAGATAATTTGGGTACCTTTGTCTGACACTATCTTCTTTGGCACTCCATGCAAACACACAATTCTTGACATATATAACTCTGCCAAACGATCTCCTGAATATGTGGTCTTCACTGGTATAAAATGAACGACTTTTGTCAAACGATAAACTATGACCCATATTGAATCATATCCACTCTGAGTTCTAGGTAAACCGGTAATGAAATCCATACCGATCTCCTCCCACTTCCATTCAGGTACTTTTAACGGCTGTAATAATCCTACTGGCCTCTGATGCATTGCCTTTACTCTCTAGCATATATCAAACAAAGCAACATGTTCAGCAATTTCACGTTTCATATTAGTCCACCAAAATCTTTCTTTTAGATTATGGTACATCTTTGCACTCCCTAGGTGAATAGAATGCTTTGAATCCTGAGCCTCCTCAAGAATCAACTGCTTTAGCTCCTTCTTATGGGTACACAAATTCGATTTTTGATCCATAGAGTACCTTGATCATCCAACACAAAATCTTTAGCTTTGCCTTCATCCCTCTTAGACCTGATTCTATTGTCCTGTCCATCGACCTTCTGACCTTCTCTGATATGATCTTCCAATGTTAACTTTACCTCCAAGGTAGCTAAATATCCTTTATGTACCACTTGCAATTTAAGCTTATGAAATTCCTTGCACAAACTAGACTGGCTCTCTTGATTCAACATGTTAACACTGTGACTCTTTTGGCTTAAAGCATCGGCTACCACGTTGGCTTTTCCAGGGTGATAATGGATTCCCAAATTATAATCATTGATTAATTCTAACCATCTTCTCTGTCTCATATTAAGGTCTGACTGAGTGAAGATATACTTTATACTCTTGTGGTCTATGTATATCTCACAACGGTTTCCAATAAGATAGTGACATCATAACTTTAAGGCATGCACTACTACAGCTAATTCCAAATCATGCGTCAAGTAATTCTCTTATATGCGGTCTTAACTGCCTTGAAGCGTATGTGACAACTTTGCCATTCTTCATTAACACACATGCAAGTCCTTAACGCGAAGTATCATAATAAATATCAAAACTACTCTGAATATCTGGCAATACTAACATTGGTATTGTCATTAACCCTTTCTTCAATTCTTGAAAACTCTTCTCACACTCTAGTGTCCATACAAATTTCTTTTCCTTTTTCAACAGCTACGTATGTGGTCTAGCAATTGTTGAGAATCCTTCTGTGGACCGACGGTAATAACCCGCCATTCCAAGGAAACTACGAATTTGGGTTACTATCTTTGGTTACTCCCAATGCAACATTGCCTCGTCCATACTCTGATCAACGATAACTCCTTTAGCCGTCATTACATGAACAAGGAATTCTACTTTCTTTTTCCAGAAATCACACTTACTGAACCTAGCATACAATTGCTGTGCTCGAAGCTTTTTAGCCCAGCTTCAACTTGTTCCACCGCTTCTACAATCTGAACAGGGCTACTAAGAACGAAGCTGTTGGGGGTGCCGGTTTTCATCTCCGGAGCAACATGTCAAATTCTTATATTTTTGTCCCCGTTACCTCCTCCTGGCAGTCGGACTAGAAGAAACGGTGGCTTTACAACACCTCTTCGAACACTTGTGAACTTCCCTGTAACGTATCGACCACTCTTCCTTCATCCGATTGACCTTTGGACAAAAGTCCCTCCTTCGATTGCCCGTACCGCCTATTATGTCTGGAAGATCGAGGAGCTGAGGAAAACCGGGCTGACTGGGTGGCACATCGCTAGAGAATTCTTCATGCGCTGGTCGAGTCCGCTGAAGAGCTGGGATCACTTGGCCTGGAACTACTCCGGAGTCGATAATGCCACCAGGGACAATTCTGGAAGTAAGCACTTATAATATACTTGTTCTCTTTGCTTTAGTCGATGAGTGGTGAGCTAACTCATTGTTTGCCAGATCTGTCAAACTCAGACATCTCCAGGCTGAACAAGATGTTCCAAGGCTCAGAAGCTTGTACTTGTGGCATCGAGGCGTATTCACTCGCCAATCCTCGGCCGGAGGTAAGTACTGCATCGTGGATTGTAATGTATCATCCGTGCATCTGTCATCCACCTTAACCTAGCATCTCCTCAGGAAGCCAAGTTTGATGATGAAAGAGCGTCGATTGAGGGAATCATCGGCCTGGATGATGACGAGCCGATACGAAACGATGAACAAGTATTGGGCTCTGTCCTCGCTGATATCGTTCCTCCTTTTGTCAATCCAGCGGCCTATCATCGACTCAAGCGAGTGTGAGGCGACTCTGGAGCAAGAGGCTGTCGAGTCCTCTCGAGCAAGGAGGTTGGTATCTCCAGCACCCCGCCGATAAGCCAAATGGCCTCGGACCTCATCTTCGAGACCGTCTGACCAGGTATCCTTCAATGGCTTGCTTCGATGTTATGAAATCTCTTCTGACATAATCCAACAAATGTTGGATGATCAGCGGGCCGCCTTGGGGGCCGATGTGCAGAAGTCGACGACTCCCACGTAGAGGTCTTCTCGATTGGGCTTTCCATCGATCGTTGTGGTTGAGCATGTAATACCTCCATCGAGTAGCACTTGTTGTACTCATTCTTTGACAAACTTCAGTTCATAGTAACTTCTTATTCACAGGTTCCACTGTTGGCCGCTGATTAGCCAGTGCCATCTCCTCCACCAGCTATGTCAGTTGAGAAGCCAATTGCTGGGACCAGACCGGTCCTAGCAAAAATAGCTGCGTAAAAGAAGAACGTTCACGCAAAATATCAGCTGGCGAAGTAGGTTTCCTTTCTTTCTTTACGATTCTTTCCTCTTTTGGAGATGTCATGCAGAAAATCTCCTGCAGGAAAGGGGCATCTATCGGCACAGTTGATGCCATCACCGTAGCTGCCTTGTCATCTCTCGACATGGTTGCCACTATCGCAACACCCTCTTCGGTGACTGCTACCACAACAACAGCTCCACCTCCTCCAACTTCTCAAGCACCTCTAGAATAATGGTCTGTCCAGAAGCCCTAGTTTCAGGTATGCAATTACCACCAATTTGTTTCCCACGCTCTGCTTTATCTTCTGTTTTGCTTTTTCACACCTCTTGGCTTCTTTCTATAGCACATTGCAGATACCTTGCATGAGGTTAAAACTTTCTGCGAGCAGGCCCATTACCAAAATGAGTGGCTCACGGCTTCCAACCAAGAAACGCTCAAGATGAAAAACACCGAACTGGTGGCACTTAGGACCGAGCTGAGGACTACCAAGGCTGAGGTCGAGAAGCAAAAGGGGGAGGCGAAGAAACTGAAGGCGGAGGCAGAGAAACTGAAGGCCGAGAAAGCTGCTACCGATGCTACGTGGCTCAATGCTAAGGCCAGCTGAGATAAGGCGGAGGTGAGCAGGAAGGTGGTCGAGGGTAAAAAGGCTACAGTAGATGCGGCGCTTGCCATTCTGTAGTCGGAGACCCTCGAGCACATGATTTCATCTGCACATCTTGCAACTTCTCACGTGCTTGGCCTTTTGAAGAGCCATCATCCGGGCCTGGATCTCTCGATACTAAACTAAGGATTCGCATGCGAGGTGAGCGAGGTTGCTGATTACATCGAGTCCTCGAAATGCCTTGCTGAGGGGTTCGTGCCCCAGTTGGAGCTGCCTCTCACTAGCGATGACGACGGCGCCAGCTAGAATTCTTAGGCCTGAATACGCTGATGTAAAGTTGCTACTGTGGTCTTTAATGTTAATGCCAATTAATCTGCTTGTCTATTATGCTTTGTCTGCTATTTCCTTATCGATGAAAAAGTGTACACAAGTAGATGCAAATATGATTTATCACTCATAGACCTTCAATAAGTAACTTTGTTGCCAAGCGTAAGCCTGATTGCATCTATACACAAGGCTACAAAAACACTCATCAAATAACTTAGCCCTCGAGCGAGTACTCGGAGAGGCCTAATATAACATAAATGCTATATAGTTTAAAGTAAAAACTACATGATTTTGGCAAGTCTTCATCGATCATATAACTTAGACTTTGCAGCAAACATTAACTTGCTGAACAGCGCATGTAGAATCGACTAGAGGCGTCGTCTCCCACCGGTCGTTGAGCATTAGATGTCTGACAATCTATTGCTCATATGCGCATATGATAGAATTGCTCGTCGTTGGGTTCAGGCATGGCCACACATTCGTTTTGTTGCTAACATGCTAAGTACGCGATCGATTAAATGTGTGCAAAACATCGCATGTAAAAGAAAGTAAAGAAATTGTGCCTACAACGCTCCGCTCGATAACACTATCGACTAGGAAATAGAACAAAGGTACAGAGTTACCTGTAGCCCCCGACTCCTTACTCGATGATATGTCATCGGGTGGGGAGTTGATTGACGTAAGCACAAAGTCGTGATGTAGGCCCCGACTCTTTACCCGATAGCTGGATCGAGCAAAAAAGAGTGTAGCATTAGCATCATAGATACCTGTTACGACTCTGAACCCCTTATTCAATAGTTGTATCGACCCGAGAGTGAAGCCAGGTAGGTAAAGAAAAAGATCGAGCGATGTAACCCTCGTCCCTCTACTCGATGGGCGCATCGATTAGATGGTAGAACATATGCGTCGAAAAGTGCATGATATAGCCCCCGACTTTTGCATGATATAGCCCCCGACTTTCTACTCGATTGCTGCATCGAGAAGAGAGCAGAGAGTAAGCATTAATAATAATAGCCCTCGACCATATACTCAGCGCATGAGCCCCCGAGCATTTTGATGAGGCCCAAAAAAATCCAAACGGTCAGAGTAGATGAACAATATCACCCCATTGCAGTGATTGGATTCTATTACAGTTTTCGCGCCTCTTCAGCTTCCACGCGGCACGTCATAGAGTAGCGTCTCCTCGGTTTCCGTACTTATGTCGAAGTGCAACAGACGCCTCGTGAATTGGGATCGACGCAAATTTAAATGAATTCGTTGCTGTAGTTTGACTCGTTCCTGGAGCTATAAATAGATGGGACTCGTAGTCATATGTCACAACTCATCTTCTTTCTTGCCCTCCTACTCGCGACGCTTTAGCTCTTCAATGGCCTCCACTCCACCATCGTTCCCGTCCATGATCATCCTTAGAGAGTCCCCTCCCCCTACGTCGCTAGCCGTAGTTTCTCTGGGGAGGATCATCATCTCCTCCGATGAGGACGAGGAGATCGACTTGGTGTCCATCGAGAGAGAAGTTTGGCCGGAGGAGGAAGAAGAGGTGACGAGCAAGCTAAACGTCGACATCAAAGAAGATGACGCCACCCCCGCTTCCTTCACGAGAGTAGATGCCACCTCCAGCACACGAGGTGAAGAAGGTGAAGCCGTGGACGCCAAAGAAGGAGGTGAAGCTCGAAACCACTTCATCAGCCCGGCGCTTGCTCACCCTCCAAGCCATCCCGGTGCTCGGAGGCTTCTGACGACGGAGAGGTCGCCTTTTCCATCAACTGGCGGCCGGGTCTTCGCGTCCTCCTCTAGTCCGTATAGAGTGCCCAGGCACATCCAGGGGACCATCCTTTTCCAGTCCCCGTGGATGCATGGGAGGCATCGTGATGCCTCCGAGGACAGTTAGTAGTAGAGTACCTACCTCACATGTAATATGATAGCTTTTGTTAGTTAAAATTTTAATGAAATCGTACTTACCTAAACTTTAGCTGTGATGAACCATCTTTCTTATTCATGTATGAAATCTCCTCAGTTGATCGATGTTCCACGAGTTGTCAAGTATTGCTCTTTCCGGTGTCGATAGTCGTACTGATCCGGGTCGAGTCACTTCAACCACCACGTAGGGACCTTCCCACTTAGGATAGCTTATTACCGTTATCCTGCTTCTGCACCATTCGTAGTACTAAGTCCCCAGTGGTGAGTGCCCTTTCTTGGATTCTCTAGCCATGGTATCTGCGCAAGGCTTGTTGATACTTGGCCGCTCGAATAGATGCCCGATCCCTGTACTCTTCAAGTAGATTTACATCGTCAGTTCGCACCTGCTCCTGTTCCTCTTCCGAGTAGTTGTCCACACGAGGTGACCTGAGTGTTAACTCAGTCGAAAGCACTGCTTCTGCTCTGTAGACCAAGAAAAACGGTGTTTCACCAGTGGCTCGACTAGTCGACGTATGAACGGCTCACAACACCGAGGGGATTTCTTGCACCCACTGGGTCGAGTAAGCCTTGAGCCTATCGAACACACGTGTCTTGATCCCCTGCAAGATCATGCCATTGGCACGTTCGACCTAACCGTTACTCTGAGGATGAGCTACGGAGGCGAAGCAAAGTTTGATTCCCAACTCTTCGCAAATGGCTATGAAAGCATTGCTTCTGAACTGGCTACCATTGTTTGTAATTACTCGATTAGAATTGCTTAATCGAGTGACGATGCTCCTCATGAACTTCTTAGCCGCTTCTGAGGTGATGTTTATGACGGGTTCTACTTCTATCCACTTGGTGAATGTGTCAATTTCCGCGAACAAAAACGTGTAACCTCTTGGGCTCTTGGGAATGGTCCCAAGATATCCAAGCCCCAAACGGAGAAAGACCAAGATAGAGGAAAAGTTTGCAGGGCCTGGTTTGGTTGGATGGTTTTCTTACCGTAAAATTGGCAGCTCTCGCACTTTTTCACCAGCTCGCAAGCATCTTAGAGGGCAGTCGGCCAATAAAACCCCTACCGAAAAACTTTTCCAACTAAGCTGTGATAGGACGCATGTTTGCTGTATATGCCTCCATGGACATCGAGCAATATCTTACTGCCCTCTTCCTGAGTGATGCACTTCATCAAGATTCTATTACTCCCCTTTCGGTAGAGTCTGCCATCTTCCAATGCATATACCTTGGACTTACACACAATATTCTCGGCTGAGGCATCATCGTCAGGGATCTCTTGACTTTCGAGGTAGGCATGGAATGGAGTCATCCAAGTTAGCTCGCGTTTAAGTAGTGCAACTTTCGTGTCTACAGGTTTTGCCTCACTGACTCGACCAAACTACTGTCGAGTTGGGCAGCATCTGCGTCCTGTACAGGGGAGATGGATGGTTTGAGGAGTTTCTTGACGAAGACTCCTACGGGTGAGGGTGAATGAGACGAAGCGAGCCTGGCAAGTTTATCGGCGGCGGAATTGTCACATCGCTTGATATGCCTTACCTCGAGCCCTTCGAAGTTGTGCTCCAGCTTGCGAACCTCTTTTAGATATGCCGTCATGTTGTCATCCGAGCACTGGTACTCCTTTTGCACTTGGTTCATGACTAGCTATGAGTCCCCTTTCACTAGTAATCGTCTGATGCCAAGTGAAGTAGCCATGAAGAGCCCATTAACCAGTCCCTCGTATTCTATAGCATTGTTCGAAGCTTGAAAATAAAGTAGGATAACATATTTAAGCTGCTCACCTGTCAGGTATTTGAGCACGATGCCAGCCCCCGAGCTTTGAAGCATGAGTGAGCCATCGAAAAATATAGTCCAGTGGTCATCGATCACCTTATGCTCCTTTTCCTCAACGTGCGTCCATTCCCCGATGAAGTCCACCAAGACTCCTGACTTAATGCTAGTTTGCGACGCGAAGGTGACCTTGAACTCGGTGAGTTCGACCGCCCGCTACGCAATTCGCCTTGTCGCCTCTTGGTTGCATATTACCTCCTTCAGTGGATACGTCATCATAACCGTAATCTTGTGTTCCTAGAAGTAGTGTCGCAGCTTTCGAGAAGTTATCAGGATAGCGTACAGCATCTTCTGCAGCTGAGGGTATCATAGCTTGGCATCAAGCAAGACCTCACTCATGTAGTACACCAGCTTCTGGACCTTGGCCTTTTTCTCGGGGCAATCTCGCTTGACCGCCAGGATTGTGCTTACTACTTGAGGGGTAGCTGCAATGTACAAAAAGAGCTACTCTTTTTTGTTAGGCGAAGTTAAAACTGATGGAGACGATAAATACCTTTTCGAATCTCGAATAGCATCTTCTGCCTCCTTGGTCCACTCGAAAGTGTCCTGCTTCTTGAGTAACTTGAAGAAGGATAGCTCTCATTCGCCCATCCGAGAAATTAATCGACTAAGGGCTGCGATGCAGTCCGTGAGATTTTCCACTTCCCTCAGCATCCGCAGAGAACGTATCTGGTCGATGGCCTCAATTTTGTGTGGGTTGGCCTCGATGCCTCAACTGGACACCAGGAAACCGAGAAGCTTGCTAGACGAAATGCCAAATGTGCACTTCTTGGGGTTAAGCATCATTCGATATTTCCTGAGGTTGTCGAATGTCTCCTCGAGGTCACTGATTAGGGTGCTCCTGGTTTTCGAGTGAACTACGACATCGTCGACATACGCTTCCACATTACGCCAGATTTGGGACTTCAAGAAGTTTTGAATACAGTGTTGATACGTAGCACAAGCACACTTTAAAGTGAAAGGTATCTTAATATAACAGAATACTCCAATGGGAGTAGTGAAAGCAGCTTTCTCCTCATCCTCTGCATACATGTTAATTTGGTGATACCCCGAGTAGGCATCTAAAAAACTTAGCAGCTCACAGCCCGAAGTAGAATCCACTATCTGGTCGATGCGGGGGAGAGAAAAAGGATCTTTAGGGCAAGCCTTGTTGAGGTCGATGTAGTCAACACACATCCTCCACTTACCATTGGGTTTCTTAACGAGGACAGGGTTCGCCAGCCACGTCGGGTGATGGACCTCTCGGATGAAGCCAGCCTTCAGGAGTTTGCTGACCTCCTCTTGTATGGCCTGCTTCCTGTCTTCCGCAAATCTACGCTGCTTTTGCACCATAGGCCTGGCGCTAGGTTCCATAGCTAGTCGATGCTCGATCACCTCCTTGGGGACCCCGGGCATATCGGACGGTTACCACGCAAACACATCACAGTTTGCTCGAAGAAAGGCGACGAGCTCGAGTTCCTCTTTGGAGTCAAGGTTGGCACCCACCTTGACCATCTTGGAAGGCTCCGACGGGTCTAGGGGCACTGTCTTGATGCCTCCATCGGCCTTCTTATCTTTCTTGCCGTCGTCGACTAAGTCTTTGGCGGCACTGTTGGACATAGAGGCCTTGTCGATGCTCTTGGACCTTTGGCGCTTAGCTCCCTCGTTGTCGGCGTTGGTTGCCGATCCGCATAGATGCTCGGCCATCTCCAGGCTCTTTCTGTCGCACCGGACCGCAGCGCACCAGTCCCTCTTGATTGCAAGGACTCCCTTTGGCGCTGGCATCTTGACGATCTGATACGCGTAGTGCACCACGGCCATGAACTTGGATAGCATGGGGCGAGCTAAGATCACGTTGTAGGCGGTCTCAAAATCCGCCACATCAAAAAGGATGTTTTCCGTGCGAAAATTGGCTGGTGTGCCGAACGTGACTAATAGCTTGATCCAGCCAAGGGGCATCGAAGATGATCGCGGAGTTATGCCATGGAACAGCTCTACTCCGACTTTGATCTCTGTCCGGGGAATCCCCATGTTCTCCAGCATCTTCGCGAAGATGAGGTTTAACAAACTACCTCGTCGATCAAGGTTCGAGCGACCTTAACGTTGATGATGGTGGGCTCGACCACCACAGGGTATCGAGTGAGGTGGAAGGTTGAGCAACCACGAACTCGCCGCACCATCCATGGTGGTAATTGGCCATCACCTTCTCGTTTCCCCCAGCAGCCCTAATGACTGTAGTATAAATCTACAGCCAATCGATGGGGTTGATTTTGCCCTAGTACTTCTCGACAGGGCCAAGCTTGAACTTATCTGACCACCTGACCATGCGTAGCTCAGGGGTGAAGGCCTTGCATCCTTCATCGACATCTTTGGGGGTCACCTACCGCGGACCTTGTCGAGGCGGGAACCTGCATCGTGCAGGCGAGTGGCCCCTTGAGAGCGGAGATTCACCCCTTTAGGCCTGACGCGCGGGAGATTGCCCCTCGAAGGAGGGGATTTGTTTTCCCATCGCTTTTGCCAGTCGTGACGAATACGATCTCGAAGATCCTCGAGATGTCCCCGATGTGGGTTGGTACGAACCGACCTGGAAGCGCGTTGGTTCGAGCTAGCCACCGCCGATCCTACTGCTCGATGGCGGTGGGATGGTCCCCACCGCTGACTCCGAGCACCCTGTTGACTTAGGGCGTCCAAGCCTCGAGTTGGCTGCTCAAGCGATTTGGGCTTACACTACATCGAGCAGCGTCTTCATTTTGTCAAACACTGGAGTCATCGGGTTGCTCGGATCCAGGCGGAAGAGTTTTTAGCAGCATGTGAGCGCACTAGACATTTGCCTCAGGGGTGCTGAAGATGTCGCTGTTGTGGCTCTAGTGGGACGCTCCTCCTGGAGTGCGGTGGGACTGCCATTGCTGTTGAGCTATCGAGGAATTTGCTATCCCTGAAGATCCCACGCCCGTGGGTGGGGCATCGTCAGATCATCGAGATCAATTTGCCTCAACAGATTGGCTGTGATCCTGGCTGTGGCCGTGGCCGCTAGATCACACCGTTGATCTGTGATATTGGAGCAACAATGTTTGCAAGATCTTAAAGCGAATGCAGGGGGATTTGTCGACCTTGATCACCTGCGGTGTCTGCCCCTAGGTTCCTTTCTTGGGAACTACCTGAAGGGAAACGCGGTATGCTACGCTAGCACAAAAAAAAAACTACCGCGCAACGTAAAGCTACTCGCAAGAAGGGATCATAGATAAGATTACCACTAGGCAGCGATTGCGGAATCCTTCGCGTCGATGTAGTGGTTCGTCCCGCCGCGATCGTTGCGTCGATGTAGTGGATCATCCTCGCCTCGCCGTGGATCGTCCTCCCACGCCTTGATCGCAGCGGCGTCACCGCAGTAGTCCACACGTCCAGAGATGGAGCGCCGTGCGTCGTGTGCAAGCACCTAGTCGCTCGGCAGGGCGCGAGAGGAGGAGGCTAGGGTTTCAAGTGAATCAAACCTAAACCGTGGAAAGCACACTCTGCGCCCTTCCTCCTCCCCTCCTTATATAGCCACGAGATGAAACCCTAAACCAGGGCCCACCCGCATGCTAAGCCCACGAGGTTCATTAATTACGGATCAATCCAAATTAATGCGTCCCACCATTAAGTGTGTGACCTGCGAGGTTCACATACGTTTGGACATGGATTCGGAAAACTCCTTTTCAATCCAATAGTTGGTAGCGGCTTCTTGCAAAGTATGCCAACTCCCAAACATACTGTGATCAAATCGAACAGAACCTATCAAAAGAACTCATGTAATGATCCCTTTGCCAAGTATATGAAGATTGATCTCAAGGCGAGAAGCATGTCATCCTTTGATGATTCAATCCATCTCTCGTATCCGTGATATATTAATAAGTTGTGATTGACTCCTCAATCACGGCATGGCCATGCACTTTCTTAATCATATCACACGAGTGGCCTTGTCATATATCTCCGTTTCATTGGAGTGGCAAATTCCATCTTGACTGCTCACTTCCCTCAGCACGTTTCATAGTAAACATGAAAGCTACCTTTATAACTATCCGGTTAGGAAGTAGTGTTTGATAGCCCCAAGGAAAACTATTACACATGTAGGGAATATGACAATCTCAGGTCTAAGGATCATACATCTTCTAGGTATGAGATACGCGATGACACATAAGAATGAAACATTCTCGCGATGTCCCATAAGCGGGTCTATCTAACCCATGTTCTTCAACATGGTCCACAATGTAGAGATGATATCTCCATATCCATGATCTATGAAGCATGATCATCGATCACTACATGTGCTGATCTATTCATCGTAGTCCTATACGATGATATCCGATCAGAGATATTTATCGAATTACATCATTAAGTAAAGAGCTTCATAATCAAGTCACATACTTGTTGATCAATACAATGATATACATTCATTGGACCAATAATCATATTATTATTCATAAACATAGTCATGTTACAATCATCTAAATGATTGCCTCAAGGGCATAACACTAACACTACCAGCATAAGCACCATTGTTGGCACTGGCCATGAATACGTATCGATCTATCGTGCTGCTGCCCGGGCTACTACAACTGTCATTTTCACCTTCACTCTCCGTGTCAATGCACAAGAGGACGTTGGGCTCCATCGAGTCAAAGCCGATGAAACCTACCTCTCGGCATGAATCCCAAGAGCGGGACTCAATGAAGCCGATGTGCACTAAATCTCCACTCGGTACCCATCGATAGAGCATGGTTCCGAAGGCGATCTCAGATCCGATCGCAGGTGCTTGGTCGATGGAGGTGGTCGAGCGAAAATTGTCACACGGGTAGTCACCAGAAAATCTGATGTGAGCATGCACCGAATACATGCTTGATGTGCAAAAACAGTTGAAGGCCCCTACCTGGCACGCCAACTGTCGAAGGTTAGAAATCGACAATAAACTTATAACTTCGGGTACCTTCGGGTTAGCAAAGTCAAGCACAAAATCAGAGGTGCACAATGTAGATAGGTTCAGGCCCCCTGGCGGAGTAACACCCTACTTCCTTTGTGGATGATATGTGTATATGATGTCTGGAATACAGCGCAATGTGTCTAGCCCAAGTTACAAGGAAGATTTGAACTTTGGCTGAGGCTAAGCTAGGGTTGGAGGTTGACGAAGCGCAGGTCGCCGACTCCTGGTTGCTCTGCGCAAAGGCTCTAAAAGTCTTCTCTACTTCTGGTCTGCAAGTCTCTCCTCCTCCCTTGAGGATACCTGCCCCCAGCCTTATATAGTCGAGATGGCCTTGACCCAAGTCGAGTCGTAGTCAGTTTGGAGCACCGTATCATAGCCGATGAGGAGTCCATCGTCGCGTGATCTTCACAGCATATCCAAACTTCCCTGGATACCAAGCGTACTCGAGTTGGTTTCCTCGTAATAGGAACATGATCGAGTTCTTCCTAATATGGAATTATCGTTTTCGCGTATATCTTATCCCATAGAATTGGGACCGTGATATCCGAAATTTCTATATGCCGTTAGAACATATCCTTCACGTATCCTTCGTGGACACATACCCCATATTTAGATATTCAACAGAAACCTCCAAATTGCCACAGTTCTTAGAGGACTCTCTATATCAGCTGCATTTGAGCTTTGTCAACTCCAAGTTATGTTTCTCTTTTTAGGTCTACTATCTCTGTGGTCTATTGGTTTGGTGAGTTTTTTTTACTTGAATACATGGCCTTTTAGATAATCTATTACATGTGTTGTGGCTAATTGGCTGTTGATATACCAATGTCATCATACTTTTGTTGATTAACAACAAATTCCTGAGCCATGCATATGCTTTGTGGACATGTCCATAGCAGTTGTTACCAGTGAAGTTATAGCTCTTTATTATTAATTTATTTATTGTCATAGCAGTAGATGCAATATGCGCCAATGGATTTTCTATTTTTAATTTGAATTGCATTATCAATAATTTAATATTCCTTTTGAAGGTAGAGGATGCAATCATGCTTGCTAGGACCAGATGGCTTTGCCTTCTTGCTGGTTCTCTAACTGCCTTTCCCCTTGTTCTTTCTTTTCCTATGTAGAGTTGAGTTGTGAAAAGAATGAACCAATAAAGTAATCCAACATACAAGCCTAGTTCTACAGTATGCATAAATGGTTAGAAGAGCATCCATGGAAATTTGCATATCTATTATTTTGGTTACAATAATGACATATGCCTTCTTTTTTTGTCAACCACAGTAGAAATGATTTGTAGCTATGCATGCCATTCTGTTCTAAAATCTATTCTTGATTTGTTTTTCCTGATCTGTTTTGTATTGAAACTGCTTAGCCCGTATCTTGATGTTAAAGCATATGTTATGATAATTTATGGGTTTTTTTGGCTAAAAATGAAAAGTGAACTATTCCCTTTGACAGCTATTGGCAGATAGAAGACTTAACAAGCACCAGCTCACCTTAAAAAAGAAGGTATGGAAAATATATCAGCAACTCCAAAACTACTACAATACGTTAGATCACTAAAAGAAGTGTTTAGCATGTTGTTTTTGCCTGCCCGTGGCTTCTGTATTACAGATCCAGTGTAGCAAAGTAGATCTCTCTATAGAATATAACATGTTTTCCATGTAATGAACTGCCTTGCATATTGTGACATGTCAAGGCATAGTTGGTTGAACTAAATGTTTCAAAAGCAAAATAAAATGCTAGTACTTCTTTATAAATAATGTTGATTTAATATGATCAATGTTAGAGTTTAGGTTGCATAACCTACGTCTTCCGTTCGAGAGCGATTATATATAAATATGCTGAAATGGCATATTTATAAGCAAGTAGTCTCGAATTGTCCACGTTTTTTGGACAGTTCGAGGATATGTGGTTCGGACAAGTTCCTAAGTTGTTGTACAACTCTAGAGAAGGTTTCGGTAGCATCTCCCTGGTGTTCTTCGGATGCTCACCCCTTTTGACCCGTTGTCGAGACGTGTATCTGGAGAACAGCGGGGAGATACTGTTGAAATTTTCTCTGGAGTTGTACAACAGTTTAGGAGTTATCATTGGTACGTACATAGTTGGTAAACAGATAGACTGTTCTTTAAGATAATCCATTAATCTATTATTCTACTACAATATGTTAGAACAATTATATGCTATAAAATACCCATTAATCTATTACTTTACATGATTCTTTGTCAAGTCCACATAATAGCTATGGATTGCTTTATCTCAAGTCAAATATATGACCATGTCAGAAGTACATATTCAAAATGTCACAAGTAGAGAGCATCAGCTCATCGCCAGACAGAATAGAAGGTGATGCTGAGGGGCCGAGCCAAATTCCAAATGTTGAGGGACCGAGTAAGGTGAGAAAGGCCCGAGGACCAAATAAAGGGGCACCTTTCTAGTTCAGGGAATGCCGATCCTTTGGCGAGAGTTTCATAATGTGCTCCAGTAATGAGACAAGGGTTTCACCCATCGGCTGTAGAAAATTCTTGTCCTTCTTCTTGCAATTAGATACTGAAGACTTCAAACAACAAGACTTCGTTAGTTATGGCACCACAGCCGATTTTCCTTGGCCTTCATTTTTGCATTTAGAAGCCGACAGTTCTTAGAGCCTCAGGAGACCTTGGATTTGTATTGAATCTTCATCTCTCCATGTGTCTTTCATGTCGGCCTTCATACTAGGAATCGGACATTCCAGCCTTCGTATGAGTTTTACCATCCCTCAGTCTACACAAGGCGGCTCGGCTTTGGTCAGGTGATTTCAAGCCTGCCACTTCTTGATCGACATCAGCCCAGAGCCAGGGTTCGCATTGCCACTTCAGCCGAGCTAGTTTTGGAGTTAGCTGATGAGCTTCAACTTCGCAGCCTTCCTCACTTCTTCCTAAATGCTCGCCGGGCAGGAGGTTTTACAACATGGTGGTCGGATATTGCGGAGTGTATATATATGGAGAAGACACCGTCACTCCTAATCAAGGAATTATTCCCCGATCTGCCAGAGCCATCTTTAGTGTCTAACAGCGATTCTAGCAGTGAAGCTAGTTCATCGGGTTACACTAACACAAGTCTTGTAGATATTGATAAGGTATCGGCTCGAATAATTTTCTTTTATACGTCAATTCTTTTGCCAGATATATCTTCTAATCACTTTTATTGTCGCACTGCAGACTAAGGCTGCTGGCAAGAAGCCTGCTTCTGGCCAATCGGGTAGTGGCCAAGTCAAAAGGCCACTCCAGTCGACTGGCCTCACTGGGTACACCTCGGGTACCCAAGGGATTCAGAGTCCGTCATTGTGCAGAGAAGGTCATGGAATCGGTATTGTACTCATATCACCCAAAGGATATAATTTTGAATTTGCATTTCGGCTAAATAATCGATGCTCAAACAACCAGGCAGAGTATGAATACCAATGCCGTGATGAAATACTACTCAAATATTTAGAACAGTGCTTCGAAATTATCAGCTCGTTTACCTCATTTTCTATCGGTCATATCCCTTGAGAATGGAACGATAGAGCTAACGCGCTAGCTCAAGAGGCGTCAGGGTACAAAGACTTTGGCCGATATCACGTGACTGAACTAGTAGATAAAGCTATCATGTGCGTGGATATTGTGGATTGGAGAACGCAAATAAAGAATTACCTGATCGACCCATCTAAGCCGACAGAACGCAATATTAGGCAACAAGATTTGAAATACGTAGTTATGGACGACACGTTGTATTATCGGACGATGGAAGGCTTGCTGTTGAGATGTCTTGGAACCCAAGAAGCACAGGTGGCAATGGGCGAAGATCATGAAGGTATTTGTGGATCTCATCAATCGGCTCATATGATGAAATGGATGCTTAGACGAACATGGTATTTTTGGCCGACAATGCTAGAAGATTATTTCAAATATTATAAAGGATGTCAGACTTGTCAAAAGTTTGGCAATATACAACTAGCATCGGCATCGGCTTTACACCCAATTATAAAGCCGTGGCCGTTCAGAGGTTGGGGGATAGATGTAATCGACCAAATATTTCCTGCTTCGAGTAAAGGCCACAAGTTTATTTTGACCGCAACCTATTATTTCTCTAAATGGGTTGAAGCTATACCGCTTAAGAAGGTAACTAGTGTTGAAGCAATCGGTTTTGTTAATGAATATATTGTCCATCGGTTTGGAATACCACAAAAAATCATGACCGATCAAGGTACGGTGTTCATGTCTAGTGAATTTCAGAGTTACGCGAAAAGTCTAGGGGTCAAATTGTTGAACTCATCCCCGTATTACGCTCAGGCTAATGGACAAGCCGAGTCATCTAAGAAAATGTTAATTAAGTTGATCAAAAGGAAAATCGATAAAAGACCAAGGAATTGGCATTCAATCCTGTTGGAGTCACTTTGGGCGTATCGGCTAGCTTATCACGGAGCAACGAAACTTTCTCCTTATCAGTTAGTATATGGTCAAGAAGCCGTTTTACCCGTGGAGATTAACATTGAGTCTATACGAATAGCCAGGAAAAATGGTTTGTCGACTCAGGATTATAACAATTTGATGATCGATAACTTGGATGAATTAGCATAATTACGTTTGCCTACATTTGATCGGCTTAAAAGAATAAAGTCAGAGATACAAAAGCATACAATAAAAAGGTCGTGCCTAAGTCTTTCGATCAAGCCAATTTAGTTTGGAAAATGATACTGCCTGTTGGTTCGAAAGATAACCGATTCAGAAAATGGTCACCAACATGGGAAGGACCGTACAAGGTTAATCGGCTAGTCGGTGGAAATTCATACATGCTAGAGACGTTAGAAGGGCATGTTTTGCCAAAGGCAATTAACGGGAAATACTTAAAGAGATACTATCCTATCGTTTGGATTGGAGCCTAGCCGACTGGGAATTGTGTTGAGTGCCAAGTTAACATATTGCTGTTAATCGGTTAGGAGAAATAAAATTACACAAAGATAAACATAAATCGGTTAAACAACCGATTGATAAGATAGTAAGAGTTACAAAAGTATAAGACAAGCATTTCAAGACAGCCGACAAAGTTTTTACATCTAGTAAAAAGCTAATATTGGATGCCAGAGCCTGGAAGAGTCGCGCCTAAAGCCGATAAGGCACCAGCTGCTTTGGCAATCACACATTGAACTTCGTCAATGATGCGATAGTCTTCTTTTGCGCTCCCTGGCACTGGCACCACTTTTGCTATTTGCTTTTTCACACCGACCACGGCCATTGCGATGCTGAGCTTTTGATCCTTAATGGCCGACGAAGTCTTCTCAAGAGTTTGTTGGCCTTCTATGATTAGCTTCTATGTCTTGGACATCTCTTCCATGAGAAATTTCTTGGTCAATTCGAGCTTGCCGATGGAGTTCTTCGTAGTTTTTATCAGCTCTGTATCGGCATCAAACTTCTGCTTCTTGGCCTTGGTGTCAGCGACATGCACTTCCTTAATCATATCACACGAGTGGCCTTGTCATATATCTCCGTTTCATTGGAGTGGCAAATTCCATCTTGACTGCTCACTTCCCTCTGCACGTTTTATAGTAAACATGAAACCTACCTTTATAACTATCCGGTTAGGAAGTAGTGTCCCATTGCGGGTCTATCTAACTCATGTTCTTCAACATGCGTCCACAATGTATAGATGATATCTCCATATCCCATGATCTATGAAGCATGATCATCGATCACTACATGTGCTGATCTATTCATCGTTGTCCTATACGATGATATCCGATCAGAGATATTTATCGAATTACATCAATAAGTAAAGAGCTTCATAAGCAAGTCATATACTTGTTAATCAATACAATGATATACATTCATTGGACCAATAATCATATTATTATTCATAAACATAGTCATGTTACAATCATCTAAATGATTTCCTCAAGGGCATAATACTAACAAATTCGTAGGACAAGTCGAACTCTATCAAGGCATAAGCCCACTTGCCAAGTCGACCTCACAAAATTGGAGCCGATAACATATATTTTATAACATCGGTTTTACATATCACCTTACAAGCCGATGCTAAAATATAATATCTTAGCTTTGTACATGAGAAATATAAAGATAAGCACAATTTCTCAACGAAAGGGTACCTGACTACAGCATCAAGTAGGCGTCGGCTTAAATAAAAGATAACCCTTTCCTTACCATCGACTTCTTGTGCTAAAACAGCTCCATTAGTTTCCTCTTCAGCCGATATATATAACTTGAAAGGAATCCCTTTTCGTGGTGCGGCCAAAACCGGAGGATTAGCTAAATATCCTTCGACATCATCAATGGCCTTTTGCTGATCAACCCCCCACACGAATTCTTGATTATCCTTTAATTTCAATAGTGGGGTAAAAGCACGAATCCGACCGAAAGGTTTGAGATAAACCTTCAGAGATAGTTAATCTTCACGATCAACTTTTGTAATTCGTTTTTACATGTCGGCGGCAATGTTTCGACTATGGCTTTCACCCTTTCTTGATTGACTTCAATAACTCTTTCTTGTACCATAAAGCCCAAAAATTGCCCAGCCGACACGCCAAACGCACATTTGAAAGGATTCATCTTCAAGCCATGCGATCTTATGTTCTGGAAAACCTTTTCTAAATTGGCCAAATGTTGTAAGTCATCTGTAAATTTTACTACGACATCATCAATGTATATTTCGACAATATGACCGATTAAGTCATGAAAAATCAGATTTATGGCTCGCTGGTAAGTTGCCCCAGCATTCTTCAAACCGAAAGTCATAACTGTCCACTCGAATAACCCTATCGCACCAGGACACCTAAAAGCTGTTTTTGGTATATCGGCTTCTGCCATGAATATATGATTATATCCGGCATTTCCGTCTAGAAAACTTATGATTTTATTTCCTGATGCAGCATCGATAAGCATATCGGCTATAGGCATCGGGTATTCATCTTTTGGCGTGGCCTTATTTAAATCTCTAAAGTCGACACATACCCGAAGTTTTTCGTTTTTCTTCATGACTCGCACGATGTTGGAAACCCATTCCGCATATCGGCAAGGCCTAATGAATTTTGCCTCCAATAGTCATTCTATCTCCTCCTTTATAATATTATACAGGGCCGAATTAAAACGTCTAGGGTACTGTTTAAACGCCGATATCCTGGTTTAATAGGTAACCGATGTTCTACCAACTATCGGCTTAAACCAGGCATCTCCTGATACTCCCAAGCAAAACAATCTTTATAATTTCTAAGGATTTTAATCAATCTTTCTTTATATTTTACATCTAATTTTGCGCTAATAAAAGTTGGTCTTTTCCTATCACCACTACCTATATCGACTTCTTCAAGCAGATCAGTGGATGTGAAGCCTTGACCCAACTTTTCAATTTCTTGAAAATCTTCTATAGCCTCATAGCTATCTGTTGTTTGCCGATAGCTTTGCATTTTATCTTGTAACGCCTTCATTGTTTTTCTTGTCCCCATCGGCGTAATACTTCATTTGTCCAATCAAACGTGCCTGGCTTGACATTGATCGGCATAAGTCCTGTCTTACTCACGCAAATGAAGTCACAGTCATCCATCGTTTTTCCCGATATACATCCAGCTTCTTCGTGTTGCCAATTCGCATCAGAACTGGCCATGGCGATATGAGCCGATGTGTCGGCTGTGACAAATTCAACTTCCCCTCCATTCCATTGAACAAGCTCTTGATGCATAGTCGACGAAATGCAGCAGTTGGCGTGAATCCAATCTCGACCAAGCAGAGCACTATAATTTCCCTTGGCGTCAATGACAAAGAATGCGGTCGGCAAAGTTTTACTACCAACAGTCAATTCTGTAACCATGACGCCTTTGGCTTTTGTGGGATCGCCTATGAAGTCGTTTAAAACCATATTAGTCTTGATCAAGTCTTCATCGGACTTACCCAATTTCTTGCAGGTGGTGTATGGCATCAGATTTACTGTAGCTCCACCATCCACCAGCATCCTTGATATCAGCTTGCCATTTATGTAACCTTTCAGATACAATGGTTTTAGATGCCGATGATCATCTCTTGGTTTCTCTAAGATTGCATTTTGGACACCTGAACACGACTGAGCAAAAGTTTCTTTAGCCGATTCAGTTTTCATTTTGAATTCGGCCGGCAATGTGAACACCATATTGATATCCATCTGAGGTGTGTCGTCCCTAATCATAGGAGAATCCAGGTCATCCGCTGGCTCAAAATCTTCTTCAACCTGTTCCTTTTTCCTCCATTCCTTTTTTATAACCTTGATTGGCCGAAGCTCATTAAAAGTCTCATCCCTCTGTTTTTCTGCATTGGCTTCTCTGATCTCTTGAGTCCTTAGTCTCTGCAGCTGTCTGCGCTGTGATCGGCTAAGGCCAGGTGGGCACCACCTAGGTTTGTGTTTTATTGGCTTACGTATTTGGCCAGCCAAATTTTCCCGATCTGAACTAGATTCTTGTGTTACCACCTGGTCCGATGCCTGATTTGGTTCAGATTATCTTTCGCGAATAGGTCTCCTGTAAATTTTGATATGGTGATCTCGTATCGGCCCAGATAGCCTATCTTTAACCGATCGGTTAGTCCAATCTTCTTGGGGATAATGCTCCATTGGGCATGTGTACAAAGATGGCAATGCTACTCCCCTTTCCCAACAAAATTGCCAAAAGGGACATCTTCTATGCGCTCGCTCCACGTTCTCAGTGTGATATAGATTGTCCGACCGATGAGTGAAATATCGTGGTCGATTATTCACTATTTCATACTTCTCCATTAACTGAGAAAACGTCGGTCTCGGCTTTTTTGTTGGCTGTCTTAACGGTGATTTTTTAGCTTTATACCATTTACCCACCTGAGGATTTCCTTTGGGTTTAATGGTCCTTGAGTTCTTTCCTTCATGATCAGCTTCAATTTGTAACGAACCGATCGTAATCTTCAATGCCTGACCACCGCCTGAGGTTGACTGAATATCAACTTGTCGATCCCCTTTTTGCTCATCATGCATAGGCTTTTTTCCTTTGCTGGAGCATTGAACCATGTTAATAGGGAATGGATCAGCATCAACTTGCATGGTTGGCTCATCAGCGAATTTTAACCGACCATCCTTGATAGCCGACTGGATCTGTTGACGGAAACTATTGCAATCATTAGTGTTGTGAGAAAAAGAATGATGCCACTTGCAATACCTGCGTTTCTTGATCTCGTCAGCCGATGGTATGACATGTCCTTCAGGCAACCGTATTATCTTTTCTTGTAACAACAAATCGAAAATACGATCACACTTGGAGACGTCAAAGGCATATTTAACTTCCGACTTATTCCTAGTTGGCTTGAGCCATGAACAGACTAAGGATTTTTTAGACCCTTTTATCTATTCGGCTATGTTTATTTCTACTTCATCGTCTTCTGAAGAATCGCTCGAACAATAGTCGACCATATTAACTTTGGTTTGTCCTTTTCTTTATTATTACCATTTTTAAATCTATCTTTAAATGCCTTATTATCTGGGAATCGGCTTTCCTGAGTTGACACGCGATGAAGCAGATGACTTAGATCGGTGAACTCTTGTCCTCCAAACTTCTCTCTAAGTGGTGGAATTAACCCTTGAAAAGCCAAATCAGCGAGTTGGTTATCGGGTAATGTGACACTAAAGCATCGATTTCTTATTTCTCTAAATCTTTTAATATAATCCGTCACCGATTCTCCAAATTTTTGGCGAATAGAGCTTAGATCGGAGATCCTGAGCTCTAAACTGCCTGAGAAAAAATATTCGTGAAATCGGCTTTCCAAATCGTTCCATAGATGAACCGAATTTGGAGGTAGGCAAGTGAACCAAGTAAAAGCTGCTCCTGATAATGACAATGGGAACAATCTTATTTTCAATCCATCGGACTGAGCTGCTTCACCACATTGCGTGATAAAACGTCCGATATACTCCAGGGTAGTAATCGAGTCGTCACCAGAGAATTTTGCAAAATCTAGGACTTTGAAATTGTGAGGATAGGGCATGCGATCTATGTAATCAGGATACGGCTTTCTATAGCTGATAACCTTCCCTTTCGGCTGTATACCGAATTGATCTCTCAAGATGGCAGATATTTGATCAGCCCAATTCGCATTATCGGCCACTGGAATAGTAGGCCCTTGATAATGCTGGTCATAGTTGGCATTCTGCCCCCCGAGTGCAAACTCGGATTGCCAATTAGGTTGAGCCGATGGCACATGGGTATACTGATCGAACCTATTATGTCTAATTTGGGGTTCTGGTATTGGAACAAAAGGTTATGAATAGGTCACTACCCTATGCGGACCTGGATTTCTATGCAGGGTAGACTCATGACGCAGTGGGTATCTCTCAGACTCAATCGGCTATGAAACCGATTGTGGAAAAGTATAGAACGGGGCTGTTGGTGGCAAGTTTGCCGACGCATCTAATTTGGCAGCATCGGTGTAAGCCTGGTAATGGTTCACCCCACTTGACTGAGGGTCTCTAGGCAATATGATGGTGGGTTGAGTAGGCATCATGGTGGGCGGTGAGGTCATAGCTGATGGTTTAGGATCGGCTAGTGTGCTCTGCGTGTTTTGCGCTACTGAAAAAACAGGTAAATTTGGTAGAGCTTGTAATGCGTCAAGCAGACTACCAGATGAGGCCAATTCCTAGGCAATAGTTTTAACACTATTTGCTATCATCGGCTTAAGCGTGGTGACAAGAGCCGATGATTTGTTTATTAGAGCATGGTGTACAGACTGATTAATCATAGCCGATAATTCGGCTTGAGTAGGTAGATATTGGCTTACTGGTTCTCTGACATCTACATCCCCCATGGCATTGACCATCGGCAGGGCGGTTTTTTGAGTGACGCCACGTCTAGTCTTCTGATAACAGTTTAGCATCATCTCTTATAGCGCAGTTTTCCAATCTTCGATTTCTCTACGCTGTTCTGGTGTCAAATCATCCATTGTTGGGACGATTATAGCTTTTGCGTTGAGATCGGATAGCGGAATCGACTTTCCTGATGAAGACATTTGTCCCACCGGGCGTGCCAAGAGTGTGTTGGTGTCAAAAACTTGAAGTAGGGTTTCGACAAGAAGACACGCATTTAACAGTTGAGCGTGCGATCAATTTGACACAGGCGTAATTTGAAGAAGATAAACAATCAGTGATGCGCAACTTTATTGATCAAGATTGAATTACAAAGACTGTATTACAAGAACTACTCCTAGTCGACAGGAAAAAGTAATGTAGATTGGTGTTTGATTGTGTTGGATCCTTTCACAGCTCGCTTTGGCCCTTCTTTTATACTCGTTGGCCGATCGTGTCCTATTACAACACGTTACAAAATCTAATCCGTATCGGCCTTATTTCGGATAGCTTTCCCTCAAAGATCTTGTCATTGCTAAATTTCTTCAAGGCTTTCCAAATTGTCTGTTAGTTACCGCATGTTTTGACTTTCTTACGGATTTTGACTAGACATGCCAAATTCTGGTGCAAACACCCACTTTGTTGTGAGGCTTTGTAAACCTCCCTTCTAGAAATGCAAATCATTTTATCTTATTCTTGAATTTATTTTACATACTTATATTCAGCATTTAAATATTGCACTTACATTCTTGCAATTTACATTCACATAATTTGGATTTGCCTCCCCTCCTTCTACATGCTTTTGGATTTGCCTTCTCTCCTTCTAAAATTCTTATGATTCTTATGCCGAGAATGTTGATTGATTGATGAATCTCTCTTTAGATCATATCCAATCATCTAGGCAATCCATGCGTTCTTCTTGTAAAAAAACCGGTTTTTGCATTCTTGAATTAATGATCTTGTAAATAGCTCTTGTGGAAATTGAGACTTGTGCTTTTGCTTGCTGTGACTTGTGGGAAGCTATCCAAGATCATCTTGATAATTAAAATCAGCGAGCAAGCCTTGAGTCGATTTCTTGGGTTCTTACACAGACTTGTTTTATTCTTCCTTCCCGGGCAAAAAGGCGAACTTTGACGTCAATCCTTGTGATTGATGGTTGGAATGAGTTCCTGACATACCCAAGATTATATCTACCAAGTTTCGGGAGTTTTTGTCCAATCGATCAAAACATACCCAGGTTTTAAGACTATTCTTGAACTGTTCTTAAGCCCGGTGCTATCGCTCTTCCTGAGGTGCAACCGGTCTCCGGTGCTACCGGACCCCGTCCGGTAGCAACGGCCAGATGGCACAAAAGGCTCCCTTTGGTAGGCTCCTCTTGTGTGTTTTTCTCGTAGGCTTGTTTGGAATATTTTTGGGGGAAAATTTTAAGTTACGATCATTCACCCCTCCTTTGTTCGCATCTCGATCTTTCAATTGGTATCAGAGCCGGTTCTATTCTTCCATAGATCTTGATCGGTCTCAAGAACCATGGCGATGGACAAGTATTCCATCAAGCCTCCTATTTTTTCTGGAGTTGATTTTCCATTTTGGAAGTCGCGAATGGAGTCATACAACACTGCCCAGGGCTTCCTGATATGGTAGAAGGTGAAACTCTCGTATGAGGTTCCTGTCGATGAAAACGTTACGGCCGGTAATATGGCTGACGTTAAGGCGAACGCTAAGGCAAGGAACATCCTCATACAGGGTCTTAGCCGCAGTGAGTATGATAGGATTTCTCACCTCCGTTATGCTCACCAAATTTGGGTGACCCTCGATACTTATAATGAGGGTACTACCCAAATCAAGACAGTGAGACAGGACAAATTCAAGTGTGACTATAACAAGTTTGAACAACATGCTGGTGACAGTCTTGATGAGTGTTTCAGTCGCTTTACTAAGATTTTGAGTGTTCTCTGAGCAGTTGGTTGCATATACTCTGACTCGGATAATGCTCGTCATTTCTTTACTGCACTCAATCTTAGATTTTGGGAGATGAAGGTGACGACCATCAAGAACACCACCGACTTGTTGACTCTGACTCTTGAACCACCATCAAGGATACCACCGACTTTTTGACTCTGACTCTTGATGGGCTTTATTCTCGCCTCAAGACTCATGAGATAGATGTCGTCTCTTGGAAGATGAAATCTCAGTCGTTGGCTTTGGTCACCGATCCCATTGGATCTTCTTCTTCTGATTCTTCTGTTGGTTTTCCCTCTCCACCCTTTGTGAGCTAAGCGATGACCAACTAGAGAAATTTTCAAAAAATGAGCTTGCTCTTTGAGATCACAAATTCTCTCATGCAAACAAGTAGGTACCTTGATTCGGGAGTTAGCTTCTTTTAGATCTTCTCCCTCCTGAGTCACTGATGACTGTTCTTTGTGTGATGCCTTGCTTGAGGAGCTAGAGAACCTAAGGACCATACATGATAGTGTGCTTGCTAAACATGATGGTCTTAGGTTGAAGAATGCTAGCACTAGTTCTGTTGATGCTATTCCTGTTGAGACTAGTTTTCTTCTTGCTCACTCTATTCCCTCATGTAAAAATTGCCCTAAATTGTTTGCTGAAATTAATGCCATGAGCGATCACCTTAGGAAGCTGTCTTCTAGAAATTATGAACTTGAAATGCATGCTTCTAAGGACTTAGTTAGCTCATGTGAGGGTTGTAGGCAACTAAAACTTGACAATGAATCTTTAAATGTCAAGTGTGCTAATGTTGCTAAGGACTTACTAGCTAAGTCATAAGAAAGTTGCTTGTGATGTGCTGAGATTGAGGGGGACTTGGATAAATTCGAAGTCGTACATAGGAATAAGTTTGAGGCCCAGACCATTAGGATTAGAAATGCCCCTTGCATTTTGTAACACCCTAAAATTTGCAAATAAAATTATTTTATGGCTATTTGTGCTTTTTCTAATTTTCTGGATTTATTTGGATTTTCCTGGATTTATTTAGAATTTCCAAAAACAATTTATATTGGCTAATTTGTGAAAAGTATTTATTTAAAGCCAAAGTCAAAATAAAGTTTTGCCAAAAATATTTTATTTGAGTTCAGAATGTCTCAAAGTATTTATGAGAATTATCTGGGATTTTTCCTAATATTTTAATTGCTTAAAACAGATTAAACTAATTTCTGTAATTATTTTAAATCGTAAAGCGTTAGAAAATTCTCGTGAGCGATCTTGGCCGAGCCCTAGCACGTCATGTGGCGTGAGCCAGTAGCGTGCGGCCCGTTCGGCCCGCTTCGCCGCCTCCTTCACGCTCGACCGTTGGATTTCCATCGGGCGGCCTTCTTCATCGCGAAACCCTAGCGCTGCGAGCCGTTGGATCGGGATCGTGCTTCCGAGATTACTTCGCATTAATTTTGGTAAGAGTGGATCGTATCCTTTAATTTTGGAAAGGGCGGATCAGATAGTATCGGCTGAGATCTAATCGTGACCGCTTGTTGCAGATCGGACGGTTCACGGTCGTTGTCTCCGATACGGTTTCCGAACACGCCGCCGACCTGCCGCCACCGCCGCGTGATTTAGGGTTGCCATATTTGCGCGCATGCTGAGGTTATAAAAGCCGCAGCCCGCACCCCGAGGATCGGCATCCCAGTGCACATCTGCTAGCCAAGCCTCTTCGCCGGAGTCGCCGTCGTTTAGCCCCGAGAACTCGTCGTAGTTCTTTGTAGCGCCGCCGCTCATTTTCTCGCCGTTTCGCCGCCGTCAAGCCTCCATCCACCGTGTGGGTTCCAGTTTTGGGTTCACTGCATCAAGCCGCACCGGAGCTGCCACCTCTTAGTCACTGGAAGGAGCTAGTTCGTCGTCGGACCCGTCGTTGTCTTCGTCTTTGGGAACTCAATGCCGCCGCGACATCGACTGCTTTGAGCTTCGCGCAGCCATCGGATCTCCACCGAACCATCCAGATCGCGCCACGTCTTCATCGTCAGCAGTGTTCTGCTCGGGTAAAGCTCTGGTCGTTAGATTTAATCGGACGTTCGGGATTGAGCCGCGTGTGCGTAGTGCGTTGGCCGTTGGATTGTCTCGCGGATGTGCGACGCGTGTCGGTGCGGGTACCGAAGCGTCGTGCACCGGGTGCACCGTGGATAGGCATGTGCCGTGGATATGGTCCATAGACCGAGCGACGTGGCGCAATTTGATTGGCCCACGTGTCGCGAGGACGCATATGTCGATATCGGTGGTCCACAAAGACGATATCTCGAGTCCACGGTGGACCAGCGTGATTTCGTGGACTAGGTCCATGCGCCAAAGCCACGTGTCCATCTCTGATTGGTCCACGTGTCGCTTGCGCAGTAAATCGAGTTTTTTGTATAAAAATAATTCTGGAAATTCGGTTTTTCTAATTTCTGTATTTTCAGTATTTATTCAAACTTCAAAATGCCATATCTTTTGTATTTTAACTCGGATTTGAGTGATTCAAATTTATAAAAATTTGTAAAATCAAGATCTATTTATTGGTGAATTTTATTTTATTTTTGGAGTTTGTGTTATCTCTATTTTGGTGTTTATTTGATATTTTAGCATCATTTCGCGTAGACGTTGAACTTCTCGGTGATCCGGAGGAAGATTCGTCGCTTCAAGATCCAAGCTCAGAGCAAGACCAGCACCTACTCTAAGGCAAGTTGTGCTTTGACCATGTTGCACCTAATTTCACAAAATTGCTATTTTGTCTCTTAAAATTTATGCATGATACTTTATGTGTATAAATGATTTCAATTAATCTAGGAATTAGATAATATGCCTATTTGAATTAAATCATACCTTGTCAATTATATGACATGATCTAATTGTCACTCTAAGATGGTTAATTAATAGTTGGTTAATATTGATAATCAACATGGGCTAGTTAGACCGTCATAGATTGCTTAGCCGTGCCACATCATCACATGTGTCCGAATGTTGATACTTAATCTTGACTAATGGAATATGGAACAATGTTTAAGAATTGGTGTGTCATGTGTTGTCACATAGTGATATCAAGTTGTCGTAGCGAGGAGGTCACACAACAAGATTGAAATGTTGGTGGCACGTGGTGCTTGGTAATCAACTAGGGTGGTAATCATTTAGATTGGGGCAAGTGGCAAGGGGCAGTGTGCCAAGGTGGGCCAGGATTGGCAGGGGTATGTGGAAGTCTTGCCTTAATCACTTTAAGGACTTAACCTTGCAAGCCTTTGACCTGAGTCTTTCTTGCAACCACATGTCTGGAATGGGACAGCCTAGCTGAGTAATTTGTGAACCCTAGATTTCGGTACTGTCGTGGTGAATAGTGAGTCCCAGGTTTACGATTAAACTCACATGGTGCAAGAGGGGGGCCCTATTGTGGTGGTTTAACCCTTCAGTGTTGAAACCTTAGCGAGCAGAATTGGGTCGAGATGTAGCATTGTAAAGGCTTTGTTATGATCACTCGCCTTGGTGGTGTTTGGTTGTATCGCGTGGGTAAAGTGCATAACCTTTGCAAAGTGTACAATCTATTCGAATAGCCGTGCTCACGGTATTGGGCAATGCTCGGGAATTACAGTTAAGGGTTAGACTTTTGTTAAACAAAAACTTATTGGGATGGCAGGGTGCCATGGAGAATGGAAATTGATTTAGGATTGGAAACTTGGTTTACTTCAGAAATGCTGAATCTATTAATTACTGTTATTTGTTTTACTGTTTTCAATATATTTACTGTATTCTTGTTAAATGCCGCTTTACTGCAAAATAACCATATTAGCCATTCCTTTGGATTAAGCCAAGCATATAGAATATTAGACTTGCATTGCTATGCACAACTTGTTGAGTGCTTTATGTACTCACCCCAACAACAACTTCAGAAGAGGAAGAATCTATGCCTTTCGTGGAGGAAGATTATATGGGTGCGAATGCTTAGGGTTTGAGCCTCGTCGGTTACTGCGGTGAGCTGGGAGTCGCTACGCTATATATTTTCCATTGCTACTTATTTGCTATTTCTTTTATAAATACGTGTGGCAATAATCATGTAAGACAATAGTTATTATTAATTATTAAAGTTATGCTATATTCCGCTGTGTATGACTGTGATAGCATCTATGTTGAGCCTGTGTGCACTAGCGTGATCCTGGACTAGTGCGGTATACACAGAGGGTCCGGATTTGCAAATATGGGTCCCGACATGTTTCTTGTGAGGCCCTCAAAATTGAGGCAGCCGTGCTGAGGGAGAAAAATGCATGTGCTGGTAGTTCTTCTCTTTCTGGTTCTTCTTCCTCTTCTCTTCCCTGTTCTTCATGTGCCTCTTTCTTTCGGGAGTGTGAGTATCTCATGAGCATTCTCGAGATGTTTGTTGGAGGCAAGAAGAAGCTCAATCTCATTCTAGACCAATCCAAGATTAGCTGATTCAATCAGGGTCTAGGATTTGCTACTTGGAGCACGCTAGGGCGCATCCTCCCACTAGTGTGAATGGCTCCAAGAGTGGTGATATCATGGTAGCTCTCAGGTTGAGTTGTGTTTAGATCTGCTGGGGTTGTCCATGAGATCTTTGATCAGAAGGTTGCTCCTTCTGCTACTTCTGCCTCTCGCAAGGTGAAGTGTACTTGCAGCTTCTGTTAGAATGATGGACATTTGGCTGATTTCTACTTCAGGCATGCCAAGATCGCAAGGCGTGAGCGTGTGGTTGCTCTTAAGGGTATTTAGGGTCATCCCCAGACTCTGAGTGCTCCTAAAGCACACACTGCTTCTAGATAGGTTAGAAAGTCGCCTATTTTTGGGCAGGGTCCAGGACTCGGTTTTCAGGCTGTTCAGTCGAGTTTTAGTTATGAAGCTGTTCATAGTCAGTCTTTTGGCCATCGTCTTGATATTCCTCATTTTTTCTATCAAGGTAGATATCAGCGACGTGAGGTGTTTTCTGGTAGGAGATTCAGGCAGCCTAACTGGGATGGTCCAGCTTTTGCACCATGGCGGGCCAACCCAGTTTCAGCTCCTAGATCTTCTGCTATTGCTAGTTCTGATCTCATAAGGGTTGAGGCGTAAGAGAGACCCTAGAGTCTAGTCTTCTTCTTTGGCTGGTACCTTGAAGGGTCATGTGTTTCAGTATTGGGTTCCAAGGTCTTCACTTTATCCCAGTACTGAGTCATCTCTTTCTTCTATGACTTGATCAGGTTCGTCGGATGGGGAAGGGAGAGGTTTGGATTGTTGACTCCAGTTGTTCTCGTCATATGACCCGGTGATGAGTTGATTACTTTTGGGGATGCTTCCTTAGGTACACTCATTGCTAAGGGTACCATTTGCATAAATCAAAATTGCATTCTTAAGGATGTTGCCTTAGTAAGTAAGCTACAGTATAATTTGCTCTCTATTTCTCAGCATATTGATGACTCTTTCGAGGTAAGCTTCAAGAGTAGTGCCTATAGAATCCTCGATTCTTCAGGAGAGTTAGTTTGCAGGATTTCAAGATATGGGAGTCTTTCGTGCTGATTTTTCTGCTTCTTCTGGAGACTCACTTCGCTGTTTGATTGCTTCAGAGTCCCGTGATCTCTCCTTCTGGCATAGGAGACTTGGTCACATTGGATTTGATCATTTGACCCGATATAGCAGCCACGACCTCTTTTGTGGTTTGCCTAAACTCAAGATGGTCAAAGACTTGGTTTGCTCTCCTTGCCGACATGGCAAGATGATTGCTGCTTCTCATCCACAGTCACTGTTGTGATGACTGATGCACCAGGATAGCTTTTGCATATGAACACTGTTGGTCTAGCAAGAGTGCAGTCAATGGGTGGGAAGTGGTATGTTCTTGTCATTGTTCATAATTCTTCGAGGTACTCTTGGGTGTTTTTCATGGCCTCGAAGGATGAGTCTTTACCCATTTTAGGGTTTGGTTCATAGATTGTCTTTTGAGCTCCCTAGTGCCTTACGAGCTATATGCAGTGACAATGGCATGGAAATCAAAAACTCCTATTTTAAGAGTTTTTGTGTGGAGTATGGTTTAGAGCATCAGTTCTCCTCTCCCTACATCCATCAGCAAAATGGCGTAGTAGAAAGGAAGAACAGGACCCTGATAGAGATGGCCTCTGTAAGGACCCGAATCCACTGATTCGAACCCACTGTGTTTACCGCACTAGTCCCAGGATCAACGCTAGTGCACACAGCTTAACATTGGTACATATCACATCATACACAACGATAATAGAATAATAGTTCATTTATTGATATAGCTAAATGTATGATCTTATGACCAACTTACATTATTAAGCCACGCAGGGCAAGACTGAAAATATAAACTAGTAATTAGCGGTGGAAAGTAGGAAGCGTAGTTAGCTCATCAGTTCATCGGAGGCAACCGACAAGGCTCGGACCCTAATGACTCGTGTCTTCACGGACTTCATCTTCCAACACAGTGTAGATTCTTCAACCGTTGATTATTGTTGTTTGGCAAGGGTGAGTACTTAAAGCACTCAACAAGTTGTGCTGAGAATGCAATTCTATGTATCTATATGTAAGGCTTATTCCAATGGATAGGCTATCATGGCTATTTTGCAATAAGCGGCATTTATGAACAAATACAATAAATAGATTGTAAAGAATGTAAAACAAATAACGATAATAAATTCAATATTTCTTAAGTAAACCAAGTTTCCAATCCTAAGTCAAATTCCATCTTCCATATGGCATCCCGCCATCCCAACCATGTTGTCCAATTAATTAAGCTAACCCTTAACTGTAATTTCCGAGCATTGCTCAATCACCGCGAGCACGGCTATCCGAATAGTTTACACTCTGCAGAGGTTATGCACTTTACCCACGTGATACAACCAAACACCACCAAGGCGAGTGATTATAACAAAGCCTTTACAATGCTCTGGCTTAACCCGATACTACCCGCTAAGGTTTCAACACTGGTGGGACTGGTTACCACATCTAGGGCCCCCCTCTTGCGCCATGTGAATTACTCCATAACTCGGGAACTCACACAGACCACGATAGTACCAAAATTAAGACATTGCAAATTACTCAGCTAGGCTGGCCCATACCAGACATGTGGTTGCACGATAGACTCAGATCAAAGGCTTGCAAGGTTAAGTCCTTAGTGTGATCAAGGCAAGACATCCACATACCCTCTGCCCATCGGGCCCACCTTGGCATCCTCGCCTTGTCACTTGCCCCAATCTAAGTTATTATCACCCGTTGATTACAAGCACCACGTGCCATCAACAATTCAACATCGTTGCGTGACATGACTCGCCACAACAACTCAATCTCATCGTGTGATCCCACATGACACACAAGTTCATAATATTGTTCCATATTCCATTAATCAGGATTAATTATCAATGATTCTGACACATGTGATGACGTGGCAAGGCTAAGCAACTAATACGAACTAATCCTCCAATGTTGATCATAATTACTAATCAACTATATTAAACCAATCTAGGGTGACAATGGATCATGGCATACAATGACAAGGTAGGGTATAGATCAATCTGTATATTAGCTACGCCCAATCTAATTTGAAACAATTGTATATTTGAAATATATGCAATAGGGTAAAACAAATATAGCAATTTTATAAACATGGGTTCAACATGATCAAGCACAACTTGCCTTGGAATAGGTCCTGATCTGGTTCGGAACTTGCTCTTGAGTTGTTGGATCTTCCTCCAAGCGTCGCACAATTCAACGTCTACGCTGCATCAAGAAGAAAAGCAAATAAATACCAAAACAGAGAGCAAATGAACTCCAAAAATCAATTAAAATTCACCATTAAATAGATCTCAATTTTACAAATTTTTAGAAATTTGAATCACTCAAATCCGAGTTACGATGCAAAAGATATAGCCTTTTGAAGTTTGAATTAAATACTGAAATTGCAAAAATCAGAAATTCGAAATTAACAGATTTATTTTTCATCCGAAAACCGAATTATTGCGCAAGCGTGACATCCTGGCGGCGTCAGCCCTGGCGCCCACCAATCGAGAACTTGACACGCGTCTGGGCGTATGGACCGGTCCACAGAACCTCCTCTGGTCCATCGTGAACGCGCGCGGCGCCTCGATACCGCGCCGCAGCGTCTTGATCCGATTGGTTGCGGCGCCGTCCGCCGATCGCGCGACACGCGCACGCATCTATGGTCCGATCAATCGAACGGCGACAGACACCGTGGACGCGGTTCAATCTTCCCGTTCGCTCGGATCCGACGGTCAAAAACTCACCCGAGACTAATGGCGGCGCGGCGAAGAAAACCACAGGAGATGAGGAAGAAACCACAGCGGCGGTGTTCGGCGTGTCCCGGCGTGAAGAAGTGGCGCGATCGACGCGGCACACTCCGGCGAAGTTCAGATCTTGAACCAAAACGCCGAAAAGCGAAGCCGTGGCGCGACTTGAGCAAAAACGCGGCGACTTCGGCGCTCTACTCCGCGAGCTCCTCTGCGCGCTTTACGGCGATCCTCGCGAAACCCTTCCGACCGTAAGACGCGGGCACAGGATGAACCTCGGGGCCTACCTCGCCTATTTATAGCCTCGGCAAGCGCGCTAGAAGCGAAACCCTAGATCCTAACGGCGGCGAACGTGCGGCGGCGGACTCGAGTCCTTCGCGGAGGCGACAACCACACGCCGTCGACCGCTACCAACGGTCGAGGATCACGCGGCCTCGATCTAATCTTAACCGCCGCGATTTCTTTCCAACGGCGATGATCCGCCCGAGTCCCGAACCGTGACGACAAGATCCCACGTGCGATCTTGATCCAGCGGCGAGACGTGATTTCCGGCAGCCAAGCGGGCGCTTCTCGAGCCACCAGCGCAAGATTACAGGCCGAGCCCATTCTTCGCTCAAAGGTTTTTCAAAAGGTTTTCCAATTAAATTAATCACGAAATTCATTTTATTTATTTTAGGCAATAAAATAATCGGAAAAATCCAAGAAAAATCTCAAAAATACTTTGAGACATTCTGGACTTCAATAAAATATTTTTGGCAAAACTTTATTTTAACTTTGCACAGATTTAGATAGATTTGAATAAAAGGCAATAAACTTGATTTCAAATTAATTCAAATAAATCCAGAAAAATCCAAATAAATTCCAGAAAATCATAAATGCACAAATAAGAAATAAAAACTTAATTAAGCCAAATTTTGGGATGTTACAGCCAAGATGATGCTAGACGAGTACAACACTGCTAGGAAGTTTTGGGCTGAGGTAATAGCTACTGCTTGCCATGTTTCTGATCGCATATTCTTGAGAGCACATTTGCACCGCACTTCTTACGAGTTGAGGTATGGGTGAAATCCCAGTGTTTCTCATTTTCATGTGTTTGGTTGCAAGAGTTTCATTTTAAAGTTTGGTAACCTGGATAAGTATGAGTCTCGTTCTCCTGATGGTATCTTTCTGGGTTATTCAACTTTTTCTCGTAGCTATAGGGTCTGGAGTTGCGATGCGCATAGGATCATAGAGACCTACGAGGTGACCTTTGATGAGGCTAGCCTAGGAGCTAGACCTGACATTTTAGGCTCTTCTTCCACCTTCGAGACCATCTTTGTAGAGGATGAGGATGATGGAGATGATGATGTTCTACCTGATATAGTCCCTTCTACACCTGAGGTACCTCCTGTTTCCATTTCTGCACCTTAGGGAGACCAATCCTAGCCTTCTGACTCTCATTCCGCTAGTGGCTCTGATCCTACCTCTTATGTGCATGAGGTAGAGGCCACTTCTATTTTTGAAGCCATAATTGTTCCTACATTGGACGAATTGACGCCAGAACAGTGTAAGGAAATCGAAGATCGGAAGGCCGCGTTGGAAGGCATGATGCTGGGTTACTACAAAAAACCCAACGCGGCATCGCTCAAAAGACCGAATTGTCGACGGTCAACGCCCTCAGCGGCGTAGGGATCGCTAATAGCCCGGTAAATCAATATGTGACTACGCAAGCAGAGTTATCGGCTATGATTGAATAATCTGTACACCATGCCTTGATTAATCAATCATCGGCTTTAGTCACTACTCTGGAGAGTTGGCTTCGTCTAGAGGCGTTCTCGATCCACTGCAGACGTTACCAAACTACCATGTTTATTCAGTACCTCAAAGCACTCAAAACCAGGTCATTGGTGCAAAACTGTCGGCTCCAATTCCATCAATGATGTCGATTCAACCCACTGTTCTATCACACGAAACTCGTCCTAGAGAAGTAGTATATTATCAAGCATACACTGATGCCACCAAGTTTAAAGCGTCAGCTAATTTGCCACCGTCAGCTCTGTTCTTCGCCTTCCCACAATCAGTCCCACAGCTGATTGAGTCTAATAGATATGCTCAGCACCATGAGCCAATTCCACCCAGGAATCTGGTTCCGCACAAGGTGGTAACTTTTACAAAACCCTTTGTCCCATTGCCAGAGCAGCCGGTTAGGAGAAGCGATGGGTATGATCAATTCCCTCAACATCCGTCGGTTCCACCTAATCGGCAGCCCGAGCTCCCATGGGCTGACCAGATTTCTACTGTGTTGAGAGATCAATTTGGCTTACAGCCAAAGGGTAGAGTCATCGGCTATAGAAAGCCACATCCTGATTATATAGATCGCATGCCATATCCACAGAATATTAAAGTTCCTGATTTTGCCAAATTTTTTGGGGACAATTCGGTCACAACTTTAGAGCATGTCGGACGCTTTATTGTTCAATGTGGTGAGGCAGCTCAGTCCGATGGGCTGAAAATTAGATTATTCCCCTTGTTTTTATCAGGAGCTGCTTTCACTTGGTTTACTAGTTTACCTCCAAATTCGATTTGGAAAGCTGATTCCATGAGTACTTTTTCTCCGGCAGTCTGGAACTCAGGATTTCAGATATAAGATCTATCCGATAGAAATTTGGGGAATCGGTAACTGACTACATTACGAGGATTAGGGAAGTTGGAAATCGATGCTTTAGTGTTACACTGCTTGATAATCAACTGGCCGATTTAGCTTTCCAGGGGTTAATTCCCCCACTTAGGGAGAAGTTTGGTGGGCAGGAGTTCACCGACCTAAGTCACTTGCTTCATCGCGTGTCGGCTCAAGAAAGCCGATATCCTGACAATAGGGGGTTCTGAGATAAATTTAAAGTAAATGGTAACAACAAGGGAAAGGATAAGGCCAAGGTTAATATAGTCGATTATTACTCGGGTGAAACCTCTGAAGATGATGAGGCAGAGGTGAATATAGTCGAATGGGTCAAGGGTTCCAAAAAGTCCTTGGTCTGCTCATGGCTTAAGCCAACTAAAAATAAGTCGGAGGTCAAATATGTGTTTGATGTGTCCAAATGCGATTATATTTTTGATTTATTATTGCAAGAGAAAATAATACGATTGCCTGAAGGACACGTCATACCGTCGGCAAACGAGATCAAGAAGCAAAGGTATTGCAAATGGCATCATTCCTTTTCTCATAATACTAACGATTGCAATATTTTTAGCCAGCAGATCCAGTCGGCTATTGAAGATAGTCGACTAAAGTTTGAAGATGAGCCGACCATGCAAGTGGACATTAACACGTTCCCCATAAACATGGTACAATGTTCACGCAAGGGGAAAGAGCCTATGCACGATGAGGGATCAAAACAGACTCGACGAGTTGATGTTCGATCGACCTCCAATGGCGACAAAACCTTGAAGATCACGATTGGTTCACTACAAATAGAAGCCGATCACGAAGGCAAGACCTCAAGAATGGTAAAGCCAAAGGGGGATCTGCAAGTTGGTCAATGGTATAAAGCTGAAAGATCGCCACCAGAGAAGCCGATCAATAGGCCTAGGCCAACGTTTTCACAATTACTGGAGAAATACGAAAGGATAAATAGTCAACCCCGATATCCTCTGCGTCGGCCAGCCAACCTATATTGGCCGAGAACCTGGAAAAGGCTCATCAAAGGTTTCCCTTTTGACAGTTTTGTTGGGAAAGGGGAATAGCACTGCCATCACCATACTCTTGCACGATGGAACACTATCCCCGAGTCGATTGACCAAGACGATCGGCTAAAGATCGATTATCCGAGCCGATACGGGATCGTCTTAGCAAGACTTAAAGAAAGCCGATTCGGGAAAGGATTTCTCTACCAGATCAACCAAAGGTGCAGGTGGAGGAATTAAGCTGTGTGATGAAGGAAGATTTGACTGGAAAAGTACGTAAGCCGGTCGAACCTAAACCAAGGTGGTGCCCGTTGGGTCTTAGCCGATCGCAATGCAGACGACATCAGAGGTTAAGTACTCAAGAAATTAGAGAGGCCGAACATGAAAAACAGAAAGACCAAATGTCCAATGAACTTCGGCCAATTGAAACCGTGAACAAAGAATGGAGGAGGAAAGATCAGATTAAAGAAGAAATAGATTCAGCCGAGATTTGGGTTTGCCCATGATTCAAGATGATACGCCTCCAATCGACATCAATATGGTGTTCACGCTGCCAGCCATGTTTAGGATCAAAACTGAATCGGCTAAAAAAACCTTTGCTCAGCTGTGTTTGGGTGCTAAAGATGCAGTATTTGAGAAACCATGTGATGCTCATTGGCATCTGAAGCCGTTGTATCTAAAGGGTCACATAAACGGCAAGCCGATCTCCAGAATGCTGGTGGATGGTGGAGCAACTATCAATCTGATGCTGTATAACACGTGCAAAAAGCTAGGTAAGACCGACGAAGACTTAATCAAGACAAACATGGTATTGAATGACTTCACAGGAGATCCCACCGAGGCTAAAGGCGTCATGGTCATGGAGTTTACTGTCGGCAGTAAAACTTTGCCGACTGCTTTCTTCGTTATTGATGCCAAGGGCAACTATAGCGTGTTACTTGGACGAGACTGGACACATGCGAACTATTGCATCCCATTAACTATGCATCAACTGCTTGTCCAATGAAATGGAGACGAAGTAGAGGTCATTCTAGCCGATACATCGGCTCATATTGCTATGACTAGTTCAGATGCAAATTGGCCGAACGAAGAGGCCAAATGCATATCGGGTAAAGCACTGGACGATTGTGATTTTACTTGCATCGGTAAAACAGGACTTATGCCGATCAGTGTCAAACTAGGCACATTTGATCGGGCAAATGAGGTTTTGCGCCGATGGGGTCAAAGCAAGTGATGAGGGTTTTACAAGATAAAATGCAAAGCTATTGGCAAATAATAGATAGCTATGAGGCCATCAAAGATTTCGAAGAAATGGAAAGGTTAGGCCAAGGATTTACATCGACAGATCTACTTGAGGAAATTGACATAGGAGATGGCGATAGGAAAAGACCTACTTTTATTAGTGCAAGGTTAGATGTAGCATACAAGGAAAAGTTGGTTAAAATTCTTAAGAAGTATAAAGATTGTTTTGCTTGGGAATACTATGAGATGCCTAGCTTAAGTCGATAGCTTGTTGAACATCAAGTACCTATTAAGCTAGGATATCGGCCATTTAAACAATATCCCCGATGTTTTAATTCGACTTTGTATAACATTATAAAGGAAGAAATAGAGAGATTGTGGGAAGCCAAGTTTATCAGGCCTTGCCGATATGCTGAATGGGTCTCTAATATTGTTCATGTTATGAAGAAAAATGGCAAGCTCAGGGTATGTGTTGATTTTAGAGATTTGAATAAAGCTACTCCAAAAGACGAATATTCGATGCCAATAGCCGATATGCTTATCGATGCTGCATCAGGAAATAAGATTATCAGCTTTCTGGATGGAAATGCTGGATATAATCAAATATTCATGGCAGAAACCGATATACCAAAGACTGCTTTCAGATGCCCTAGTGCTCTAGGGTTATTTGAGTGGACAGTTATGACGTTTGGTTCAAAAAATGCTGGTGCAACTTACCAGCGAGAGATGAATTTAATCTTTCATGATTTAATCGACCATATAGTTAAAATTTACATCGATGATGTTGTTGTGAAATCCAAAGATGACTTACAACATCGGGCGATTTAGAGACCGTTTTCAATAATATGAGAGTGCACGGCTTAAAGATGAATCCTTTCAAACGTGCGTTTGGCGTATCAGCTGGCAATTTTTAGGTTTTATGGTCCACGAGAGGGGAATTGAAGTTAATCAAGAGAGAGTCAAGGCCACAGCCAAAACGAAGCCGCCTACATGCAAAAATGTGTTGCAGAAGTTGATCGGCAAAATTAACTACCTACGGCGGTTCATCTCGAATCTTTCAGGTCAGATTCGCGCGTTTACTCCATTGTTAAAATTGAAGGACAATCAGGAATTCGTTTGGGGAGCCAATCAACAAAAGGCTTTCGATGAAATTAAAGAGTACCGGACCAACCCTCCAGTATTAGCCACACCACAAAAAGGGATTCCGTTCAAGTTATACATATCGGCTGAAGACGGAATGATAGGAGCAATTTTAGCACAGGAAGTCAATGACAAAGAGAGAGTGATTTTCTGTTTAAGCTGACAATTGTTGGGTGCTGAAATTAGGTACCCCTTCGTGGAGAGACTATGCTTATCTTTATATTTTGCCTGCACAAAATTGTGACGTTATATTTTATTGTCGGCTTGTAAGGTAGTCTGCAAGACCGATGTTATCAAATATATGCTGCCAGCCCGATTTTGCGAGGTCAACTTGGCAAATGGGCTTATGCCTTGATAGAGTTCGACCTATTGCATGAATCGGCTAAAGTGGTTAAAGGACAAGCAATAGCTGATTTTATAACAGGATATGAAACTACTACCAATCTAGTTTCTGTTGCTCCTTGGGAGCTATATTTTGATGGATCGGTGTGTCGAGAAGGTAATGGCATTGGTATATTGCTCATTTCTCCTAAGGGACTTAACTTTGAGTTCGTATTTCGGTTAAATAGCCGATGCTCCAACAATCAGGCAGAGTATGAGCATTGCTTAAAGGCCTACAGTTGTTGGAAACTATCAGGGTAAATGCTGTGGAGGCCTATGGTGATTCCTTATTAGTCGTGCAACAGATTAAGGGAGAATACCAATGCTACGATGAGATATTGCTTAAGTATTTGGGACAATGTCTTGATACGATCGGATCGTTCACTTCATTTTCTATTGGTCACATTCCCCGAGAAATGAACAACAAGGCTAACTTATTAACTCAACAAGCATCAGGTCACAAAGATTTTAGCTGATATCCAATGCTCGAGCCGATTGACAATGCAATAATGTGTGCTGATATTGTCGACTTGAGAATGAAAATAAAAGAATACCTGATTGATACATCTAAGCCAACAGAATGCAAAGTTAGGCAGCAGGCATTAAAGTATGTTGTCTTAAACGAGGTTCTATATTATCAGACATTAGAATGATTGCTACTAAGGTGCCTTGGAGCTGATGAAGCCAAAATAGCAATTGTGGAATATATGGAACCAGGTATCTCCATGACCGGCCCAACGTCACCTGAGGAAAAGACAGGCCCAAAGGCTGTGCCCCACGCCAAGCTCAGTTGCCGTATGGAAGAGGGAGCACATCCTATAAACAGTTATGTATATTTAGATATAAAAGATACGGTTGTAATCCGAGTCGTTGATAGGGTAGAAAAAGATGTAAACTCTATCCTTTAACAGATTAGAATCTATTAACCGATCGGGAATCTCCTAACCGATCAGGACTCTGTAAGTCGCACCACCCCCGGTATATAAGGGAGAGGGCGGGCAACAACAAGGATCAATCCATAGAGCATAGCACACTTCATATCGCCCAGAGCACATTGCGCTTTGAGCAATCTTAGATCCAAGAGATCCGTATAATCCTAGCACACAGGATTAGGGTATTACCTCCATCGCTGACGGCCTGAACCTGTCTAAACCCTTGTCTTGTGTGACCTTCGAGTTTGAGATCTAGCACCTGCACCATAAATTCATTATCGACTACAAAATTCGACAGTTGGCGTGCCAGGTAGGGGAAGCGCTATAATCTTTTTCCTACAGACTCGATGGCAGCGATCGGCGGATTCATCGCCACCTTTGTCTCCGGGCAAGCCTTCCGCTTCGGAAGTTTGGATTTCATCGCGGATACGCGCGGAGAGCTTGTATGCCTGGTCCAAAGCCATATCCAATCTGGTGAAGATTAGACCAGCCCGTCTCAGGCATGCCACTCTGACTCACTCAGAAAACCAGTCGGCGTTGTGAAGAATTGCAACGATTTTGACGGCGTCTTCGCGATCGAGGAGCAGGGGACCGATCACCATCGAGAAGACCAAGAGGCCACGGAGGAAGATCGCCTTCGTAAGGGTAAGGAGGTGCAGGTGCGATCTCTTCGATCGCACGGCCGTAATGTCCGCAAGGATATCGTGCAGTCCAGGTTCGGAGACCAATCCGTCTTCCGCACACCGATGTAGAACGTCGTCACTTCTAAGACGCTTCTCGACACGCTGGACCCGATGATTGCATCGGATAGCCCAACGGCCCCGACTGTGGCCCAGATCAAGGCCATGGTGACGGCGGCAGCAATCCAGCAGAATCAGGAAAAGCCGGTAGGTGAGGCGCACTCGCGCTCCCACGCGGCTACTCGCGTCGCCAGCAGTCGGACCGCAACCAGTCGGAATACCGGCAGTCGGCGCCATACGCCACCTCTCGGCGATGCACGCCAAATTATCAACTGCGACCTCCGTCAAGACATCACCGCTAGACGGCAGGAGCGGGATGAAGAAGAATGACGAGGGCACCATGACGATTACGAGCGATTCGGCACTGGCCGTGATCTACGAGGCAATCAGAGGTACGACGACCATGACGACCATAGGGACTATCATCGCCGGGGTCGGGACTACGACGACCGTCGAGTCATGAGCTTGCCGTGCTGAACTCCGCCTCATCATGATGAGAGACCTATCGGGATCCGAGCATTTACTCCTCGGCTGCGCCGAGTGGTATGGCCCGACGGATTCAACCCCAACGGCATCATAAAGTTTGACGGGGAGCGAGATCCTAAAGCTTAGCTACAGGTCTACACCCTGGTAGTTAAGGCCGCCGGGGGCAATCAAAACGTGATGGCAAATTATCTACTGGTCAATCTCACCTCCTCAACTCAAGCTTGGCTCACAGGGTTACCGGCGAACTCGGTGGATCCTGGAGCAATCTCTGCAAACAATTCATCGCGAACTTTCAGGGAACCTACGAGAGGCCTGGCACCCCGTGGGACCTCTACCTGCTTCATCAGAAGAAGGACGAGACGCTGAGAGACTTCATCCGGTGTTTCATGCAGAAGAAGAACACCATCAGGGATGTATCTGAAGCGGTGGTGGTAGCGGCCTTCCAGAAAGGGGTAAGTGATCCTGATCTAATCAAGAAAATGTCCAGGAAACCCCCGACATATGTGAAGGAGATATTCGCGCTGGCCGACCGCTACGCCACGGCCTCAGATGCCCTGGCTGAACGCCAAGAGGAACGCCCACATCCGAAGAACAAAGGCGATAAGCCCCAGTCCTCCAATCACAAGGACAACAAGCAGAAGGGCAAAGAGCTAGTAGCGATGGCCGAGCGCAGCCGGCCCCGAGCCATGAGGAGAGAAGCGCCCGACTACAGCACCGTCATGGAAGCGATCTGTCCCTTCCACCCTAAAGGAAAGCACACCGCCAAAGACTGCTTCACCTTGAAGCGTTTTGCGCGGGAGAGCAACAAAGAGCCGGCTCCAGCCAAGGAAGAAACGGCCAAGAAGAAGGATCTTAATGACGAAGACGATTTTCAAGAGCCTAAGCACGAGTTGAATTACATATACGGGGGCTCCACCGGATACGAGTCCAAGCGGAAGCAAAAGCTTACCGCTCGGGAGATCAATGCGGTGGAACCAACGGCCCCCCAATATCTGAGGTGGTCCGAGGTACCAATCTCCTTCGACCGATCGGACCACCCCAACCGGGTTCTACATCCGGGTAAGTTCCCTCTAGTGCTCGACCCTGTTATCTGCAGTGTGAGGTTCAAGAAGGCCTTAATCGATGGAGGGAGTGGACTCAACGTCTTATTCTCCAAAACTTTCAACGACATGAACATTCCTCACTCTGAGCTGAGGCCTAGCACTCTGCCTTTCCATGGTGTAATCCCTGGAGCGTCATCGTTTCCGCTCGGGCAGATTTCTTTGCCCGTCACCTTCGGCACCAAGGACAACTACCGGACTGAGTACATAAATTTTGAGGTAGCAGACTTCGAGACGGCGTATCACGCTATCTTGGGAAGACCCGGATTGGCACGGTTCATGGCCATTCCGCACTACACCTACTTGACGATGAAGATGCCGGGACCAAGGAGCGTCATCACGGTCCGCAACGACGTCAAGCGGTCCCTGGAATGTGACCGAGAGAACCATGAACTTGCCGAGTTGCAGGAGGCAGCCGACGAAAGAAAGGAAATCCAAGCGGAAGCGGTTACGTTGCAGGAAGAATGCGATGTCCCGTCCAAGACGAAGGCCACGTCAGGAATGAAGATTGGCGAAGGAACCAAGAGAATCAACCTCGACCAGTCCGACTCGTCCAAGACAACTCTGATCGAGACAGGGCTCGAAGGTAAATAGGAAAGCACGCTCGTCACCTTTATTCAAACTAACAAAGACATATTTTCCTAGAAACCATCCGACATGCCGGGTGTTCCTAGGGAGGTGATTGAGCACTCCTTACACATCGACGAGAAAGCAAAAACCCATCAAGCAAAGGCTTCGGCGATTCGCTCCAAATCGCCGGAACGCCATCAAGCAGGAGATCACCAAGCTATTAGCTGCATGTTTCATCAAAGAGGTGTATCACCCCAATTGGTTAGCAAATCATGTACTAGTTCAAAAGAAGAATAAAACTTGGCGCATGTGCGTTGATTATACTGATCTCAACAAGGCATGCCCGGCGATCCTTTGGGCTGCCCCGAATCGATCAGGTGGTTGACTCGACCGCCGGGTGCGAAATTTTGAGTTTTCTCGATGCCTACTTAGGTTACCATCAGATTCGCCTAAGGGCGGAAGATCATATCAAGACTTCATTCATCATGCCTTTCGGAGCCTTTTGCTATACCACGATGGCTTTCAGATTGAAAAACGCTGGTGCAACGTAGCAGCGCAATTCAGCATTGTTTTCACGCCCATCTCGGACGCAACGTGGAAGCATACGTGGACGATGTTGTGGTGAAAACTTGGGAGAAGAAGGACCTTATCACCGACCTAACCGAGACATTCGAGAGTCTAAGGGCCTTCAGCATGAAGCTTAACCCCAAGAAGTGTGTTTTTGGACTATCTTCGGGAAAACTGCTCGGGTTCATCGTATCGCAACGAGGCATTGAAGCCAACCCGGAGAAGATCAGGGCCATATCAAATATGGAACCGTCGACTTGCCAAAAGGACGTCCAAAAGCTCACAGGATGCATGGCCTCACTCAGCAGGTTTATTTCTCGGTTGGGAATGAGAGGTATGCCATTCTTTAAACTCCTTAAGAAGCTGGACAAGTTTTAGTGGACTCCAGTGAAGAGGAACGCGGTATGCTACACTAGCACAAAAAAAATCTACCGCATAACCAGAAAGCTACTCGCAAGAAGGGGATCACAGATTAGATTACCACTAGACGCACAGTTGCGGAATCCTTCACGCGTCGATGTAGTGGATCGTCCTCGCAGCAGTCATTGCGTCGATGGAGTGGATCGACCTCGCCTCGCCGTGGATCGTCCTCCCACGCCTTGATCGCATGAGAGTCACCGCAGCGACCCACACGTCCGAGGATGGAACGCTGCGTGCGCGTGTGCAAGCACTGTCGCTCGGCGAGGCAGCAAGAGAGGAGGAGGCTAAGGTTTCGGTGAATCACTTCTAAACCGTGGAAAAGCACACCCTGCGCCCACCCTCCCCCCTCCTTATATAGCCACGAGATGAAACCCTAAACCAGGGCCCATCAGCGTGCTAAGCCCACGAGATCCATTAATTACAGATCCAATCCAAATTAATGCGTCCCGGCCCATTAAGTGTGTGCCCTGCAGGTTCAAGTATGTTTGGACATGGATTCGAAAAACTCATTTTCAATCCAATAGTTGGTAGCGGCTCCTTGCAAAGTATGCCAACTCCCAAACATACTATGATCAAATCGGATAGAACCGATCAAAAGTACTCATGTAATAATCCCTTTGCCAAGCAAATGAAGATTGAACTCAAGGCGAGAAGCATGTCATCCTTTGATGATTCAATCCATCTCTCGTATCCGTGATATATTAATAAGTTGTGATTGACTCCTCAATCACGGCGTGGCCATGCACTTCCTTAATCATATCACACGAGTGGCCTTATCATATATATCCGTTTCATTGGAGTGCCAAATTCCATCTTGACTGCTCACTTCCCTCTGCACGTTTTATAGTAAACATGAAAGCTACCTTTATAACTATCCGGTTAGGAAGTAGTGTTTGATAGCCCCAAGGAAAACTATTACACATGTAGGGAATATGACAATCTCAGGTCTAAGGATCATACATCTACTATGTATGAGATACACTGATGACACATAAGAATGAAACATTCTCGCAGTGTCCCATTGTGGGTCTATCTAACTCATGTTCTTCAACATGCGTCCACAATGTATAGAAGATATCTCCATATCCCATGATCTATGAAGCATGATCATCGATCACTACATGTGCTGATCTATTCATCGTTGTCCTATACGATGATATCCGATCAGAGATATTTATCGAATTACATCAATAAGTAAAGAGCTTCATAAGCAAGTCACATACTTGTTGATCAATACAATGATATACATTCATTGGACCAATAATCATATTATTATTCATAAACATAGTCATGTTACAATCATCTAAATGATTGCCTCAAGGGCATAACACTAACATTAAACGCTGTCGGCCAGGCTCTAAAGTTTTTGTTCCAATCTTCTATGTTGTATCCGGTAGCAGATAGGGGCAGACAAGGAATTTCTTCATTGATAACCGTATCGGCATCTAGGTTTCCTACTGGTCCTAGGTAAAATTGGTCATTGCCATTAGGAATTGGGATGAATAACTGAGAAGGATCCATTCTGGTGATCTTGGTAGGAAGCCAATTGCAAACAACTCAAGAGCTTGAGCGCGTGAAAATTACAGTGTGGGGGACGCATATTTGTAGCACGGTGAAAATCTGAAGAGGCGGGAAAAGAATCTCAAAGGACGTGAGTAGTTAAAATGCACGATGTACATATTGACATTTTTTACGGTGCCATTAAAGCAACGGTTACTGCTGAGTACATCCTAATAAGCCAACATTGTGCAAAGCCAATGATTGAGATTTTTGGAAGACAACAAGTTATCTCCCAAAAATGGGGGGCATATGTGCAAGATTTGGCAGGTATGGTCAAAATCGGCAGATTTGAGGATATTGCCGATTTTTAACTTGGAAAGGTTTAAGGATGTTTGGTAACTACAAGTATGTGAGGAAAGATCAACCGGATTGAGGCCAATACGAATCGTTTTCTGCAAGCGTGTTGTAATAGGACTCGATCGGCCGATGGGTATTAAAGATGAACGTGGGTAGACGAAAAGGTAACAACAATACAATCAATCAACTCGCATCTACTTTTCATCTACTTTTTCAATCGACTAGGAGTAGTTTTCTAATCTAGATTCTCTTGTAACTCGATTTGATCAATAAAGTTGTGCATCGCCGATCATTGATCATCTTTTGTTACGCCAATAGTTCGATTTTCTCTGATCTTGTTGCGCATCGCCTTCATCCGAATTGATCCGCATTTATCCTCTAATTAGCCTTGATTGGCTAATTAGAATTACCCTTACTTTTGATTTAATCGGCTTTCAGCTGATTAGATCTAAACTGATTGTCCCATAGGATTGGCTTTACGCTTATTTCGTATTTTTCTTATCGATTGCAGGATCAAATCGGTTGGCACGTCATGGACCAACTTGAATCAGGTGTTCGTACGGTGTGTTGTGGTCAATAAACCCTACATAGTGTTTTTGGCGCCAACAGATAGCTCCAAGTTTGTTACCCTGAGAAGTGAGCTTGGAGTCGTGTGCCCTTACGGCCTATTGTGAGGGGGAGCTGGTTTGTATACTATGTATTGTATGTTTTCTTGCAACATTTCCTTTCTTTTGTTTTTTCTCGGTGATTATGGGCTTATTTTCCTAAGTTGAGTTCAATTCACTTAGACTTCTGGTATGCTTTGCATGGACCTCTCATCTTATGCTATAGGCTGCTATCATGCACAATTAGCTGTTTTCTCTTGTCTATAGTTTGAGTTCCCTCACAGACTTATAAGTCTAGCAGGAGTTGGGCTCCCTAGGCAGATGTTGGGCTCCCTAGGTAGACAGGGTCTGTGTGCACTCCCTAGTTTGGGATCTAGAGTCAGCTTCTCTATGTCAGTCATTGGGGAAGATGAGAGCGAGTCTGAGCCGTAGTGAGTCTCTTCTATCTTTTCTATACTCTATAGCTATCCAGTTTGCAGTTTTCTCAACTTCTTCTCCTCATTCTGTATTTTCTGGTTTTTATTGAGTTCATTTGGGTTTTTGCATCTAATTCTGCTAATTACTCATTTTAACCAGATTTGTGCTTAAAATTGATTAACTTGTTGAGGGGGAGTTTGGGAATCTGTTCATGCATTTGCATATAGACTGTATTTTCTGTTTTATAAGCTTTGTCTATTATGCAAATGATTTACTCTTCATGCAATTCTGTAACATCCCAAAAATTTCAATAAAGTGGAAATATATATTTTGAATTTAAATATAATTATTTCTCAGTTTTCTTGGCATTTTGGTTTTCATTTGGATTTTCTTGGATTTTTGTATTGTGAGAAAAATCAAATACCGCCTCAAGCCAGGCTATAAATACCCCCTTTGTGTCGCCATTGAGGCCCCTCTACTCTTCTGAGTTCCATCTGAATCCATCGCATCAACTGAAGCCATCATCCTTCATTCTACCACAAGAAACTCGAAAGGGGAAATCGGTGGAGCAAGTCGAATAGGCATCAATGATGTGAGAAGGGTGCCCGATCTTTCGATGAGGTAGATAAATATCGATTCGGTGGAATTGACCCTCACGATCCGACTACAACCGCACGACGATGTTTGCGCCTTAGCAATCGCTGAACCAACTCCAAAAGGTTATTGACTATGCCGAAGGCACGGTCAACCTGAACACGAAGTTCAATTCCTGCGAACAATCAAAGAACTAGCAAGAATAAGATGAAAAGCAATCTGAAAAACAAAGGTGGGATTCCGATTAAGCTGTCTTTACAGGTGGTCAACCGACACAACTTAAGAACAGAAGTTTGCACAAGGGTTAAACTAAACTCAATGAAATCCCCGTTCTTTGGAGGCCGGCCGTGGTATAAAAAGAAGTGGGAGGGGGGAACGGCTGTTCTACCATGCCTTGATTTGTGGCTGAAAATCAGATCTTCCCTCTGATTCCTTTCCATCTTTAGCTAGGCCTCCTTCCTATTATTCTTATCTCTAAATAAAGACTCTATTACATGGTAAGGGCCAATTTATGGGTGACGCAGCACCACTCTCTTTGCTGTCGAAATCATGGAGACTTCAGGATCTTGGGGTCAAATGGAAAACTCCTTCCCTTGCTACAATCATCTTCGTGTCCATTCACCATCATCGCGGTAAGACCTTCATTCCTTAATGTAATAACACAACTGCTTCAGCAAAGATCAAATAGTTCTTCAAGTCATTAGATATACCAAGAAATGAAAGTACCTGATAATTCAGTTTACGTGCACGAGCTCGAGTGATCGGTCTTTGTATAGGATGAGGAGTTGTGGCAGCAGGTGCTGTGGGCGTACCCGAAGAAGTGATGTCCTCATCAATCAATCCTTAGAAATTCCTTGTCCTAAAGCTTCGCCACATCTCATAGAGTACTGACCACTCTTTGTTTTCACTTGTTTCCATCTGCAGCACCTATTCCACCGCCGCCTTCTTCTTCCTTGTAGTCGGTGACTGTGGGCAGCCTCCTCCGATCTTTCTCCAACCGTTCTAAGTGAAATGAAACCCTAGTAGCATGTTGATGCTCACCCACCCTTTCTCCAGTGAGGATGAGCTTGACGGTGAGCTTTTGCTCGCGTAGCCATGGTAGCCGCCGCCCCTACTTGGTTGCACCTACTTTTTGGCCATCCCCGGTTGCATGGGTACCAGCCAAAGGTGCGCACCATCATGCTGATGCTCATGGTGCTACCCATTCCATCGCGCCGAAGCTAGTTCACCAGCGGCGAGCCAAGAATCGAGGCTCCCTGCATCGTGTCAATGGCCAATGGGTCCCAATTGTCAGTTGCGTCGCATCGAGAAGTACCACTATGTCTTCCAAAGTCTTAAAGAAAAATTAGCATTAATTGAAAAATGAGCTCGAAGGACCTTGTATGCACTTCAAGATTTCCCAAAGTGTTGAGTAGGTTGAACTCTAGGTTTTCCATTTGATCCTATGAGTGGCTTTACTTCTAGTTTTGAAACTTTTGCTAAGTTTTGCACTTGTCAAATCTTGCTAAAAATGAAATAGTCTAAACTAAGCTTGCTAGCAAAATGTGTTTGCTCTTGGACATGTCTTAGTTTAGTCATAATCTGAAATTGACAAGCTTGGTGTTATATCTTGTCATTATGATCAATTACATAATCTTCCAAGCTCTTTAGAAGCATTTCATACATCCATGCTAGTCAAAGAGGAGAAAATACCATCTTGATGCCTATATTGCCAAAAGGGGGAGAAAATGTAGAAAAGGCATCATTATAAAAAATGATTATCAGCATGTTTGTTATTATGATTTTGGTGAAAAATTGCTAATCTTAAAAATCATAAGCATTTGTGAACTCTTATTGGATTCTAGAGCTTTTGTGGAAAACTTGCTCTTTCTTTTGAATTTAGCTCCAAAATCCCTTTCGTCAACTTGGTGATGATCTCAATTTCTCTTTTTTGGACCAAGTTTGGATTTGCAATTCAATTGCTTTATTTCTTCATTCTTCAAACTCAAAACTTATGCCCTTTCGTGTGTTTGTCAATATACTTATCAAGGGGCAGATTGAAAGACAATGTGGAGGTCTACTTAGGTTTGTGATGAGTATTTTGACTAAGCTTGAGCTTGGTATGCTCTGGTTTGAGTTTGATTTGAATTGGATTTGAAACTTGAAGCAATTTGAGCCTGAGCCTTTCTCTGTTTTTTTGGTGCTACCGGCCATGGAAGCGTGGTGATACCGGATGAGCGGTAGCACCGGCCAAAATGGCCGGTGTGAAAATTTAAAAGAGGGTATTTTTAGAGGTTCTGGCTGGACGGTGCTACCGGGCGAGCGGAAGCACTAGCCCTTTGGTGCGGTGTAAAAATTTCAGAGAAGGTGTTTTCTGGTGCTAGCGTAGAGCGGTGCTACCGACCTGGGGGCGGTAGCACTGGTCCACTATGGGCGGTGCTACCGGCCTGAGGGCGGTAGCACCGGCTAATATGAGCGAAGATGAATTTTATCTTGGGATTTTGATGGGTTTCATCGCATATCTTTTGGTAATTGCTATGTGATGTGTTTCCTTGTTTTTGATGGTTGCAGGATGATGGTGCTAGGTCATGGTGAGGCGGAGGATGATCGGGACTAGGCGAGGAGCGTCGGAGGTCTAAACGGTCAAAGATCGCCAGAAGATGATCGGAGATGGAGTCGGTGCAAGCCAAAGAAGACAAGGAACGAATGAGATGCTAGCTAGAAGCTGCTTGGATCAATGAGGCCCGTCGGATCACGGTCTAGTTGATATGATAGCGGGTCTAGTTAGTGTGCTATGAAAACCGTGCAAGAAAACCCGGTTTGTGTGAAGGGTTTTAGGTTAGGCCTTGCATGCCTGTGTGAATGGGTCAATCCTAGCCCTTGAAAGAGAGCCCTAGGGTTGAGGGACTCATCCAAGGGTGGTAGGTGGCCCAAGAGTAGTATAAATAGAGGGGGAGGGGTAGTCTTCCTCCTCTTGGAGGTTTTAGAGGTTTTGTGCTCCTTTGAGCTTTGCCCACTTTGTTGTGAGGCTTTGTAAACCTTCCTTCGAGAAATGCAAATCATTTTCTATTATGCTTGAATTTATTTTACGCACTTAAATTTAGCATTTAAATTATGCACTTACATTCTTACAATTTACATTCACGTAATTTGGATTTGCCTCCCCTCCTGATGTGCACTAGGGTTGTCCCGACCTTCTGATGAGAACGATTCGATGAACCACAAGATCAGCAACCAAACAATCGCAACGTCACCACACGAGGCAATCAACCGAATCAAAAACCCAATCGATCCTTGAACCTGCTGCAACCAAGAACAAGCAAGAACAAGGTGATAGCAATTTCAAACCAATAATCTCAAAGAAAAACAAGGTGAGGTTCTGTTTCTCAACTCGGGTGGTCTAGTCGACACACGCAAGATTGAGGAGGGACGCACACGGGGTCTACCAAAACACAACAAAACCTAAAAAATGAAGAACAGGGCTGAGAACCCAATATAAAGGGGGTACCCACACAAGGGGGGGCGCCCAAGAGGGGTGCGACAGACAGGAGAGGGGCGCCAGCCAAAGGAGGGGTGAAACCCTAAGAGTACATGGGCCTTGGGCCCAAAAGAAAGGTGGCGCAGCACCTAGAATTTCTGTCCTGTGAGATTGTTCTGTGATTTCCCTTCGCTCCTGGAGGAATTTGGCCTTGGGATTAGATCCATTGGAAAGGTTATCTCGATACCTTTCAAACGAGTTGTCGAACGTAAAAAATGTACTTCGTATGTGGCTGTGGCATCCGTTTGAAGTACTGCTGCTCCTGGATGGCCGAACCGACTCGTCGACGAATTGGGCTTTATCTTGGGCCTTCCTTGGCGCGTGGGCTGTCCTCGGTGGATGTTCTTGACGTGCTGGTCCAGCAAAGATGGATGGAAAGGACTTGCTTCCGGATTAAGCCCTCCAGACGTCGTAGACGAAGTAGCGGGTGAAACAGCGACGGTCGGGGACGAAGTAGCGGTCGTAGAGGAAGAAGGGGCAGCGGTTGTATCCTTGGTTGGGATGTCCTCATCACCTCCTTCTACATGCTTTTGGATTTGCCTCCTCACCTTCCAAAATGCTTACGATTCTTATACCAAGGATGTTGATTGATGGATAAATCTCTCTTTAGATCATATCCCAATCATCTAGGCAATCCATGCGTTCTTCTTGCAAGAAACCGGTTTTTGCGTTCTTGAATGAATGATCATGTAAATCGTGTTTGTGGAAGTTGAGACTTGTGCTTTTGCTTGTTGTGACTTGTGAGAAGCTATCCAAGATCATCTTGATCATTAAAATCCCACGAGCAAGCCTTGAGTCGATTTCTTGGGTTCTAACGTAAACTTGGTATGTTCTTCCTTCCCAGGCACAAAGGTCGAAATTTTGACATCAATCCTCATGATTGATGGTTGGAATGAGTTCCTGACATACCCAGGATCATATCTACCAAGTTTTGGGAGTTTTTGTCAAGTTGATCAAAAGATTCCTCAAAATTTGCTTTTAGATCGAGCTAGTTTTAAGACTATTCTTGAGCCCGGTGCTACCGCTCTTCCTGCGGTGCTACCGGACCCCGTGTGGTAGCACCGGCCAAACAACACAAAAGGCTTAATTTGGTCGGATCCTCTTGTGTGTTTTTCTCACAGGCTTGCTTGGATTATTTTTGGGGAAATTTTAAGTTGCAATCATTCACCCCCTCTGTTCGCTATCTCGATCTTTCACGATCTTTTCTTAGCTAATTGGTGAGGGAGAGAATGCTGATCACAGTTAAGGACTAGAGGAAGGAAGTCAGCGCCGAGCAGAAGAATTGACTGTGGGATGAAGTTAAGGGCAAATGGATTGTACAAGAGGAAGATGAAAGAAATGCGAGGCAGTACGTCTTGAAGAGAATGGGTGTGGCTTTGAGGCACTCAGGGTCTTCATGCATCATGACTACGCGCTGAAAGGCCGTACTCCATTTGAGAGGTATCCATTTGTGACTCCCGATGTTTGGGAGGAGTTCACAAGGATGAAGAGTTCGCTTGAGGTGTAGGAGCTAAGAGAGAAGAACATCACTATCCAGAGTCACAACACACACACGCACCACCTCGGTTCCGTTGGCTTTGAGGGGAAGAAGGCAGAGTGGGCGCAACTAGCCGAGGAGTGCGCGAACTCGGGACAGTGATGCCTTACTCCCACATATGTGAGGAGCGGGCACGCGACTGGGTTTTAGCGATGACGAAGAAATCCTTCGACGGGTGGTTTGTAGTTCCAAACCCCGCGACCACGCGCGTCGTCTCCACCATTGTAAGACATCTAACTTAGTACATTGTAGTTGACCCTTCCCGTTGTATTTTAGAACTAATTTGTACTCGCTTCTTACAGGAGGAGGTAAGCCCGCAAAAAGTGTAAGGGACATTTCTGAGCAAAGGGTCGAAGAACATCCTGTCTTCAGCGATCGGAAGCCCGACCATAAGGGCTAGTTGCTTGCCGCAGGGGCGGGGTATACGAAGTGGTTCTTCTTCCAAGAGGACGCTGCCAGTGCTAGATCAAGATCATGGGAGGCACGTGCGGAGCGCCTCAAGAACACACTAAGAGAGTAGCTGAGGGAGGAGATCAAGAAGGAGATGAGGGAGGAGATGATGGCATGTAAGGAGCGCCTGAGGGGTGAGATGATGGCGATGATCTCTCAAACTCAGAGTCAAATGGCCTCGCCTTTCATACAGAAGGCTGTGCCCCGTCCCAACAGATGGCATTCCAAAAATGATCAATCCGGTCTCTAGCTGAAGGTAATAAATTTTTCTCACTTAAATTTACGAGAGTAACTCCTATAATATTTCCAATCAAGTTGCGCACTTCTTGCAAGTGCTTGCCAAGTGCCAGCTCACCGTGCCGGAAGATGGATTTCCTATTGAGGCTAGACGTGGGGTTGCATTTCCATGCAAGGAGACTGACATGGTGCATTGTAAGCCTTTGGGGAATGGCTACATGAGGGTGCAGGTCGACTATGTTCACGAAGGCTTCCTATCCTATAAGCTGGAGTTCCTCCCGAACGAAGATATCACCACTCTCAGGCAAGCATGGATGCCGTTCATCATGTGGCTCACGACGGGTTTCATACTGGTCATGGTAAAAATCCCCCGCATCTTCTCGATCATTACAGTACTGCAACATGTTACATATGCATGTGCTCCGTAGGTTCCTGCTCCTACTCCAGCTCCTGCTCTCCCCACCATGACGAGTCCTACGCAGAGTGCAGACCTGGCGCGTAAAAGGACTAGCACGACAGCCAAAGAACCATAGGAGGCCTCAGAGACTTCTTCTATCAAGAAGGCAAAGCTGATAGACGCCACAACACCCCCTCAAATACATGGAAAGCCCATTGTCCCGAGCTCGAAGACCCTTCTGTCCAGAAAGGAAAGTTGGCAGAGGCCACAGAGCACCCTAAAGATTTTAAGGGGTACGCACATAGAAAGCCCCTTTGGCGTAGCAACGAATTGAATTCTCTAAGCAAGTGGACTTGGTTGCTCCATGGATGATACATTGACAAGGTGAATGAGGACGAGCGTCATGTCGATTTCAATGTGAGGTATAGAAGGGGACATTCCTAGTCAGTTTTGAGGATCTGTTCCATTTGTACCAACTATAGCTATCGATATTTCTACTATATGATCTTGGATGATGTGAGTATATCACCATACAACATGAGCTTATGACTTTTATAGGATTTTGCATTATATTTTTTAACATCCAACACGAGTTGCAGGGCAATGAGGCAGCAAGCCGTGATGGGTCAACACCTAGTTGCATTCGTCGACCCCGAGCTTGTGTCTGCAACCATGGCTAGGCTTCAATCGGAGTTCCTTGCCGACTACATTAAGCGGTCATTGCAAGCTGAGTCAAAAAAAGACTTTGTTCTATTCCCGTACCACGAGGAGTAAGTAGTACTTTACCCTTCAATTACTTGTACGGAGTTAAACCGTATATGAACTTATTTTCTTGCACTGCATACCATTTAATAAGCAACCATTGGGTTCTACTCGTGTTGCTCCGAGTGAAAACAAAGTCTACACTTTTAACTCGTTTGAGAAGAGACCGATGACCTACGCGATCAAGCCTGCTTTGCGAAGTAAGTACATTCCTCTAACATAACATTTTCTGTTTTTAACTACGTTCATTTTTTTTGACTCAATGGCATCTCTCAAATGTTTGTAGGGGTTTCTTGTCCTACATCATTGAAGGAGGATGACACGATGACAAACGAGGCGACCAGTTGGAGTGGAAGCGCTTCAAGATACAAGTACCTAGCATATATAGTATTATTTTTTTCTAACATATATTCTTCATTTCTTAATTTTATTTTCTTTGTTCACAGTGTCATCAACAGGACAGCGACGACCTGTGAGGCTTCTACGTCATGCATCACATGCTGCTCGTGATCGGCAGCGCAGACCTTTTTCCTAAGGTATATATGTACATGCATAATACACGCAGACTTTTACATACAAATTTTAAAACTTAAATTAGTGAACTCATTTCTATTTTGCAGAAGATCGATATCCCCCTCAAGAGCTTACAAAGCAAAAAACTCAACAAATTACGAGATTACTTATGCCAGTGGTATTGAATAGAAGTTATAGCGGAGGACGGCAGGTTTAGAGATCCGACAAGCTCCTACTAGTCCATATGTAAACATTATTATATATGTGAATGTGATATGTGTACTGACTGTTAAGCATGTTTGTATTCTATATTGTGAACGAATATGATATGTGTATTGTAAAGTGTTTATGTTCTTTGAATGTGATATGTGTATACTGTGTGTAATATGTGTTATTTTTGGGAGGATTTACAAATGAGAATAGCACACCCCCTCATTACAACCGGTTCTGAGAAAGAACCAATTGTGACGAGGGCCACATCACAATCGGTTCTTTCTTAGAACCGATTGTGATGATGCCTTTATCACAATCAGGCGAAAACCGACTGTGATAGCACCTCGTTATCACTGTCTAATGACTTTGTGTCACTACTAGAACCGACTGTGATAACGAAAAAGAACTGATTGTGATGTATATTCCTGTAGTAGTGTGGTTTACTAACGATACTTTGGGGGCACCTGTTAATTGTGATGCTCCAAGACCAGAACCTTGAAGGGGTAGAGATAGAGTTCTTCCATCCAGATCCCTCCAATGGTCATTGGATTGGTGTTTCCTCTCTTGCCAAATTTATGAAACAGTTTTGCAAAATTTACATTTAGACAAGTTGATTGCCACATGAGTCAATCCAATTAGGCATTTTCAGGTGCACCTAAAATGTTAAGCATAAGGATCGATTCTGTGTTTCTTGTTCAAAATTGTCAGTGCTGCAATCTATCAGCATGAAAATGTGAGCTGGTATCCCCCAGTGCTATGTACAGCAACTATCAAGTTTGGCAACTTCTTTATGTTCCAATTAATTAATCTTCAAGTATAATTCATTATCATTATTCAGATTTCGTGATATGTTCGTTTCCATTATTGTTTTTTTCCGGATCTTCATTGTAGTACCAAATTGCAAGCTTAAAAAATGATGGGTGCAACAAGTTTGCAAATGGACACTTGAAGCTTCTATGATCAACCAGAGGGAAGATTTATCATTTGCACTATTTTCTAGAGGCCTCTTGAAGGCAACATAATATTGTATTTTCTCAACTTCTCTAAATAATAGTAACTCCCACTACTACAGAACTGGGCATCACAACTGGCCTATTAGAAGCGGTTTGGTGCGAACCCGTTGTGATCTTCGCACCAGAAGCGATTCGTTGGCAACGGTCCGGAGAGGGCTTCCAGAAGCGGTTGGAGACACGAACCGCTTCTGAAGGTTGCGTTCTAGAAGCGGTTTGAGAAAAGAACCGCTTCTAGAACGCAACCTTCGTAAGCGGTTCGTGTCTCCAACCGCTTCGAAGCCCTCCTGCCACAGCGCATTTAAACCCTTCTTCCTCCATGCGCCAGCAGAGGTACGAATACGATCGAACAGAGAAGGCCGACCAAGTGCTGTTCTTGAGGAGGTGCTGTCCAAATTTATAATTGGAGGTGATTAGCTCTAAATTAAGTGTTTCAAAGTTAGTAACATCATGTGAACATCCTTCTCACCTAGATATTGCTATTTTTTCAATGGATGTGGAGAAATCTTGAACTTTTTAAGCATTATCGAAAATTTGTTTTCCGTGCCTTGTTTTTGTTGTTGTATGAAGATGTAGGGTGGAGATCTAGTTCAAAATATGACATTACAAGGTAAAGGTGATTGGAAGCTTTAGATCTAGGTGGTTGTTAGCTTTAGAATTTTAAATATCACAATATTGGGAGAGATCTAGGTACAACATTGCAAGTTAGTAATTATTGGTGTATGAAATAAAATAGAAAAACATGTAGAAGGATAAAAAATAATTACAAAGGTAGGAAGGGATACAAAATAATTAGAAAGGTAGGTCTTTAATTGGATGACGGTGTAGGTGGAGTTTTTTTTTTGTTGGGTTTAAATGTTACGAAATTTAAGTTAGGTTATAATTTTTCTAACGGAATTTGTTATAATTTTTAATGAAATTATAACTTGGTATAGATGAATCGGCAATGGATGTACAATGTGGACCGTCGCCGAGAGAGTTCATTGATGGCGCAGAGCTTTTCTCGATGCACCGTTGCATTCTTGCCTCCAGGCAGCTTCATATGTTGTCCGTGTGTAGATTGCAAGAACGAGAAGGAGCACTCCCAGCGATGGCAAGTTATGAACCACTTGATCATGAGAGGTTTCATGCCAAACTATACTTGTTGGACCAACCATGGCGAAGTTGAGGTGATTAGCCAGGAAGACGATGAAGAAGATGAGGAAGAGCAAGATGGATTTAATAAGATCCCGGACGACACGCACATCGCTCCGTGGAAGAAACACTTGGTGACTTTGGTGATGATGAGCTAGACCAGATGTCTTTGCGTGACTGAGAGGGAGACTACGGATGAAAGACATTTCGAGAAGTTCCAGCATGTTAGAGGACCACGTAACTCCTTTGTACCCAAAGCGTAGGCGGGGCCACAAAAAGTTGCGTACCACACCGAACTCATGCAATGGAAGGCTAGAAATGGTGTGTCGATAAGGGATTCGATGAGGTGTTATCACTCGTAAAGAAGTTGCTTCGAAGATAACACTCGCCCGAATCTACATATGAAGCCAAGCAAGTCGTCATCCTTTGGGATTGGAAGTACGTAAGATACACGCATGTCCTAATGATTGTATCCTCGATCGTAATGAGTATGCCGATTTGGATGTTTGTCTAGTGTGCAGAGGATCACGGTATAAGGTGAAGCATGATGATCCAGGTGAAATAGATGGGGAGCGAAGAAGAAGAGACCTCCACCTAAAGTGTTGTGGTATTTCCTGTGATCCCCGATTGAAACGTATGTTTGCTAACAAAGCGCATGCCCGGATGATGCATTGGCACAAAGAAGAGCGTAAGGACGACGGATGCTTAGACACCCCGCAGATGGCTCACGGTGGAGGAAAGTCGACCGGACGCATCGGACTTCGCAGATGAGGTGAGAAACATAAGGTTTGGGTTGAGTACCGATGGGATGAATCCTTTCGAGAATTGAGCGGCAGACCATAGCACCGGCCCGTTACACTATGTATCTATAACATTCCTCCATGGTTGTGCATGAAGCGAAAGTACATCATGATGCCGTTGTTGATCCAAGGCCCCAAGCAACCCGGAAATGACATCGATGTCTACCTGAAACCATTGGTTGAAGATCTTGTGACGTTGTGGGATGATGGTGCAAGGGTATGGGATGAGTACAAAAGGGAGTATTTCACCCTACGTGCATTGTTATTTGTAACAATCAACGACTGGCCTGCTCTCAGTAACCTGTCCGGCCTAACTATCAAAGGATATAGAGCCTACATCCAGTGCTTAGATGAAATGGATGGCATGTACCTGAAAAACTCTCGGAAGGTTGTATACATGGGTCACCGTAGGTTTCTTATTACGAATCACCCGTTGCGGAAGGAAGGCAGGAAATTTAACGGGCAACTAGACCTTCGTGCAAGGCCTCAGCATCGTAGTGGGCCACGTGTGTTTGCTATGGTAAAGGATTTGAAAGTAGTATTTGGAAAGGGTCCTGGAAGCAAACATGTGCAGAATGAGGATGGTCATGCACCCATGTGGAAGAAGAAGTCAATATTTTGGGACTTGCCTTATTGGGAAGTTATGGAGGTTAAATCACTCACTTGACTTCATGCACATCGGGAAGAATGTCTACTTGAACTCGTTAGGCTACATAGATATGTACGGAAAATCGAAAGATACACCGCAAGCTCTAAGGACCTTAAACTCTTGGAACCGAGGAACGACCTACATCCCAAAAGAGAGAGAAAGGACAACATTACCTACATCCTACGAGCTACACTCTAAGCAAAGAAGAGAAAAAAGCGTGATAGAGTTCCCTGAACAGTGTGAAGGTCCTTTAGGATACTCCTCGAATGTAAAGAGACTCGTAAACACGAAAGAGAATAAAATCGCATACATGAAATCCCATGACTGTCTTGTGTTAATGACACGCTTGCTCCCGATGGTCGTGAGAGGCATACCGCCCGAGTGGGTACGAGGACAATCACAAAGCTGTGTTCTTTTTCAACGCGATTTCACGTAAGGTCATCGACCCGGATATACTAAGTAAGCCGCAGGATGACGTGGTACAAAGTTTGGTTAGTCTTGAGATGATCTTTCCTCTTGCATTCTTTGATATAATGGTTCATCTCATCGCTCACCTTGTCAAAGAGATAGGTATCCTTGGACCGTGTATCTACACAACATGTTCCCTTCGAGAGGTACATGAGTGTGCTAAAGAAGTATGTTCAGAACCGTTCTCATCAGGAAGGATGCATTGCCGAGGGTTATGGGACAGAGGAGGTGATTGAGTTTTGTGTGGATTACATTAATGATCTAAACCCGATCGGCGCCCCTATATCACGCCGAGGGGAGGCTACGGGAAAAGGGACACTAGAAAGGAGAGCAATTGCATGCAATGATCTTCTTACATTTAAGCAAGCACATTTCACGGTTTTGAAACAATCAACTATAGTGGCCCGTATGTCCTTGAGCACAAGAGTATTCTACGCCGCGATTTCCGAGGAGGTCCGAGGATTGATAACATCAAGCACATGGATTCTTTCGGCGCTTGGTTACAAAAGTACATCCTTTTGAAAGGGTCGACAATGAGCAGCTGTAACGCTTGGCTCGGGACCATCTAGTGAAATCGTGATATTCAAAGGGGTACGAGATAAATGGTTACACATTTTACACCGGATCGCAGGATAACAAGAGCACCAACCAAAATAGCGGTGTCCGTATAGACGCCGAAGACAACAAAGGCAAGGTGGATACATATTATGGCTTCATAGAAGATATATGGGAGCTTGACTATGGACCTTTGAAGGTCCCTCTATTTAAGTGCCAATGGGTCAAACTGACTTCAAGCGACGTGAAGGTAGACAAATACGGTATGACAATCGTGGACCTCACGCAAGTCGGCTATAGGCGCGAACCGTTCATCCTCGCGAACGATGTGAGACAGGTCTTCTACGTAATGGACATATCAAACAAACCTAAGAAGCATAAGGACAAGCAGAAAGATTGTAGTACTAAGCCAAAGTGACACGTGGTTCTACAAGGCAAACGAAGGATTGTTGGAGTTGAGGACGTTACAGACGAGGAAGAGTATCGTCAGTTCGACGAGATCCCTCCTTTCGCTGTGGATGTCGACATAAGCCTCCTCAATGACACAGACGTGGATACTCCTTTCATACGTCGCGATCATAATGAAGGAACACTTGTAAAGACAAAATACGCATTACTTAAGATGTACCCTCTTGTATGAACTATGTATATGTAAGTCTTTACAAGATGAAGTGCTTATTTGGAATGAATGTAAAGTGCCAAAATTCGAATGAAACTAAAGTGCTCAAAGCATTTTGTAAAAATTATGGAATGAAAGTAAAGTTCTAAAAGCTTTTAAAAATTAAGAAATGAAATCAAGTGCTAAAAGCATTTTTAAAAATTCGAATGAAATCAAGTGCTAAAAGCTTTTTCAAAAATATAGAATGAAACTAAATTGCTAAAAGCATTTTTAAAAATCATGAAATGAAATCAAGTGCTAAAAGCATTTTTAAAATTATGAAATGAAATCAAGTGCAAAAAGCTTTTTCAAAAATTATGGAATGAAACTAAATTGCTAAAAGCATTTTTAAAAATTATGAAATGAAATCAAGTGCTAAAAGCATTTTTAAAATTCAAATGAAATCAAGTGCTAAAAGTTTTTCAAAAATATAGAATGAAACTAAATTGCTAAAAGCATTTTTTAAAAATTCTGAAATGAAACTGAAGTGCTAAAAGCATTTTTTTAAAATTATGAAATGAAATTTTAGTGTTAAAAGCACTTTTTAAAAATTAAGAAATTAAACTGAAGCGGTTTGAGAAAAGAACCGCTTCTAGAGCGCAAATATTCGAAACGGTTAGTAATAAGAACCGCTTCTAGAACGCATATTCGAAGCGGTTTTAGAAAAGAACCGCTTCTAGAGTGGAGATTGAAGCGGTTAGTAACACCAACCGCTTGTAGAAGTCATCCCTCTATAAGCGGGTTGATCTAAATCCGCTTGTAGAGATATTCTACAAGCGGTTGGTTCTACGAACCGCTTGTAGAAGTCCTTCCCTACAAGCGGTTGGTTCTAAAACCGCTTGTAGAGATTTGCTACAAGCGGTTGGTTATTAGAACCGCTTGTAGAAGTGCTCCTCAGATAAATTTGAAACGCCCGCCCTCTTCTCACACCAAATTTTCTAAGTCCCGCCGAGACCCCCGCGCCGACGCCGCAGCAGCTCTCTCTCTCGGCCGCGCCGTCGCCGCCTCCGCCTGGACCCGCGCCGCCGCCTCGCGTCGACGCTGTCGGCCTCCTCCGCCACCTCGCCGACACCTACTCGCCACCTCGCCGACTTGACCCACCCGCGGCGCTTAGCTGCCCTCGTCGTCGCTGTCACTCCACCCCGGCCGCCGACGCCTTCTCTGCCACCCCGCCGATGCCTACTCCGCCACCAAAGCGCCGCCACACCGCCGTCCACCCAGGAGGACCGAGGTATATGTGTGCACGCGTCGCCCTCCCTCTCTAGTTCATTGCCCACCACATGTTCGGTGAAATGCCCACAAGTGTCTTTGTGTTGGTTTTGTGCTTGTTACTTCTCATCCACTGACATGAAGAAGATGAAATTCCTATAGCAGATGCCTAGTTCTTGGAATTTTTGTTATGTGGTAGTAACATCTGTGAATATTTTCTTCTAATTATTGAGTTGCAAAGGAGATATTTCGTTACACTGTTGAAAAATACTACTGCAGTTTTAAAGGGAAGGAAGAGTAAGAGTCCATTTCGACTGCCTTATTGCACCGTACTGCACCGTGAAATTCTATGTTTGTTACACGAATTTTTACTAGTTCTAATAAGATCTCGTTGTTATGGCTCCCAAAAAATATTATTCCAACCATCTTTTGTACCGGAAAGCCATCACAATGTCAAGCGGAGGGCATCTACAACGCAGCAATATATGTTCAAGATCATAAACTAGCATGTAGGGTTCTACCAGATGGATCTAATCACCACGATCAAAACGACTAACTAATACGACCTACTGATCTAATAGATCGGGAGAAAGAATATTGCATGAACTAGACAATTGCAAGAAATAAAAGAAGCTATTAGAAGTAGATGCTCAGAACAAGTTAATTTAGTAGAAAGGCACATGATCCTAGCGTTGCCCCAGATTATAGTTTTATACAACACAAGGATCAAACACGGTCAATGTTGCACATTTACTTTTGACATATAGTCCATGTGTTCAAGTTTGGTGTATTTCTTGTTCTTGTGTCCACGAGTTCGTGTTTGATCCTTGGGCTAGTTCCAACACGCCGTAGTACTTAATGCTTGGTGTAGAAATTTATGTAATAATATGCTTGTGTTGTAATCTGTAATATGGTTGTTTCAAAGTAATATGATATTTATGTCAATATTTTTTCCGAATTAGGATAGATGGCGCAACCAAGATGTGGTGACCCTACTTTCGATGAGGGAGAACAGTTCTGTTGACTCCATCGCTACCGGGTACCATCGAAGGTGATGCTAACGCCGCGCCGCTGGGCTAATGGTGGTTCGGTGAGGCCGTTGAGGCTGCAATGATGAAGCCATTGACGCGGGACCGCCGAGTCCGATAACACCGGTTCCGCCGGGATGAGGTACACGGAAGAATATAATCCCGTGAGACATGTTAATTAATCGCAATTCATTAATATAATACACTCTGACACGTTTGTACATATGTTTATGTATTTCAAGCCCCGTGCATCGAGCAACCAATCCAAGCATCGGGGACCTAACAAGAAGCCGTCCACGAAGCACGTGTTTACCGACGTTAACAACGAAGAGATGCCGGTTGCCCCTCTTTTTGCAGTTGGGCCGTACAACAACGCTTGCGGTTACCACGTGAGGGTTCACGTCCCAATTAGCATCAGAAAATGGGCCGAAGTTCCTCAAGCTACCAAGGACCTGCTCTTGCAAGATATTAAGGAAAATTTCACATTTCCTCAAGGGTCCGAAGACAAGGCCAAGAAATTTACTTTGAAGAAGATGGCAACAATGTTTCAGGCCTGGAAGATGTCTCTCAGCCGCAAGTACGTGCAGAAGGGAGAAAGACCCGACTTCAACCAATTTCCTAAGTTAGCGGATCATTGGGAAGCATTCGAGGAGTTCAATTTGCCACCAAGGCCAGCCGCGAGTCAAGAACAAGGCCAATTCACGATGAAGAAATACCACCACCATCTTGGCACCGTGGTTACATCAAGGCTGTACCAAAATGGGAGAAGCGGAAGAAGAATTAATGGCAAAGGACGCCACACCGCTACCGCTCAGGGGAACAGCGCTGCGCAATTGGTTCATGGGTCATGGGGAGCCTTTGGATGACGGCAGTTTGGTGATGGCACCAGAGTACAAGAGGTCGCCAAAGGATTGTACAAGCCGTGGAGCGATCTCGGCGAGTACATTGGTGCGACAGGGAGAATGACGAGCTAACACATGCCCTTGAAAACCCCGAGCACCGTGGCGGACACGAGGTATGGGCAAGCCGACGCCGTGGAAGTATGGTTTCGCTAAGGATGCACATACGTCTGAGAGCGGCATAGAAGCAAATCAAGAGAATCACGTAAAGTGTACCAATTGGAACAAGAGCTCGAGCAACCTGTGCTAGCATCGCGACATAGTTGCGCAACAAGTACAAATTGCCCTCGGCAAGCTTCAAGGACTAGGTCCGAGCAATCACCGGATGCCGTGATCAGCCCTCCTCCAGCGGCGAAGTAGCAAGCGCCCACCGGGCCCCGGCGGACACCTTGCTATCCCGTTATCCCGTGGATGACATAAGGGTTCGCCGCCAGTGTGAGCTACACGTTGATACGCGTAACCTCTCCATCAAGGTGGCTTACGGCATGGCATATCCGGTGGAGCTGGGCCAGATGTTCCACTGCAACGAGATACCCCCGGGTTACTCAAAGGTCGCGGTGGAGGAGGTACTGAGCGGATTTGAAGAACTTCACCTCGATATTGCTAGAGGCGACGACGTGACCAAGCTTGGACAGGCCCTCCACAATATCATCCTTTGGCGCAAACGGTACATCATATTTCCAGCTGCTATGGACGCGTCATCTCCACCACGGCAACCCACGCCTCCAACGCCACCGCCACGCAATGCCTCGCCAAGAAAAAGCAGCGAAGCCCTACTCCACCACCAGCAGCCTCTGTGTCTCCACCCGCTCCACGCGAAGCCCTACTCCACCACCAAAGATCTCAAACAAAAAGAACCCCCAAGGAAAACCACGCCCACCATCTCCTCCGAGGAAGAAGCTCGATATGAATTAAGGCTCCCCACCGCTCCCAAGAAAGCGGAGTCCACCGATCGACTAAGGTAAAGGAACCTCCAAAGAGGGCATATGATATGAATAAGGAGGAGAGTGACGCGGTCACTAAAGCGTATGGCTGCACACTTCGCAAAAAGAAGGTAGAGCCAAAGGTACCAATCGATCCAAAAGCGCGAACACTTCGCGACATGCCGTGCAAAGTCATTGCTGTGTGGCCCAACTATGAACGGACAATAATTAAGGCTACGTAAGAATAAACGTGGTCAAAGCGGCGGCAAAGAAGAAGAAGAGAGACTAAGATCGAGAACCTCGAGAGGTTTATGAAGGAGGCAGACTCAGCCCACATTGCACTCTTGGATTAATAGATGATATCCCAATGGCAACAAAGGTCGATGGCAATTTCGGTTGGGCAGGAGCCGATTGACCCAAATGAGATAAAGGATCCGCCAACCAAGATGCGGCAATTTCACGAATGGTACATGACAGAGTCCGCTCAAGGAAGAACGATGTTCCCCTCGTATCAAAGAAGATGATTTTTATCGCGGGGACAGCACCATATGGCTCGAATTTGACGACTTATACAATATTTACCATGCCGACTCCATCAACGTGTCTCTCATGAGCTCTTTGGTGCTGTAAGTGTCAAGCTCATACCTTTACTGTGTGCTTCCTCGCATAATAAAATTGCAACTATTAAACTTATACCTTTCTATGTAGAATGGAGATACAACGATGTAGAAAAGAGAATATCTTCAACGTGGGCTTCATCGACCCGTAGATTGTTAACGAAGTTCGTCTTTGGATACAACCGAAAGGATCTTGAAGATTACATTCTCGATGCATTCTTGGGACAACACTACAAACCGTACATATTCGCCCTTCAACTTCGTGTACGATATATACAACCTCTCGTTCTTATATTTTCCAAGGCATTTATAATACTACTAGCTAGTTACATATATGTTGCAATACATGAATAGGTTTCTTTGGATCCTTCTTGTCATCAAGCTTGATAGCGGCGGATCATTGTTCAAGACTCAAAAGGACTCGGTGAAAAATATCAATTTATCATTGACACCTCTAACAGGTATATAGCACATATATATACGATAGTTTTCCTTATTATATATATTGAAATACCTTGCTAATTCCAACTCGATAATTACCATTCATACTAACGCATCACACAGACATTTCGCACGGTTTGAAAGAAGCAACAAGGAGATTTCGAGAACGAATTTGATGTACAATTAAGCACTCGAGCACGATTAAAGAATATTAATATGTCAGAACAGTTTTTCATCCCAATAATCGTGTTCTTTTCAAATTTCATCGCAGGTTCTACAATGACGGTGGAAACAACCTATGTGGCTATTATGTGTGCCACTATATGCAAAGTATTACCCACGGTGATGTGCCGACAACCAACGCCGAGGTAGTATGCACATGTCAATTTCTTAGTACTTACACTTTAATAATTACATGTCCAGAGATTTATTTACCTCCCGCTTTGTCACCCAACATCGATGTGCAAGACGTGATCCCGCCAGACCGGTTGCGGCAATCCAAGAACAACTCATCGGATTTATTGTCGATTTAGATTGTATCCACCAAAGGCGAGTTCCACGCAAATGGTTGGAGAGATTGTCTGAAATAAGGACAGGTGAACTGACATCAACGTGGACCAAGGGCACAAAGAGCGACACACGCAAGAAATAATCAAGATTCGCCCTTTTATTCTTTGAAACTTGTAAAAGTGGCTTATTATTTCATGTGTTCATCAACTTGTTTATTTTTAGTCTCGTAATTATCGAATGAATACTCATGACTAATATATATATATATATTTAAGTGTGTCAAAAAAACTTATGAAGTTCTATTTATTTTAATTGTCAAAATCTATATCAAAAACCCCTCTAAAAACATATTCTATATTGAATATAATCAAAACGCTACGCTGTCAGACTCTTCACAAGCGCTTAGTAACTCCAACCGCTTGTGGAGAGAGCCTCTTCACAAGCGGTTCGTAACACCAACCGCTTTTGGAGAGAACATCTCCACAAGCGGTTGGTAACACCAACCGCTTGTGGAAATGTCGAACCACAAGCGGTTCGGGGAACCGCTTGTGATACCCGACGGGGTATCACTCGTGGTTGCTTACAAGCGGTTCTAAAACCGCTTCTGAAAGCGGTTTCGAACCGCTTGTGCATGCCCGATCCGCAGTAGTGTCCACTGCAATTCTGAAAATGAATTTCCTCAATCTTCTCAGGTCTGGAAAAAAAAATCTTACTCCTGCAATAGCCGAAGTTGATTTCTGTCTGGAACAAGGTCTCATTTACGAACCCAAAGACACCATGTACCCACGTTTGGCGCAAGAAAAATCTTGCAATAAAGTAAGCTTGCCTATCAATACGAGCTGAGTAATTTGTTCTCTGTGTGCCATTTGCTACTTATGACATATAGGATGATTTGTTCCAGAATCTACAGTATGTTTATGAATTCCGATGTTATGCTTATTGTTTGCTACTCAGGTACTTAGTTACAATGTAGATGCATTGCTGCTGGAATTTTTGTAGTCCTAATACAATTGGGCTAGGTAGACTTGTATGAGCTTAGTCCGAAAAATCTTTATCAATTGTTTTACTATATGTTTTCTTTGTTACTGCATTTATTTGCCACAAATTTGTACTGGTAATATGTTTTGCCAATTGTATTAAAAGGTGGCCCCTTAGATAGGCAACTTAGCAACAGATCGATTTATTCATTTGTTAAATTTTAGTAATACCAATACTCCATTTATGATACCATGCTTTCACTATGCCAAAATCCATTCGGCACAGCTTAGCACGCAATTCTACCGAGTTAATATGACGACAGATGACCTAGCCACACGTGTAGTACTCTAGCATATGACAATATTCTGAATGGAGTCGCTGTCGTCGTTTGGAATAGCAATGGAGGCTCTGTCATCGTTTGGAATGGTTAAATAGGTATATTTTCATAATTTTATTTTTTGGTATATTATTTCTGTAATTTTTAGAAAATATGGATTATTTTTTAAAAATTCGTATTTTCTTTCCCCCTTATTATCTTGGCAGGAAACAGGAGCTGTGGCCAGCTAAAGTCTTGCCACCTGATGAGGGGTTGTTTCTGAGCCATTTTGGTGTGCAGTACAGTGCAGTGCAGCTCAGCGCGCGACTGTAGGTCGACAAAGGGAGTACGGGACTGAAGGAAAAGTTACCAGAAAAAGTCCCATGGCAACGGACCATGCTAATCGTGAAACTGCCGGCCACCACCCCTATCATTCACCAGAAGGCTGATGTTGACGTCGCCATCCTCGCGTTCACCTCCGTTCTTGTTCTTTCCCATTCCCAGTTGATTTTTTTCGGTGTCTAGGCACAACTTGACTGTTTTGTTGTTTAAAAAATTCAAATTTTGAGTCTTTAGATCTAACTATAATAGATTAAATCAATTTAACTTCTCTCCACATCCTACTCTATCCTCTAGTTTACTCTTTAGTTATTAGCATGCGATGTCATACATTAATAAATGCTCTAATATATTAATATTATTTTCTATATAGCTTTTTTTCATCAATTATATAGTAGTTTTATACAAATCAAATTATATAAAAAAATAATTTAATAATTTTTTTAAAAGAGGAACTCAAGAAATAAAAACTCAACTTGTTCGTATATATTACAGCTCCCAATAACCATAAACAAATTGTTTATTCTCTTATCATATTGATCACCAAGAGAAAAACTCTTAAAGTCAAAACGATAAAGCATAACTTGAGTCACAAAGCAACACTGGACAAAAAAAATTAAATACTCACTGATAAAAAACTGAAGTACTATTTACCAAACACGTTTATTTCTGACATTCCTAATCCTGCATCAATCACCACCACACCACAGTTCCACCCTTCACTTGCTCATTTTTTTTTGTTTTTTTTATGTGATGAAATGATTTGGATCCTCCATCCTACGACCATCTGTAATCTTTCGAGTCAACTTGGAATTGCTAGGATTGAGTCGGGAGAGCCTCCGGATACTAGAATTGTATGGCTTTCTTTGATCTGAGCCGCCGATTCAAACTGTTACGAGAAAAGATATTTTTAACCGTATTCGGTTGGACTCTATCTCTATATGTAGGCGAATCCGAATCTATCTCTTGCTACCTTCTACTATATATTGGGCACCCCCTTGTACAAGAGATCAATCTAATAAAACTAAAACAGCTCCACCCCTATATTCTGTGTGCTCATGTTCTTGTTCTTGTGATTTCGTTGACATGATATTGATTGATTGTGGGTGAACGACTACGTTTTACAACACGTTATCAGCACGAAGATCTACCGAGGCCTATCGTGATCGTCTAGCTGCAACAATCGATACTGCGCCGATTTTCATCTTGCAACACGCGATCAACCTACATCGAGCCCTACGTAAGTTCAATCTTAGAGGGTTGATTGCACTCGAACAGATCAGTACATCCTGTAGATCGTTTCAATCTGTTCAAATCTAAAATTACAAATGTGGGACTGCTGCTCATCCCCTAATAATGTGCATAAGCATAGCATCATGTAGCTTGATACATCACATTGTTTAGAAATTAGAATCTGATGCATGAATTTGCATCATATGCAATGCGATTGACAACCAAGCAAAAAGAATGATCGCCCATTGGTTGATGCTACCATAGCGATGGCAACCGTCCCCTCTGTAGATCAGCAGCCGTCCGCCTGAAGCTCTGACCGCCACGCCATCCGTTGCATCGCACCGTTGCGCCACCAGTCACGCCGAAGCACCGCCCGCCGTGCCGTGGCCGACCAGTGTAGACGATTGGGCCGTCTGATGTCACCGCGGCTGCCCGAGCTTGAAACTCGCCCACTGGCCGTGATTGCGCCAAACACCGCTACGGCCGCTCGAGACTGTAGCTCGCCGCCGATCACCCTCGCCGACTGCCTCGGAGCTCGAGCGCGCATCTCAGCTCCCGAAGTGCCGCACGGAGCTTCAAGGCTCCTGCGCTGGTGGCCGCCCATTCCGCGCCCGTCGCGCGCTCGCTCGACGCAGCCGATTCACTTGTCGCTGCGCCACCATAGATGCGCACCGCCGTGGTTTTGCACCAGCAGCACCGCCACGGATCTGCGCTATCAACAGCTTCACGCACGATGGCCTCGCGCCCGCCACGCCGCCTCGATCCGCGCCGACCTGGTTCAACTCTCGCGTGTAATGGTGGCGACGGCGAAGCCCTAAACATTAGGGTTTTTCTGGCGTGGATTTGGGCCGTGCGCGCACCTGGGCCGCGCACTGTGTATGGGCTGAACGAGCAGCCTGGGCCAGAAAGGGTAGATGAGCTGGCAGCCCATCCGATTTTCAGAAAAGAAAAAAACTAAAAAATGTTATTAATTCTGAAAATTGATATGTAACCACTAGAAATTAGATTTTCTAGGTATATGGGCTTCCGTAAAATTTTGGTAAATTGATATTTAGAACACATTGGAAGTTCCATGCTCTGGGTTTATTTTCTAGCTTCATGCCATGTTTAATATATGCTAAAATTTATTTATGTTATTTAAGTAATTCCGAAAATTACTTGAAAATTAACAGAAAATGCTAGAAAATTATGTATGACCCATTTCTGAGATTCATGTTGCTGTATTAATTTTCTTAGCATAAAACCATGATTACTTCATGTTGAAATTTATTCTGTTACATGGTATTTCTGAAAATTGCTGGATAATTAGCAGAAAACCATAAAAAATTGCCAGGAAAATTCTGAGAAATTTTAGATAATTATCTACTGAATAGATATAGATCAAGCTTTACTGATTGAAGAGTGAGCATGCAATATAATAATTTTACCAGTAGTAAATGTCATTTGCATAAATAGAAATAGGATATGTTGGACATCGCAAAGAAGGAACCTATCAAGCTTGTCCTGAATGGCAATAATTAATTTACCTAAGCAATAAATACTAAGATTAACATGATAGCTCAATCTTTTGGAGCTACTGTTTTCCTAGCCCAAAGCTGGTACCCCTGCTCTTCCCGAAGCCGCCAGATATATGGCTCTGCACCTCCTGAGGCACCATCTTCATATGGACCTGAAGGCTAAATAGTTGATGGATGATGATCAGCTGGTATTTTTTGATTCCCTAAAGGAAAAATATATATCCAGCAAAGATCCGTTATGTTGCCAGAAGTACAACGCGAATGGATCCTCCCGCGCTTTCAGGATTTTAAAGGTTGTGGCAACATATAATTTTTGTCATACACAAGCTTGTCATTTATCTAACATTATGTAACCAGAAAGTTACTAATGCTAAAAAGATCAACAAGATATTGTGCACATTCCACCCCAAATGAAAGATACTACCGTAACAGTATCGTTGCCAAGTATCAGAAGTACTTCGAGATAATATGCATTTTGCTAGAAGTAGAGAAGCATGATGAACTCCTGGTGAAGAATCATCATGTACTTCCTAATGGGAGTTTTGCAATGCTTGAAGCACATGCAAATGCTCAACAGGCTAGCAATAGCCAAAGTTGCAGAAAGGGCCAATGGAATATAAGGAATAAGTGGAAGAATGACAAATCAAATAGGGGAAGAGACAATTCATAGTGAAAAAGTAAGGGTAAAGGGCCAGAGGCTTCCAGAAGTAATGCTGCAAACCCTGAATAACCCTGTTCTATGTATGGATGCACTGGCTATTGGTCATGCAATTATCGCATCTCGAAGTATGTGTTAGATCTTTACATGCAATCCACTGGAAAACTAAATAAGACCCGGGGAAATAATATTAAGCCATACTCTACCGTTCAACCTGTTGTTGATACGAATGTTGAGAAGTGTGATGATATGATTCTTGAAATTATTGAGCTCGACGAAATCCCAGGAGGGCACCTACATCTCATATGGAGACCTGGATTAGTCTCCTAAATATCCCTTCATTTTGCTAAGTCGATGTCACATATTCCTTATAAGTCTCCTTATCAGTTTAGCCCTAGTTCCTGAACGAACATTTGGTCTACGCTCCTGTTGAGCGATTATCATTCAAAAATTGAATAAATTGATATTTTCCAGATATTTGATTAATTGTGCTATGTTTGTTCTATATTCTACAATTTGTTCCTGATGCAACAATTGTTTGATTGTTAAATCATACTTCCAATATAGAACAAAGTATAATCCGGTGACGAAGGAGAAAATCTGTCTAGAAGACAGTTGTACCACACTAAGTGAATTGAAAATATTATGACTATCGTCAGAAGCGATACTCTCATAGTTGGCACTGGAAGAATGCTATATTATACCGTGAGTCCAGTTGTATTCCTTTAATCGTTTCCATATGGAGATAGTGAATGAGGATGGTATAGAATACCTACTCATGACTAAGTTTAATGGTGTAATAAATGTGCGGTTAAAAGCTACATTCATTCTCCTCCGGATTATACTATGCACATATAAAACCTGAGTTTGTGTTGCGATGAAAAACCTAGATATATTTAAGATCTGGCAGATCGACTGGGTTACTCTGAGTTGAATAGTATAAGAAGAATAATTAATAATTCTGCTGGCCATAGCATAAAGTCTTTCCTAGACCTAAAGTTTTTCTTATGCCCTGGTTGTTATAAAGGAAAGCTCATTCTTAGATCTTCTTACCTAAAAAGTTAGGGAAGAATCGCTGAATTTCCTGGAGAAAATTCAAGGTGATATCTTTGGACTTGTTCAACCCCTGTTGGGTTCCTTTAAGAAATTTTATGATACTGATAGATGTTTCTACTAGATGGTCCTATGTATATCTCTTATCTACTAGGAACCATACTTCTGCCCAAATTATTAAGAGCCTTCTTTCTAGAAGAAAGGATCAAGTCTATTCAAATAGATCATGCTAGCGAGTTTACCTTAAAATCATTTAATGATTATTGTATGGTTCTGGGAATTAATGCAGAGCATCTCGTACCTAATCTCCACACTTAAAATAGCCTTGCAGAGTCATATATTAAAAGAATAAAAACTAATTTCTTGGCCGCTCTTGCAGATTAGTAGGCTTTCCACCGGTTGTTGGGGCCACACAGTGCTGCACACTGCGGTATTAATTCAACTCAGACCAACTACACATCATGAAACTTCCCCGTTGCAGATAGTGTTTGGAAAAGAATTAAGTATTTCCCATCTGTGAAAATTTGGCTGTACTGTATACATGCCAATCTCTCCACCACAGCATACCACCATAGGACCTTACCGGAAGTTGAGGATCTATGTAGGTTATGAATCTCCGTCATGTATTAAAATACCTAGATCCTATGACAGGGGATCTGTACACGACTCGGTACGCTGATTGTACTAAGGACATTTTTCGACATTAGGGGGAGATAAGCACCAAATTAGAGAATGCCGAGTCCTTAGATCCACGCACTATAGAGATCGAACTTGAAGTTCGGAGGATAATAAATCTGCAATAAATAAGCTTATAATCTGGCAAATGCCTTCACTGTTCATAAGGAAGTGAAAAGATCTCATATACCTGCAGTATATGCACCTGAAATAGTGGAAATACCCTAGAAGGATATTGAAACCACTCTTGACCCTCATGATAAAAAGAGGTGGAGGCCTCCAGATGCACGGGACTCAATTCCGCGGAGAAGTCCGCAGAAGTAGAGAACCGAACAAATGAGAATACTTCCTATGACAGTGGAAGAAGCTCAACCTGATGTTGAGAAAATCCCTTGAGTGAGCTATCCTAGAGATGGTAACATCCCTGAAGTGATCCATCCTGAAGATGATAACCCCAGTGTATATTTGCGCGCATAATCCCACGCTGGGAAATCGAACACCCAGACTCCATCGTTGTGGGAAATCACGAGGAGATGGAAGAAATTTATAAAGAGATATCCCTGAAGTGATGCAGGAGAATTGTATAAAAGAAAGTCTACAATTGTCGACATAGATTTGCCTCTAAAATTGCTAAAGCTGGATCGAGAATCAAAGTCCATGACAAAGTGCCAGAAGCACCCAGATAGGGTCAAATAAAAAGAAGCAATTGAGGTAGAGCTCGCTTATTAAAAAGAAAGCTTTGGTCCCGTTGACCAAATATCTCCTAAAGTGATCCCTGTAGGATCAAATGGGTTTTTCATCCGGAAGCGAAATGAAATACCTAGGTGGTGAGATATAAAACGAGGCTTATAGCACAAGGGTTCACGCCTGTAAAGAGTGGAATAACGTTCCGAAATTTAATATTAATGGCGGCAAGCTTAAACTTATCAATGCAGTTGATGGATGAAGTGACCTCATATATATAGGTCACTGGATACAGATATTTACATAAGAAAATCCCTGAAGGAGTTACAATTCCGAATCCTAATAATTGCAACATGTATTGCATCAAACTAAAGAGATCGCTATACAAATTAAAACAGTCGGGGAAAATATGGTATAACCGACTTAGTGAGTTCCTCCAGAAGAAGGAATATTGTCCCTGTATATTCATAATGAAATCTCATAATGGATTATGTATCATCTCGGTATATGTCGATGATCTGAATATCATCAGAACCACAGAGGAGATAGAGGAAGCAAGTGCTTACCTAATGATGGAGTTTTGAGATGAAAGATTTGGGTAAAACCAAATTTGCTTAGGTCTGCAGTTAGAGCATTTCCTACACTAGTCTTTCTAGACCAAGAAGGTATTAGAAAGGTTTAATATGGATAAATCGTATCCATTAAAAACCCCTATGGTTGTAAGATCCCTTGAAGTGGATAAAGACCCCTTTTAGATCAAGGATGGAAAATGAGAAAGTCTTAGGACCTGAAGTCCCATACTGATGTATCTTGCGAATTGCACAAGGCCTGATATTGCATTCGCATTGAATTTGCTAGCAAGACACAATGTAGCTCCAGCCAGAAGACATTGGGCTGGTATCAAGACTTTACTCAGATACCTCCAAGGTACTGAAAGTCTTAGATTGTTTTTCCAGAATAATCAAGACTTAACTATGGTGGGATATATGGATGTTGGCTATCTGTTTGATCCCCGCAGTGCCAAATCTAAGACTGATTTTGTGTTTCTCTACGGTGGTATAGACGTTTCTTGGTGGTCTTATATGCAGACCTTGGTAGTTACTTCTACCAACCACGTAAAGATTATAGCTTTATATGAAACCTCACGTAAATGTGTTTGGCTGAGATGTGTGATTAACCATATCCAAAAGTCATGTGATCTTAACTCCATCGATACCCCCACAATTATCATGAAGATAATGTTGCTTGTGTTGCACAAATGCAAATGGGTTAATGTGAAAAGCAATATCATGAAGCATATTGCTCCTAAGCTTTCCTATTCTCATGAACTCTAGAAGAACGGTGAGGTAAAGATTTTGCAAACTAAGTCATGTGAAAATCTTGCAAATTTATTCACCAAGTCCTTGTCAAAATCTACATTTCAAAAATGTGTCAATAGCATTGGAATGAGACGACTTAGAGATATGCAAAGTTCAGGGGGAGTAAATCGCTGAACCATGACCCTTTGCATGATCCAAAAGGTCATATTTTAAATCCTGAAGATTATAAGTTGTACTCTTTTTCCCTTAGTGAGTTTTCCTGAAGTTTTCTCAAATGAAGGTTTTTAATGAGGCAACTAGTGTAACACGCAGTGCGAGTGCAATGTACTCTTTTCTCCATCCCTTTTTTCTCACTGAGTTTTTGGGAGGAGTTTTTAACGAGACATGTGCATTACACGGTATTCGCCCAAGGGGGAATGTTATGAGATAAGATATTCGGTTGTATTCTATCTCTATGTGTGGGCGAATCCGAATTTATCTCTTGCTACCTTCTACTATATATTGGGCACTCCCTTATACAAGAGATCAATCTAATAAAACCAAGAGAGTTCTACCCTTATATTCTGTGTGCTCATGTTCTTATTCTTGTAATTTTATTGACATACTGTTGATTGATTGTGGGTGAACAACTACGTTTTACAACACAAACAGCTTGAGCGTGCCGCTTCGTAGCTTCAGTAGCGGGATGGTGCGAATCCCGATGCGCTACACCATTGTGCTGGAGCGGCCGGCACGGGCGGGGGCAACAATGGGAAGCGAGCGAGGAGCAACACAAGTAGAGCAAGTGCCCTGGAAAGGTCACTTCCCTCAGATCGTGATTTCTGACGATCCAAGGGGCCTTTTCACTTGTGACACTGGCTTAGGAAGTGATTGGGAGGAAAGCCAGGGAGGGGGCACGAAAATGTCGCGTTACTTTGCGAGCGATATTTGTGACTGATTACGAGCAGAAAAAAGTGAAAGGAACGGGAAATTTATGTGTGTGTCAGGGATATAAATTTCACCGAAATTCTGGATAACGACTAGATAAAAAAATTTGGAAGTGCTACAGTACCACCTAAATTTCGTTTTTTCCAACGAAATTTCGTGATTTTTAGCCGGTTTTCAAACTTTTAGGGCCGGATTTGGTCCAATAACCCTTAAGAAAGTCATATACTATGAAAATTTGTTGAAAAACTGAATTTTTGAGATATTTTAAAATTTTGGTAGAAATACTGTCAAATTTTTATAAAAATTGTAAATGCTTGATAATGATGTGAAAACTTTATTGTACTATATTTAGTAGTGTAGGATCATACAGAAAAAGTTTCAAAATAATTGAACTTCATTTGTTATCTTTAAAAAATCACAAACAGAATGAACATAATTGGTAAGTAACCTTGTCAGAATTATATATATGTTTTTCAAGTGTGATCATGATCTAAAATTTTTATGAGAGATTAATAATTTTCTAAGTACCATTTTATAAAATTTTCAAAAAATTTGAACTTTTTTGTTTAGTCAATCAAATCTATGTAAGCATTGAACTTCATTTGTTACATTATATTTCAAAAATCAAAAATAGAAAGAATATAAATGGTACTGTGCCTTGTAAGATTTTATAAATTCACTAGAGTGTAATCACGATTCAAAATTTTTATGACATCTTAAGCATTTTCTTATCACCCTTATGTAAATGTTCAAAAATCTTAAACATTTTTTGATTGCTAAAGCATATCTACGTATTGATCATGAGGCTTTTATCAGGGTGTAGCACTGTCAGAATTTTAAAAAATTCTTTAAGGATGATCATCATCTAACAATTTTATAGAAACATTAATGTTACATCAGGATTATTCACAAAAATTTTCAAAATTTGTAACGTGATTTGAACCATTTTTCATTTTATTCAAATTTGCGAGTAAACCTTTTAACAGGACAGTAGCACTGTTCGAATTTTTAAACATTCATGAAGCTCGATCATCATAAGAAAATTTTATGAGAACATTTGTGATGCATCATAACCATGCAAAAAAATTTCAAAATTTTATAACATAATTTGAACTATTTTTCATTCGGTTCAAACTTGTCGGTCAGCGTTTTATCAGGACAATAGCAATGTTCGATTTTTTAAAAATCCTCAAACTTGATAATCATCTAAAATTTTTATGAGAATATCACTGTGTGTTAGGAACCTCCACAACAAATTTCAAAAAATTTCGACATTGTTCGAACCATTTTTTATTCAGTTGAAATTTGCCAAAATTTTATCAATTTCGCATGAAATTCGGTCCAAACACTGGATTTGAATTTTTCTTTTTGAATTTCGTCCAGAATTTTTTGAAATAACAAGATTTCACAGAAATTTCAAATTTCGGTTGTCGGCGAAATTTTTCCAAAACGAAATTTGAAACCTGTGTGTGTTTTCGCTTGGTAGTGCTCGCTCGCGTTGCGTTGCTCCGTCCAGGAAATGCGTCACGGTCGCAGTGGAATCATGACGGGGCCACGCTCTTTTTGACCGATCGCCGAGATAGCAATTATGGGTGTTTGATTCTGACAGTACAAAATTTCGCCAGTGATACACAAATCAATCAGCCAGTCCTTTCTGTTACTTATGTGGATGCTAAGCTAAGAGATGATAGCTACTCCTCTCTTTTCCCACGTCCTTAAGCTTTTTTTACCACTGCCATGCATGACTGAGTTGATCGCCGTTGCTGCTTTATTCCCGCCTCCTTGTCAGTGTCATCATAAACTAATCGTAGGAGACTAGTAGTGCTAGTGTACCTGAGGCTGTTGCTGAAAGCCCAGCCTTTGATGAAGGACGTGAGAGCATAATGATGCATGGCATGCACGATGCTTTCTTTTCTCCTGTAAAGAGAAAAATAAAAAGAAAAGAATCATCGTGGCAATGCTAAGACTGCTGCTATTGCTTGCATGGTGAATGCTGCTTGTCGAGAGAGATTTGAGATTGAGAGAGAGCATTCGTTGCTTCATTCCTTAGGGAGGGGACACATTCTTCTCTCTCTACAGTGTACAATACAATTTTTTTTCCCTTTAGTGATCCATCAGCCTCCCCTGTAACACATGTTGTGTCTGTCAGGCCATCCCTTTTAAGAGAGTTGAAGTCTCATTTCGCGAGGTGGTGCAAGAGAGGGAAGCCGGTAATATACCGATCGGCGGTGGTAATAGTATTGGTAGCAGCATTCATGAGAGAGTAGCAAAGGAGAAAAGTGGACGCAACTTTCTGAGGATCGCTTTTGGTCTGGGGCATGGTCCAATCAATCCCCCCACCACCCCACGCCGGCGCGGGGCATGCTGCTGATTAGGGATGACAACGGGGAAAATCCCTACGGGGAGCACCCTCCCATCCCGATCCCCGATAAACAAAACTTTCCCGTCCCCGTACACGTGGTTTAATTCTCCCCGTCCCCATTTCCCGACGGGTTTGCGGGGCCCCGACGGGATTAACCCTCGAAAATGCTATATAAAATATCACATGTTATATGAATAAACTATTCGAGTAATGGTGCATATTTGATTGAAGTGTGAGTGAATCACTAGAGTAATTCATATTTAACATATTGTTTATTAATAATGACCTCACATATATTCTTTTTTATTTTGAGAATGATCATTTGCTCCCACCTATTAGTGGTAACGCGGGGACGGGGACGGGAATCGGGGACGGAGAATGATGGAACGTCGCCGTCCCCGCGATCCCCGACGGGGGCAACATTTTCCCCGATAAGCCCTCCGCGGGGGGAGATTTCCCCCGTCCCGTCCCCTAATAGGGGAATTCCCCGCGGGGAAACGGGATCGGGGCCATTGCCATCCCTACTGCTGATCTAGGGCCCGTTCAGAACATCTTTTACTTAAAAAACGTGTTGTTTGTTGAATAAAAGGATTTTAGACAGCTTCTCTTATAATCAGAAACTGCTCTCTATAAAGAATCAGAATCTGATTGGGACCTGATTATCGCTAATTCTTATTGATTCTCATCGGCCCGGTCCGGAATCTGAAAGTTGCAGTCGACTCGATCAGATTCTCTCACAATTAATCAAAACCAGTTTCTCCCTCATCCAAAATCTATAATCCATAAACTGTCCCGCCTCAGCTCCACCTGTGCACAAAACAACCCACTACACTCTTTCTCGGACCAATCCCATCCCTCCCAACACTAGGGTTCACAAAACCGAAACTGTAAAAAACCGCAAAAACTGAAACCGTGAGAACCGCAAAAATCGCTCGAAAAACCGCTTGAAAACCGTCAGAAATCGAAGGGTTAAGAAATAAAAAGAATTGAAAAAATCGAAAAATTCAAAAACCATTCGGTTTTCAATGAAAAATCACGGTTTTTCGTGAACGGTTTTCGCGGTTTACCGCGGTTTTTCACAAAAAACCAACCAACCAATTGAATGTTCGTGAAAAATGGTTTTTCGAGCAGTTTTTCGCGAAAACCGCGGTTTTTAAACTGTTTTCGAGCGGTTTTCAACAAATAAAATTTTTCAAAATTTTGATTTTTTAAAAATTAGATTGTTTTATCGAACGATTTTGGATCTCAAGCCGGCGCGATAAGATCAAAAACCGTAAAAACCGAACGATTTTTCATGGTTTTATGAACCCTGCCCAACACACGCAATCAGACAAACGCCTACTTTTGGACCCTTTCTCGCTTCAATCCCATGCACAACACAACACACTGCACGCTAGCTTGGCTAATCGATCTGTCGCAGTCCATGCATGCATCCCTCTCTCGCGTGTCATGGCCGGCCGGTTAAGGACGGAGCATGCATGAAATGAGCCAATGGCAATGAACTGTAGCGTTAAGCTGCCTTGCTATCCACGTATGTATCTCTCTTTTGCTTTGCATTGTTCGCTTGGTGTAGTGTGGTACACTAGCTTGGAAGAACATTGAAATGGCACTACTACAGAATTGTACATCAGAATCGGTCTTTTTTTTGTCATTATAGTCGGTTCAAGTGACGATATGAAGTCTTTAGATAGTGATGAGGTGGAGTTATCACAGTCGGTTCTAACCCGATTGTGATAAAGCCTCATTAGAATCGGTTCTTAGGTGAAACCGATTCTGATGAAAACATTATCACAATCGATTTTTTAGAATAACCGATTCTGATAAAGGGTCATCAGAATCGGTTCTTTCAAGGAAGTGATTGTGATGACCCCCTCATTAGAATCGGTTCCTGTGGAATCGATTCTAATGAGGGGGTCATCACAATCGCTTCCTTCAAAAAACCGATTCTGATGATGTATCATCCCAATCGCTTTGTTCTAAGAACCGATTGTAATGATATGGTTATCACAATCGCTTCCGTAGAAGAACCGATTCTACTGATGTGGTCATCACTATCGCTTGCTTAAAAGAACCGATTCTGATGAGAGGTCATCAGAATCAGTTCCTCATAAGAACCGATTCTAATGATAGGGTCATCACAATCGCTTTCTTAAAAAAACCGATTCTGATGAGACGTCATCAGAATCATATATATAAGAACCGATTCAAATTATGTGGTTATCAGAATCGGTTCCACATAAGAACCGATTCTGATGACCCTCATAGGGGTGTTTCAATTTTGCATATTATCCAAAATAACACATATTAACAATGGGCATATATATCACATTCACAATACAGAACACAGAATGCACATATCACATTCACAGAACACGAACACTTAAATTACAATACATATAGCCCATTCGTTCAAAATATACAAACACAAACATGCTTAACAATCAGTACACGTGCATATATATCACATTGACATATACAATTAATATTGTTTCCATATGGACTAGTAGGACGCTTCAGGATCTCTAAACCTACCGTCCTCCGATATAACTTCTAACCAGTACCACTGGCATAAGTGGTCTCGTAAATTATTGAGTGCTTTGCTGTCTAAGCTCTTCTGGGGGGATATTGATCTTCTGCAAAACATAAATGAGTGTACGAATTTAAGTTTCAAAATTTGTATGTGAAAGGCTAAGTATGCATGTACATATACCTTAGGAAAAAGGTGTGAGCTGCCAACCACAACCAACATGTGTAGCATGACATAGAAGCCGCACATGTCATCGCTGCCCTGTTGATGACACTGTGAAGAGAGAAAAAAATTAACACACGAAGATTAGATGTCAGAAAAAATTAATCGTATATATGCTAGGCACTTGTACCTTGAATCGCTTATACTCGAGTGTCTTGCCCTTTTTGTCATCGTGTGACCCTCCTTCATCGACATAGTCCGAGAAACCCCTACATATATTAGAGAGATACCATTGAGTACAAAGAAATATAGTTAAATTCAGAAAGCGTTAGGTTACGATAATGTACTTACTTCTGCAAAGGACACTTGATCGTGTAAGCCATCGGTCTCTTCTCGATTGAGTTAAAAATGTAGACTGTGTTTTCACTCGGAACGAGGACGAGTAGAACCCAATGGTTGCTTATTAAATGGAATGTAGTGCAAGGAAATAAGTTCGCATACGGTTTAAGTGCGTACAAGTAATTGAAGGGTTTGTACTACTTACTCCTCGTGGTACGGTATTACAACGAAGTCCTTCTTCTACTCAGTATGCAATACCCCCTTGACGTAGCCAGCAACGAACACCGGAGAAGCCTAGCCGTGGTCGCAGACACAAGCTCGGGGTCGACGAACCCAACTTGGTTTTGATTCGTCACGGCTCGCTGTCTCATTGCAAAATCCTATAAAAGTCGTCAGCTCATGATGTATGGTGTGATATTCACAGCGTCTAGGATCGTAAAGTAGAAATATCGACGGCTATTAATTGGTACACCCGAAACAGATTCTCAAAACTGACGGGGAATATCCCATTCTCGTCACGGTGGAAATGTACCCTTTTATACATCACATTGAAGTCGACTCGACGCTCTTCCTCATTCACCTTATCAATGTACCATCCATGGAGCATGCGAGTCCACCTACCTAGATCATTTAGTTCGTTGGATGCAAGCAGGGGCTTTCCATGTACGTAGGCCTTAAAATCATAAGGCATGTCTGTGGCCTGTGCTGACTTTCCTTTCTGGGCCGAAGGAGTCTTCGAGGTGAGGGTAGTGGGCTTTTCAAGTACCTCAAGGGGCGTTGTGGCCTTTATCAGCTTTGCCTTCTTGGCGGAAGGAGTCTCAGAGGCCTCTTGTGGTTCTGTTGGTGCTGTGCTTGTCCATTTACACGTGAGCTCTGCACTCTGTGTAGGACTCATCACGGTGGTGGGAGCGAGCGGGAGCGGGAGTAAGCTGCAGTGCGGTAGGAACCTACAAAACACGCACATATTTAACTTATTGTAGTACTCTTTGGAATGGTAGAGAAGGCGGGGATTTTTACCTTGACCGATCGACACCCGTCGTGGGCCACTTGATGAATGACATGCGTGCTTGCCCGAGAGTGCTGATATCTTCGTTGGGGGGAACTCGAGCACATGTGATAAGAAGTGTTCGTGGACGTAGTCCACCTGCACCCTCATGTAGCCCTTCCCCAAAGGCTGACCATGCACAGTGTCAGTCTCCTTGCATGCAAATGCAACCCTGCATATAGCCTCGACAGGAAATCCGTCCTCCGTCAGGGTGGTGAGCTGGCACTTAGCAGGGGCCTGCAAGATATGCGCAACTTGAGGAGAAACATTGTGGGAGTTACACTTGTAGTTTTAAGTTAGGAAAAATTAATTATTACCTTCAGCTGGGGATCGGTCTTATCATTTATTGAACCACAGCTGCTAGGTCGGGGCATAGGCTTCTCTACAAGAGGCGAGGGCATCTGGCTCTGACTCTGAGAGATCATCGCCATCATCTCGGCCCTCAGGCGCTCCTCACGTGCCATCATCTCCCCACTTATCTCATCTTCACGTGCCATCATCTCCCCCCTCATCTCCTCCCTCAGTTGCTCCCTGAGCATGTCCTTGAGGCGCTCCGCACGTGCCTCCCATGATCTTGATCTAGCACTCGAAGCGTCATCTTGGAAGTAGGACTTCTTCGTATGCCCCGACCCTGCGGCAAGCACGCGGCCCTTATGGTCGGGCTTCCTGATCGCAGACGACAGGATATCCTTCGACCCTTGGCTCTGGAAGGTCCCCTGCTCTTTTCGCTGGCATACCTCCTCTTGCAATAAGCGAGTACGAATTAGATCTGAAATACAACAAGCTGGGTCAACTGTAATGTACTAAGTTAGATGTCTTACTATGGTAGAGACGACGTGCGCAGTAGCGGGGTTTGCAACTACAAGCTGCCTGTCGGGGGTTTTCTTTGTCCTCGCTAATACCCAGTTGCGTGCCCGTTCCTCACATATGTGGGAGTAAGGCACCGTCGTCCCAGAGTTCGCGCGCTCCTCAGCTAATCGCGCCCACTCTGCCTTCTTCCCCTCATAGCCGCCTGTACCGAGGTGGTGCGGGTGCGTGTTGTGCCTCTGGATAGCGGTGTTTCTCTCTCTTTGCTGCTCTGCCTCGAGCGTACCCTTCGTCGTCGTGAACTCCTCCCAAACATCTGTAGTCACGAACGGATACCTCTCGAATGGTGTACGACCTTTCAGTACGTACTCACTGTGCATGAGGACCCTGAAGTGCCTCAAGGCAACACCCATCCTCTTTAAGGCGTACCACCTCACGTTCCGTTCATCTTCCTCCTCTATAATCCATTTGCCCTTAACCTCGTCCCACAGCTGATTCTTCTGCTCGGCGCTGACTTCCTTCCTCCAATCCTTAATCGTTATGGGCACTCTCTCCCTCACCAATTGACCAAGGAATGACTGGTATCGCCCCTTGTACTTGGGAGGGCCTGTGCGTACATTTAAATCAAATGCAGCTAACACAAAGCTGTAATGGTAAAGAGTTAATGTAAGAAATGCACATACCTCTTCGATTCATTTCTCTGTGATGCCTTGGAATCTGACCTCCAAGCAATGTACAGAAGCCGGAGACCAAAGAATGCATACAGGACTGAAGCACAGAATACCAACCTATTCAAAACAAGCTGGCTCTATACCTCTCCACTTCGTAATCTGCAGAAATGATTTTAACAGCCATGGTAATATACTTGATTGGGCAGAAACTTGTCAATTGCAGTAAAAGCTAATTATTACCTTCCTTGTTATCTAGTTTCATCCAGCAAGGAAGGTAATAATGGACCAGAAAAATAGCATATTGCATGCCGATATTATGTCTCCACAAATCTATACAAAAATCTTTTCTCGAGTGGTACTAGGATACAATGGCACAAAAAATTCAGATCCAGTCATGCAATCATGCAAACTTTTACACAAGAATCGAACATAGGAACGCATACAAGCAGTTAACAAATATGATCCCATTAAAGAAGAAAGTGGAAAGTTGAAAACCTCTTCAATAGAGTTGAGACCAATATGATCTTCGTGAAACCAGTCCTCACAAATATAGCATTGTATCATTTCAACTTGCTCCTTGGCTTCTGGATCAGGATATGGCCTACCACATGTGCAATAGGATCCTTTGAAGTTAGGGTTATAAGAATTTGCTGGATTCTCAGGATCTTTCTCAGGGCAAACTTTCGCTTTGTCCAAAGTTGAACAACCTTTAGTAAACAGAACCTTTTCAATCATTAGTTGTGTGCGTAAGTACAAACAAAAAATTGCAGAAGAATGATTTTAACAACCATGGCAATCGAGTCACTTCTATGCTAAAAAATGGCAGAGCATACTAATAATCTTAAGATTTGCAGGTGCCAACAGACATACACTGCATGGGTATAATCTATAAACAGATGTCACCAAGAACAAGAGTCGTGACTTTGCAATCACACCTCAGTCATGATGTATCAAATCTACAGAACAAATTATCTACATCAGGGATAAACATGGGCACAAAGTTTCAACCCGAAATGAATCTTACAATTATGTCAAGCATTACTACAAAGATTTGATAATTAGGGGTAAACATACAAGTCACTATCCTAAAAATGTGTTGCCTGGAGCCCAAGAGATGCAATCAAGCTCATCAAGAATATATATGACCATCAGGAAACTATAATTTGGCACCATTCCCATTGAGAAAACTAAATCCCCAAGGGATATAATCCAAACAAAGTAGGAGCTAACTATTATACTTTTGCAAATCTACCAAACAAAATATCTCTGTAGCGTGCAGGCAGTCCTGAGGAGCGCGTCGGGAGGCGCAAGGCGAGGCGTCGGGCGGGCGGGGGCGGGCGAGGGGTGGCGGGGTGGGCGTCGGGCGAGGCGCAAGCGTCGGGCGGGACGTCGGGCGAGGCGGTGGGGCGGCGTCGGGGCAAGGGCGCGGGCGTCGGGCGAGAGACAGTCAGACGAGCGGGGGGCATGGAGGCGGCGGCGTGGCAGGGAGGGGCGGCCTGCGCTAGGGTTTATGAGTTTACTGCCCGCCCGAATCGGTATCGCGGGAATAAAATGGGGATTGGAGTCATCAGTATCGTTTTTTTAGGAAAACCGACCCTGATAAGCTCAATATCCGTATTGCTTCTTCAAAGAAAACCGACACAGATGTGTACGGTCATCAGTATCGTTTTTTTAGAATAACCGACACTGATAAGATCAACATCCGTATCGCTTTTTCAAACAAAACCGACACAGATGTGTGTAGTCATTAGTATCGCTTCTTTTAAAAAAACCGACACTGATAATATTAGTATCTGTATCACTTTTTCAAAGAAAACCGACATAGATGTGTGTAGTAATCAGTATCTCTTCTTTTAAAAAAATCGACACTGATAATATTAGTATCCGTATCACTTTTTAAAACAAAACCGACACAGATGTGTGTAGTCATCAGTATCGCTTCTTTTAAAAAAACCGACACTGATAATATTATTATCCGTATCACTTTTTCAAAGAAAACTGACACAGATGTGTGTAGTAATCAGTATCGCTTCTTTTAAGAAAACCGACACTGATAACCTCAATATCCGTATAACTTTTTTAAAGAAAACCGACACTAATATATCTGTATCACTTTTGTAAATAAAACCGACACTGATACATAATTATCTCTATCGGTTCTCAGAAAAAGCTGACACAAATGTAGTTCATTGCACTATTCCCTTTCCAGACAAACCATGAAGTCTAAATTTTCAGAATACTGCAAGTTCTAAATTTTCAGCATTTCATCAGAGAGAGAAAATGCCATAACTTTTTCATACTTTGTTGAAATTATTAGGAATTTTGCAGAAACATATTTCGAGATACTGCAAATCTTTTCATAAAAGAATTTTTGGAAAAAGCGACCTCGTTCAAGAAATATGCCAAAATTCATTTCGTAGACATGATTTGTGCGTAAAGCGTAGAAAAGTCAAAACTTTTTCAAATTAATCCAGAATTGCACGATAATTTCCGTAAATGATGATTCGACTATTTACAAGCTTTCCCAACAATAATTTCATCAAATAGAATTTTCTTTCACAACATATGGCACATAGTGCAGGCATAAAGAGACATTGCATTTCGATCAAAGCCTCCAACAGCAATTCACCGTGGATTTTTACTTCGAAAGCATTGCAAACTATTTTACATATATAATACAACAATGAGATTAACAACAAACATTATAATTGTCCATTTATTTACAATACTGCCCTTTATGATGTTCTACTCGCATGTAATTGGCTCCATGTGTGTCGTCATCCCCGCTAAGACATGCCCCATCTGCAAATGAAGGTATCTCATCGAATTGGTTATACTCTTCTTCATCTACAACATCTTCAACTCCTACGATCCGTCTCTTGCCATGAAGAACGATGTGCAACCTCGGATTGGCCGGGTCACGCACGTAGAAGACTTGAGTTGTTTGCTTCACAAAGACGAACGGGTCATCTTTGTAGGCGAGTCTATTGAGATCCACAATAGTAAAGCCTCTCTTGTTGACCTTCACTCCATGTGGAAGTCCTACCCACTTACATCGGAACAATGGAACTTGGTATATTCCGTAATCGAGCTCCCAAATTTCTTCGATCAACCCATAGTAGCAGTTCATTGTGCTTGGGGAGACTCTTTTCGAGTGATGATAATCAGAGAAAGCATTTATGCTCACACCCTTTATTTTGGACGATTACTCTTAGCATCTTGACTCTCGATGTAAAAGATGTAACCATTAATATCGTATCCCTGCCATGTCTGTATATTAAATCTTGGTCCGTCAGCCAACCATTTTACATTGTCACTAAAGGAGACCTCCGCTTTTTCTTTGAACCATGTGAGGAATCGATCGTTGTGTTCTTGTGCGATGAAAAGCTCATCTATTTGTGGATTCTCTTCCCGTAATATCAACTTATCACCTTTCGATGTATGGGCGAACCTCATACTGTTACGCAAGGTATCAAATGCGCCTTGCAATACATATCAAACCTCGGACTCATTAGTTTGGACCCAACGGTTCCTTTACCAGCAAGTCTGCCCTCGTGACGAGATACAGGAACACCGATTGCTTGTCTTTTACCTAGGTAGTCCACGGAGAATTCAATAACCTCTTCAGTCCCATAACCTTCAACAATACTACCCTCAGGCTTCGATCGATTCCTCACGTAGGACTTTAATATACCCATGTACCTCTCGAACGGATACATGTAACGTAGGAAGGTGGGTCCACATATCTTAATCTCTCTGACAAGGTGAACAACAAGGTGGACCATTACGTCGAAGAACGACGGTGGGAAATGCATCTCAAGCTGACACAGAGTTTGCACAACCTCACTCTGTAAGTTGTCTAGCACATCGGGGTCAATAACTTTGCAGGAGATCTCATTAAAGAAATAGCAGAGCTTCGTGATTGCCAACCTGACATCCTCTAGCAGAATATTTCGGATTGCAACTGGGAGCATTTGGGTCATCAAGACATGACAGTCGTGGGACTTCATGCCCAACAACTTCAAATCCTGCATGGACACAAGCTTCTTAATGTTTGCAGAGTAGCCAGATGGAACTTTAATACTTTGGAGACATTTGCAGAGATCTTCTTTCTCCTTTTTGGACAGGGTGTAGCATGCGCAGAATGTACAGCCTTTTCCATCCTCCTCTATCACTTCAAGGTGGGCACGATTCCCATGTAGGCCATGTCACGACGAGCATTCACACCATCCTTGGTCTTCCCAGGTATGTTCAGCAGGATGCCAACCAAATTATCGCAGACATTCTTCTCAACATGCATGACATCAATACAATGTCGGACATCTAACTCCTTCCAGTACGGTAAGTCCCAAAATATTGACCTCTTCTTCCAAATTGTCCTTGGGACGAACAGTTCTGACTCTTTCCGTCTTGAACATCGATATCTTCTACACGTGAATATACTTGCCTTCCACTCATAGGCTGCGGTGCCGAACGGACTTCCCTCTTCCCATCAAATTTGTCATCCATCTTACGGTATCGATGACTTCGAGGTAGAAACCTACGGTGACCCATATATAAAGTTTTCTTGGAATTCGGCAGCCATAGACTCTCAATCTCCTCTTCACAAATAGGACATGCTTTAGCTCCTTTCGTACTGTAACCCGCCAAATTACCAAGGGCCGGGAAATCATTTATGGTGCAAAATACCATAGCCCGTAGGGTGAAATGCTCTCTTTTGTACGCATCCCACACCACGACCCCCCTCATTCCACAATTTTACCAAATCCTCGATCAGTGGTGCAAGGTACACATCAATATCATTTCCCGACTGTTTGGGTCCCGAGATTAGTAATGACATCATGATATACTTCCGCTTCATACATAACCAAGGAGGAGGTTGTAGATACACAACAGGCGGCCAGTCTTTGTGATGACTACTCATGTTACCAAATGGATTCATTAGTCGGTACTCAACCCAAATCTTATGTTCCTCATTTTGGCACCAAACTCCTCATGTTTCCAATCGATGTTTCTCCATTGAGCGAATCGTGAGGTGTCTCACTTGCCATCTTCCTTTTGAGACTCATAATGCCAGCGCAACAATTTTGCCTCTCTAGAATTTGCAAACAACCGCTCCAGACGGGGAATGATGGGCAAGTACCACAATACCTTGGCCGGTGCACCTTTAGTGACCTCTTCACCGTCGTTGCCCGACTCTTACGCTTGTTGTCGTTCGCTTCTCCTTTTGTTTGTACAGGGCACACATAAGCGGACACACGTGCAGCTCTCGATGTGCGTTACGGTACAAGATGCAATCATTCGAACATGCATGTATCCTTTCTATTTCCATTCCCATGGGACATAGTAGCTTCTTCGCTTCATAAATGCTTGTTGGTAACTCGTTTCCCTCTGGAAGCAGATCCGATAGAAGAACTAGAAGTGCATTGAAACTTGTATCATCCAGCGGTGTTTTGCCTTGATTCGAACAATGCAAGGACCGAACCCAACTTGGTGTATTCCGCTTTGCAACCTGTGAACAGCGGTTTGGCATCGTCTTCCATCAAGCTTTTAAACTTTTCAAACTCTCTTTCTGTGTAATTGCCCTCCACATCCCGCAACATTTGCTCCAAATTATCCTCCTCAAACATATCAAGCTGCAACTCGTCATCCGGTTCCACTGTGTCTTTGTTGCATACGGAAGGTACTACCTGCCTCCCTGTGATGGATCCAACAAGTGTAATTCCTCACGAAGCCACGTCGAATCAGGTGGTCCTCAATTTGAGCTGAGTTGTTAAATCTCCTCAGATTGGTGCAATCAATGCAAGGACAATATATGAAGTTTACACCCCTCCTCACCATGTCCTCTTCTGCAATTTTTTTGAACTCCTTAACACCCCTCTGAAATTCCGCACTCACACGACTTTTCTGATACATCCATTCCTCACGGTCCATCTGCAATTAAATTTCGCACAATAAATTAAAGAAAAACTAGAGCGACAACTAGCTAGCTATTGTAAATATTGAGACATCATTTCAATTAATATTACCTTTGCAAAATAGAGGACAGGTTCCAAGATATATAAATGTACTCCCGATGATACCTAGCTTCTTCCCTGGTTTAGAGCTTCCAATTCCCTAAATAGGAGACATAAATTTTTAAAATCAACAATGATATCAAATAATCTAATTACATAGCCAGTCAAGTAGCTTGCAAATCTTTTACTACAACGAAACAAAACAAGGGTACCAACGATGACTCCTAATCTCTAAATAGGTTAGGTCCTAATCCCATTCGAGGATATGTGGTTCGGGCAAGTTCCTAAGCCGTTGTACAACTCCAAAGAAAATTTCAGCAACATCTCCCCGCTGTTCTCCATATACACGTCTCGACAACAGGTCAAGAGGGGAGTGCATATGGAGAACACCAGGGAGACGCTACCGAAATCTACTCTGAAGTTGTACAACACAGCTCAGGAACTTGCCCGAACCACATATCCTCGAACTGTCCAAAAAACGTGGACAATTCGAGACAGCTCACTTATAAATATGCCATTTCATTTGGCATATTTATAAATAAGCATCCTTGAACGGGAGACGTAGGTTCCGCAGCCTAAACTCTAACATTTATCACATGATAGCAACAATAATTCCATATTAACACGAGAGCACTACAATAATTAAATAGATGTGTGCTTGTCAAATAAAGAGTGTGAAATCTGAACGCACGTACACAATTCTAGTGCAACCTAAACTTTATTCACGACATATCGAAATTACCTAGTGCAAAATTGAAGTGGTTTAAAGAATTGCTCACATTTTGAAGAAAACCGCAAATGAGGGCAAAAAGAGTGGAATCTAGGTTTCAAATTTGCCCTCTTAATACTCACCCATGAGGACTTCAAATTTTCTCACCCAAGTATTGCTTCTAACCACACAATATGAGATGTTTTCTCGGGTGGCGACGGAGAAATCTCCTCTGGAGCAACAACAGAGAAGAGTTCAACGCGAGTGTTATATATGACTTAGCGAGGCACATCAGAATCGGTTCTTTTTAAGAAGCGATAGTGATGTGAACGGTCATCACTATCGGTTCTTTTTAGAGAAGCGATAGTGATGAGCACGTCGACATCAGAATCGGTTCTTTTCGAGAAGCGATAGTGATGTGCACGGTCATCACTATCGGTTCTTTTTATAGAAGCGATAGTGATGATCACGTGCAGATCACTATCGCTTCTTTTCTTAGAACCTATAGTGATGTGCATATTCATCACTATCGGTTCTTTTTATAGAAGCGATAGTGATGATCACGTGCACATCACTATCGCTTCTTTTCTTAGAACCGATAGTGATGTGCATAGTCATCACTATCGGTTCTTTTTATAGAAGCGATAGTGATGATCACGTGCACATCACTATCGCTTCTTTTCTTAGAACCGATGTGATATATATGCACATCACTATCGCTTCTATTAAAGAACCGATAGTGTTGTGGACGTGATCATCACTATCACTTCTTTTGTTGGAACCGATAGTGATGACCGTTCACATCCCTATCGCTTTTGAGTTTAGAACCGATAGTGATATGCCTAATGTTACATCACAATCATTTCTAATCTCAGAACCGATAGTGATTATTACTAACACCTCTCTGAAGTTATTTATCACAATCATTTTTTCCTAAAAACTTAAGAACCAACACGGATAGAGCGATAGTGATGTGCCGTTTTGTAGTAGTGTGGCCACTACGACAGTGTTTCGAACCATTTATAACCATGTGTCAGTGATATTATGGTATATCACATACGATTTTCAAACCATTTGTGATACACGATATCACAGACGGTTTTTAATTAGGACCATCTGTGATATAGTAATATCACAGACGGTTTCTAATTAAAAACTATCCTTGATAAGTTTTCCTACAGATGAACCTTTTTTCTGTTTATTAGCTAGCCTGAGGAAATACTAGTCATGCACACTGAAAAATGCAGATTACAGATTAACTCAACTCAGATTACAAGCATTACATCCATTTTAGATTACAAGCATTACATCCATTTCAGATTACATATTACAAGCATTACACCTATTTCAGCAATCAACTCAGATTACATCACAGCACAAGCAAATTACGTATAGATTATTGCACAGCACATCCATTCTAGAAATGAACTCAGATATATTAACCAATGGAACTCAATATTATTAACCAATTAATTGAATGCACAACTACAATTCACAAATCCACAGCACAAGTTTGACAAATTAACCCAAATAGTAATTGAGAAAAAACACAACTCCTGAAGTTAGACAGAGTGGAACTCGCTTTCTGGATTAAGACATGACTGAGCAAGAAGGAACAAAGCTGTCCTTGAATTCGCATCAGATCGGTCACTTCTAACGTAGTTATAACCTGATTGGTCTTTTTGTATTGACGAGAAGTTGCATGTTGTCGCAAATGTAAAATCCACATCGGTTATTTTCTTTTCCCTGCTGGTGGCATTGCAAGTATAGAATTAGTTAGTTCCATAGTCATTATTACGGAGTTTGATATATGATTATTGTGTATAGCAGATACCGAAAACTTAAAATCGTGCAATCTTTCCTCAATCTTTTGTACAAGCTGTTTCTCGCGCTCAGCTTTGGTTCTCTTCCTACTCCGGTATTTATCAAAGTTGTTTGGGAATCCCATTTTCCAGGGAACAAAACCCTTTTGCCTTGCGTGTGACCAAGGTGTTCCTTGTTTCCCAAGGCCGTGGAGAGTATATCTTTCTCCCTATCTGGCAAAAAAGTGCCATCGGAAGATTGTGTACTCAACGCTACCTAGCTACGAGATCCCGACAAGTTATTTCATTTATGAAGTTATGGATTAATTACGTACAAAATTGGTAGTCCGATATCTTACCAGGCGTTGGCAGACTTCCTCGTCCGCGGGGTTTGTAAAGGACACGGTGCTGAAAGATGTGGCACTTGACCTCGCTCTTAGCTAGTCTCTCACGTGTTGGTCAACGATCGATGCAAATGGCACGAAGGCCTCCTCTTCCTTCGTCTCCTATTGCGCCCTCTTCCCCACGTACCCAGTGGTGCCGAGTCTATCAGGGTGGATGTTCCTTGCCTGCAGGGCCTTGTGCATGGGCTTCACTTTGACGCACGAATTCGTCCGTCATATTCGCCTCAACAAAACTTTACCATATGTCCTCAGCAATGAACCCATACTTAGAGAAGAGAGTCATGTCATTGTTGACATATTCCTTGACAAGCGTGCTCTTGAAGTTCTTCCACACCTTTCCAGCCATTAAAAGTGCATACCGTCGCACTGAGCACACGGAGTCTTCTGGGATCTCAAACAAAGACAAAATTTCTGTCACCAAGTCGTTGCGGTTCTTGTCAGTTAGCAACTTCCAGGATGGACATGCGATGGGGACCCGTTCCCGTGCGACTATCCTACACAATGTCCTGAATGTTGTCGCTACCTTTCTTGGTTCTGCAGAGGCCCCATCCTTTGGATCAATCACCGTGATGGTATATCAGTCCATGGGCCTTTTATTTGCTCGTCTTGGACCTCGAGGAGGTTTTCCTTTCATTTGCTCATCACATCTTTGAGACAACAAATGAGGGGATGCCATCTTCTTTTTAACTTGACCTGCTGTGCCATATTGTGTTGAAAATTATTATCTCCATCAATGCATATATTATATAAACTATTTAGGCCTCAAAAGATAAGTGAGATGGATATATTATCTCCATCAAATGAGAAGTGAGAGGGATTCTTTCTAGGATTCCACTAGAACAGGCATACTAGCAATCTAGGCTGGTTTTCATGGCTAAACATGAATGAAAATGAATCAAGATAGAAGGCTACCAATTGATGAATTATTTTATATGTATTTGTGCTCATCTTTTGGTGTCGCTCAAACACACATGTTTAACCATTTAACTGGTAATGGTGCTAATAAGATTCTTTTATGGAAAAATCAATTATATGAACATACCGCTACCTTTAGATAGACAAATACACTTACCAAGAATATTGATATGCCTATTTCACAATTCTTTTACGGTCAAATCGTTTGTTTGAACATGCCGCTATCTTTGGATAGAGTTGCGTACTCTCCTATAATATCGATGAGCCCCTTTACTATCACATAATTATAAGCAATGGCCCACCTTTGGGTGACCTCTAAAATTATAACTAGTGATCTCACTTGTTCAACTTTTCACTTCTCTTGCATCTCACATGGAAGAACAAATGCATAATGAAATGTTTACAACCATCTCATGCTAGGCCACTTTGGTGACAAGATGACTAACAAGATGTCTAAACAATAAGCATTTAAACACCAACTTTTAAAAAGTTTCGTAGTTAAATATTTACTTTCTTTTCATTCTAGGCCACTTTGATGACTAACAAACTCTAAATGAAGAATTATTTTCCTTAATTTGGTTATGGACATCATATAGTCTCAATTCTTTCGAACCATATACTTTACCAATAGTTGCAACCATTTTGTTTTGAATGCAAACATTTTTTTACACAACTCTCATTTGCAACTATTAAATTACCTTTAGTAGTAACATGAGCTAGTCATACTTTTGTCACTAGTTTTAGCTCCAATTGAATAGTAATAAGCACAAATGTATACTGCCTTACTTAGTGCCTCAATACACACTTAACATATTATACTATGTATTAAGCCATATCCCTTAACAAGCATCAAAATGTTTTCCTAATTACCATGGCCAATATATAGTAGCAATGAATGTACCTGATGTCTAATATCTTACAACTACAACCATAGTGCACACAATAGCATGCTTCGCTAAGGAATTTTTCATGGACCAAACTTTCACGGCTTCATCCAAGTAGCAAAGCACTGAATTTATACTCCAATACAACTAAATTCTATGATATCTGTAAGGGAGAACTAAGTAGAGCTTTTATTCTACTGAATTAAATTTGACAACTTGCTCCTATGCATATATATAGAGCAAAACTTTACCAAAATAACTTTAATTTAGTCGATTATGTCAAGACAAACAAAGATGAAATGATGCTTGCGTAAACTCCGAATTCTGCTTTTGCCGTTATGCACATAACATTGCTTTTTTACTTGCATCTACATTTCCATATGCACAACATTTTATTTATCAGTAAAACCTTCTAGAAGCAATACAACATTCATGCATTCTTGAATCACAAACAAATGGCAATAATTTTACAGGATAGGCTTAATGTGAACTAGTCTTAATCTTCATATTTGAAGAATTAGCATCGTACCACTGATAAAGCAAATTTTCTACTTCATCCATGCATGCAGCTCACATCAAAATAACTTAATCTTGTCTTGTTGTCAAGTACTCACTTTGGTCAATGGATCAACATTCAAAAAGGTGGCCGTGACGATTTGCAGCGACAGCGCACCAACGACGAGCGATGGCAGTTGTTGAAGGGTCAGAAATCGACAATAAACTTTATGTTTCTGGTACCTTCATGGAGCAGAATTAAGCACAGGGTCGATGACACACAATGTAGATAGGTTCGGGCCTCGCGGGGGAGTAAAACCCTACTTCCTGTATGGTGGATGCTTGTATATTGAATCTTAAGTACAGATCGGGGTGCTCAAGCCTAACACTACTACATAAAGGCTTATATTACACGCCTCACCACAGACGGTTCCTCAAAACCGTATGTGACGATTAACATCACTGACGGTTTTATATTTAAACCGTCAGTGACATCATCACAGATGGTACTCTACAAAAACTGTCAGTGATATACATCAATGTCACAGACGGTTTTAGTTCAAAACCGTCTGTGAGATATCACATATAGTTTTATAAAAAAACCGTCTATAATATCAGGTATTATGCCAGACGGTTTTATAATAAAACCGTCTGTCATATATCACAGACGGTTTTATTGTAAAACCGTCTGGGATACTATGTTTATCATTGATGGATTTTTTATAAAACCGTCTGTGATATCTCTCAGCGATATATAATATGGAGGCCTGAGCCACTTGGTGGATTTGAGGGTTTCGGGATCTATTTTCATTTGGCTACGGGTGAGGCGATTTGGTAAAAGAAGACCGTTGATTTTGAAGGGTGATTGAGGATCCATTTGATTTTGATGATTTAAGGTTAGTAATGGTGTCTAATTGCAGTATGTTCAAGATCTAGCTTGGTAAGGAGAGAATTTGATGATTTTTTAGATTTAGCTTGTAGATTCATATGTTCTTTCTATATAAGGGTAGTAATGGGTTTTAATTGAATTATATTCATGATCTAACTTGGTAAGGAGAGAATTTGAAGAGATTGTATATAGATGTAGCTTGTAGATCCATGTACTGTTCTTTTCTATATTTAAGCAAGTAAATTAGTATATAATTTTTTAGATTCTAATTAATTGCTTTATATTCAAGATATTACTTAGAATAGAAATTTGAAGATAGTTTAGATCTAGCTAGCTTGTAGATCCATGTGTGATCTTGTTGACCTAAGGTTAATTTAGAAATGGGTAATTACATTATATTCAAGATCTAGCTTGGTAAGGGGAGAATTTAAAGATTGTTTAGATCTAGCTTGTAGGTCCATGCATGTGCAAGTTCTTTGTGATCAAAGGTTAGTAATTGGTTAAATCTAACTGCATTATTATATATAAGATTTAGGTAGCTAGTTTAGTGAAGAGAGAATTAATTTAAAGATTGTGTATAGATATCTAGCTTGTAAATCCATTTGTTTGTTTTGTTTTGAAGGTAGTAATTGGTTATAATTTAGCAATGTGTGCATACGAACACCTAGTGTACTTTAATATTTAACACTAAATGCTATATGCTTGGCGTAGATGGACCGAAGCTGGATGTACACTAAGAACTGTGTGAGTGCCAAGTACATTAATGGCATCTTCGCTTTTAGAAGAGCTGCAGAAGAGGATATGTTTAATAACGGGGTGCAGTTTATATCTTGTCCGTGCATTGACTGTGAGAATCTGAAGATGTTTTGAAATTTTACACAGATCGAAGCACACTTGATTATGAGGGGTTTCAAAAGGGGGTATACATGTCGGACCAATCACAGTGAAGAGCAGGAGATACAGGAAGCAGGTAGTATTTAGCATGGTCGACGAAGTCAATGATATGTCGAATGATCATATCGATTGTGGTTTCGATGAGAATAGGTTGTAGGAAGATGATCTAAATCAGATGCTGCACGATGTTGAAGGGAACCATGATGATAAAGAATATGGTAAATTCCGGGGCTTGATGTAGGACTCGAAGAAACCTTTGTTCCCAGGCTGTGGAATATATGAAACCGGGTATCTTCAAGGCCGGCCTAGCATCGTCTGAGGAGAAGGTAGGCCCAAAGGATAAACCACGCACCAAGCCTTACTACCGTATGGAAGGGGGCACATCCCATAGACAGTTGAATACGTATTTAGATATAAAAGATACGGTTGTAATCCTAGTCGTTAATAGGGTAGATAAAGATGTAAACTCTATCCTGTAACCGACTAGAATCCCGTAACCGATAAGAATCTCTTAGACCGATCAGGACTCTGTAAGCCACGCCATCCCCATTATATAAGGGAGGGGGCGGGCAGCAACAGAGGCATCGAGCAATGGAGCAATCAAGCAATCGCCTCAACACACACACATTACCTTTCGCCCAGAGCACATTGCGCTTTGAGCAATCTTTGATCCAAGAGATCCATATAATCCCAGCACACAGGATTAGGGTATTACCTCCACCATCGAGTGCCTGAACCCGTCTAAACCCTTGTCTTGTGTGACCTTCGAGTTTGAGATATAGCGCCTGCCCTATAAATTTATTGCCGACTACAAAAGTCGACAGTTGGCGCGCCAGGTAGGGGGAGCGCTAAAATCTTTTCCTACAGACTCGATGGCAGCTATCGGCGGAATCACCGCCACCTTCGTCTCCAGCTAGGCTTTTCGCTTCGGAAGCCTGGACTTCGTCGCAGATACGCACGGAGAGCTTGTCTGCCTGGTTCAAAACCAGATCCAATCTGGTGGAGATCAGGCCAACCCATCTCAAGTATGCCGCTCTGACTCATCCAGTGAACCAGTCGGCATCGTGAGGAACTGCTACGACCTTCGTGGCGTCTTCGCTATAGAGGAGCGGGGGACCAATCTCCAACGCCAACAAGAAGATCAAGAAGCAGCGGAGGAAGATCGTCTTCGTAAGGTTAAGGAGTTGCAGGCGCGATCGCTTCGATCTCGCGGCCGCAATGTCCGCGAGGACATCCTGCAATCCAGACTGGGAGACCAAGCCGTCTTTCGCACGCCGATGCAGAACATCGTCGCCTCCATGACGCTTCTCGACACGCTAGATCCAATGATCGCATCTGACAACTCGGCAGCCCCGATCGTGGCCCAGATCAAGGCCATGGTGACGGCGGCAGCGATTCAGCAGAATCAGGAGAAGCGCATTCAAGCTCCCACGCGGCCACTCGTGTCGCTAGCAGTTGGACTGCAACTAGTCAGAATTTAGGCAGTCGGCGCCTCACACCACCAGTCGAAGACGCTCACTGAATTCTCAACCGCGACCACCAGTCGAGAGATGACCTGGTCCTTGCCGAGTGGCTTCTCGCCTCTGGGATGAAGCAAGCTCAACAACGGCTCGGAGGCTTCACGAAGCTTAGCGCAGGACGCCTCAAGGGTTTCAACCTTCTCGTTAAAGACGACGTATTGCTCCCGCATTTTAAATTTATAATCTATAAGACCGAGTATTAAGAAGTACCAAGGAGGCAATGAAGACATGGGAGGGTCAAACTGCCGACCGTACCTTCTAGCTCCTTCTCCGAAGCTTTAAGTTGCCCCTGGAGCTTTACATTAGTAGAGTCCCGAGCTGACACGAAGATAAGAAGATCATAAAACCAGACGATTAAGTGAAAGCATGAGATGGTCCGGGAAATATCTACCTCGAAGAGAGCCGACGGCATCTATCGTCTCTTGCCGAAGAGACTCCTTCTCAGCCCGCAGCTCATGGACCTCCAACCAAAGAGCTTGCAGCTCGGCTGCATGTCCGGCCTTGATGTGCTCGATTCGGCGGATATTCTGGCGTGTCGGACCTCGAAGCATCTTACGGAGGTACTCGAACTTCTTTCGAGCGCTCCCTAATTTACGTAATCATCACGGAAAAGGTGACTACACGACCGTAGCGTAAGCAAGAAGGCGGCGAGTAGAGAAAATCTTACCGGGCAGCGTGCACAAGCAGTGGCATGACTATAAAAGTCATTCCTCTCCCTCTCCTCCTCTGAGTCGTCCAGGAGCTTCAAGCCGTCCTCCTCATCAACCCACGCAGCTTGCGTTATGGTCAGGCGAGTAAGTCAGCGGAACAGGAGATCTCTTAAACCTCGGGGGACGGACGGGGGATGGGCACCTGAGCAGCAGAGCCCAATCTTTGAAGCACGGGCGTCGGTGAAGCGGTGAGGCTCGGGGCGCTCCTGTGTCCCGGCGAGGCCCCCTCAACCAAGACATGAACCTCAGGAGCCTGGCCTCTTGAGAGCCCTAGGCGGCATCTCGGCGGGAGCATCAGTGAAGGATTCCTACAAGAAGAAGCTGTCGATGAACAAGAAAGAAAATTGAGTTTGAAGCGAAACCAAGACGAGATGGACAATTGATGGTCAACGGCAGACTCGCTACCTAGAGGAAGTCTCCATAGTCAATGAATATCCTGATGTTTTCCCGGAAGATTTAGAATGCCGCCAGATAGAGATATCGAGTTCGTGATAGAACTAGTTCGTGGACAGCCCAATAGCTAAGAGACCTTACAGTGATGTCCCAGAGGAATTGGTGGAAATGAAGAAGCAAATTGAAGAAGCTGGCTGAAAAGGGATTTATAAGACCTAGTTCATCGCCATGGGGAGCACCCGCCTTATTCGTTAAGAAGAAGGACGGAAGTTTCTGGATGTGTATAGACTATCGTGCACTCAATGATGTGACGATAAAGAATAAGTATCCATACCGAGGATCGATGATTTGTTTGACTAGCTTGAGAGGAGCAGCGAGTATTCTCCAAAATTGATCTTCGATCGAGGATACCATCGGTGAAGATCCGATCGGAGGATATTCAAGACCGTGATTGGCCAAGATATGGACACTACGAGTTTACAAAGATGTCTTTTGGTGCGACAAATGCACCAAAGATATTTCATGAACTTAATGAATAAGGTTTTTATGGAAAACTTGGATAAGTTAAATCGTCAGATTCATAGATGACATCCTTATCTATTCCAAGATTTAGAGAAGAGCACAGCCGAGCACTTGAGGCTAGTCCTTGAAAAGTTGAGGGAACAATAGCTTGTTTCATAAATTTAGCAAATGTGATTTCTGAAAGATAAGGTGGAATTTCTTGGACACATAATGACAAAGCAGAAGGAGTTGTCAGAGATCCAAAGAAAGTGGAAACGGTTTTACATTGGGAGCAGTACCAAGACAGTAACCCAAACCCGTAGTTTCCTTGGAATGGCGAGGGTATTACCCGATTCATTGAAGGATTCTTCACGATTAAGTAGACCTCTCACGCAATTGTTGAAAAAGAAAAGAAATTTTTATGGACACCGAGTGTGAGAAGAGTTTCGAGAATTGAAAAGAGAGGTTAACATCGGCACTGTATTAGTTTTACCAGACGCTCACCAAGACTTTGACATTTATTGTGATGCATCGCGTCCGTGATTGGGATGCGTGTTGATGCAAAATAGGAAGGTAATTGCCTATGCATCGAGGCAATTGAGACCACATGAGAGAGAACTATCCGACTCATGATTTAGAATTAGTCAGCCAGTGCATGCACTAAAATATGGCGTCATCATCTCATCGGAAATAGATGTGAAGTATATCACGATCATAAAAGCCTTAAGTATATTTTCACACAAGTTTGACCTAAATATGAGGCAAAGAAGATGGTTAGAGTTAATCAAGGATTATAATGTGGGAATTCACTACCACGGGAAAGCCAACGTGGTGGCGGGCGCTTGAGCGAGAAAGAACCACGGTGTAAATATCTCTGTTGAAACAAGTCGAGAAGCGATTGTGTAGGGATTTCGAAACTAGAATTGGAAATGGTACCAAAAGGATTCCTAGTAACCTTTGAAGTAAGACCTACCTCGAAGATCGATCGTGGAAGGGCGTAAAGATGATGATAAGATCAAAAGAATTAAGGGCAAAATGGATGAAGGCAAAGCAAAAGATTTTAGCCCCGGATGAACAAGGTACTATGTGGTTTAAAAGGGCGCACGTGTGCCGAATAAAAAGGAGTTGAAGCGCTTAATTTTGGGAGAGGCCCATGACTCCAAGTACTCAATTCATCCAGAAGTCAAAAAATGTATCAAGATTTGAAGGAAAAATTTTGGTGGCAAGCATGAAACGAGAAGTCGCTGAATCGCTGCATTATGTGACATATGCCAAAGGGTCAAAGCTATGCACCAAAGCCAGTGAGGCTATTACAACCCTTAAAGATACCGAATGGAAATGGGAGGAAATTGGTATGGATTTTATAACAGGAGAGCGCAAAGTGGATATGATTCCATATGGGTCATAGTAGATCGTTAACTAAGGTCATTTCATACCAAGAAGACCACTTATTCCGGACCGTTAGCGTAACTTTATATGTCCGTCATTGTCTGCTTACATGGAGTGCCGAAAAGATAGAGTCTGGATGAGGTACCCATTTACCTCCAGACTCGGGGTAGCTTCATGAAGCAATGGGGACTCGTTTGAACTTCAAGACAAAGATACCATCCGCATGTATGGACAAACCGAGAGAGTCAATCAGATATTGGAAGATATGTTGAGGGCATGTGCCTTAGCATATTCCACTTCATGGGACAAGTGTTTGCCTTATGCCGAGTTTAGTTACAACAACGAAGCTCAATTAGCTTACAAATGTCTCCATTTGAAGCTCAGATAGTAGGTCCCGTCAACACCATTGAATTGGAAAGACAAAGTAACGACATATGTTTTGACCGACATTCTTCTTCGAAGTTTAAGCCTGTATCGGTCGTGAAAGATTGAAGATTGCACAATCCAGTAAAAGAGTTATCTTGACAACCGTCAGCAGGAACTAAGCTTTGAACCCAAGATTTTGTGTATCTTAGAGTAACACCACTCAAAGGAGTCAAGGTTCCATGCAAAGGGAAGCTCGCACCCAGATATGTCGGACCATTCAAAATCTTGAGCCGTAGAGGTGAAGTTGCGTATCAATTAGAGTTACCTTGATCTTTGGGCGTGCATGACGTATTCCATGTGTCTCAATCGAAGAAGTGTCTTCGATCTACCTAAGAGCAAACACCTTTGGAGGCAATTGAGCTGCAAGAAGATCGACTTACAAAGAACATCCAATGAAGATTACGGACGTAATGGACGAGAGACAAGGAACAAGTCCAACGCTGCTTTCAGAGTTGATGGAGCAACCATTCTGAAAGTGAAGCAACGTGGGAGCGTGAAGAAGATCTCAAGAAGGAGTTCCCTAACTTCGTTTCTATAGATGACCACCAATCTCTGGACTAGATTCTCATTAAGGGGAGGTTTGTAACACCCTAATTTTTGCTCTAATTTAAATTTTGAGAGTATTTTTGATTTTGTGAATTTTGGGAATTTATTGAAATTTATTTGGAATTACTCAAAACTGGAAAAGTTCTAGCAAAGTTTTATTGAAAATATTTTATTTGAGTTCCAAATATCTCAAAGTATTTTACTGAATTTTTCTAGAATTTTTACGCTAATTTTAAAAGCCCCAAATGATTTAAGTGAATTTCTAGAATTATTTTTATTGAAAAAGGTTTTGGGTGGCTATGAGCAGAATGGGCCGAGCCCATTATCGTCTTGTATCGCCATTACCCATCCGCCCGAAACCCTAAGCGCTAGCCCGACCATTAAGCTCGATCCGGATCGACGCTGTCGATGCAGTAGCACGCCGCCTGCACGCTGAGCCTCAGCGAGGATTGCGCCACGCCGGCCGTTCGCGAGATCACCGGAGCAGAAGGCGCACGCATCGAGGCCCCTTTTGCGCACCGAGTAGCGGCAGCTCCTCTAAGCGCTTTTTGACTCGTGACGCACGCCTTGTGAGACCCTCCTGTGTCCCCGAGCGAGGCCCCCTCAACCAAGACATGAACCTCCGGGGGCACAGCCTCTTCAGGAGCCCTAGACGGCATCTCGACGGGAGCATCGAGTGAAGGATTCCTACAAGAAGAACTGTCAGTAGACAAGTCGGCAAAACATGTCAAATAAGAGTCGATAGGGTAACAAACCTGTCGGACTTCTTCATCCTCATCGGGGGCTTCTTCCGAGTGGCCGAGCCGCTCCCGGAGGGACCACTCGGGGCTCCACCAACCGGTACCCTGGGCTCCTCTCGACCGCCCGAGTCCCTCGGATTTGGACTCGGCGGTGCCGCCGGCTCACTGGAAAAGGGAGCCGAAGGTACCGAGGCTCGAGCTGACGGTTCCTGGATCTTGGGACCACCAGTCGGGCGTCGGAGCTTCGCAGGGTCCTTGGCCACCATCTTCTTCCCCTTCTTGGCGACGGGACCCCCTGCAGGAAAACTCACTGGCCGCTTCGGAGAATCGCCTATACGAGCGGGCATTTCCGGAAGAGGCGCGTCGCTGAAGAAGGCCACTCGATCCTGGAAAGGAAGATTAAAAGTTAGAAGTCATTCAAGAGACGGATGTAAAAATCTATCGGCAAAACTTTCTCACCTCAGGAGGAGGATTTGATGTAGAGAAGGCCTTGGGGCATCTGGTGGGCATCTCGACGCTCGGGATAAAAAAATTGCCTACTCGAGCAGAAATTTGCTCTTTCGCTATTAAATCGGACAATTCCCGGGTCGGATCGTCCCTTCCCTCAAACTGATACCCCAGATGGTCGTGCTCCTTCAGGGGCTGAATTCGGCGAGCAACGAAGTGAAGGGCCAGACCAACCCCTGTGAGGCCCTGTTCCTTTATTTTGCCGATGAGCACCAAGAGTCTTGCACTTGCTCCATGTTGCAGGCGTCACCGACAGAAGACCAAGAGAGGGATACCTTCGGCCGGCGCCCGATGAAAGAAGGGAGAGCTGGATCAGGATTAGCACAATAAAACCACTCCTGGTGCCAGCCCTTATTCGAAGACTTGAAAGGAATAGCAAAGTATGATTTCTTTAGCCCCTCCCGAAGTTGGAATCCATCTCCCCAAATTACCTTGGGGTCGCTTCTTGAGGGATAGGGCTTCAGAAGGTAAAAATGGTGAAAAAGATCAAAATGAGGACGGATGCCCAAGAAAGCTTCGCAAAGATGAATAAAGATAGAGATTAGGAAAATAGAGTTGGGATTCAAGTTCACCAACACGATGCCATAGAAGAAGAGAAGGCCGCGGAGAAAAGCGCAGGCCGGAAGACCCTGCCCACATTGGAAGAAAGACTCAAATACCACGACTTCTTCAGGACGAGGAGTGGGGATGGATTCACCTGTAGTCGGTCGAGCGGAAATCAAAGCCAAGTCTGGGAGAACCCCGTCATTCACCATGGACTACAATTTCTCCTCTGTCGTGATCGAGGTCATCCAATCCTGGGGCAATGGATGCGAGGAAGAGACCTTGGAGGGATGAGAAGATATCTTCAGAGGAGAGATCAATGGCGGCGCAAAAATGCGGGCGCAGTAGCAGTTAACCCTAGCGGCGGAGAAGGCGGAGAGACGAATGAAGCAAAAGAGGTAGGAGTAAACGATGAGTAAAATGAACCATCGGCTCAGCCTTAAAGGGGGGAAAACTTAGGTTTTCGCCAAAACGGCGGGAAAAAGATTGCGGAACCCCTAGTCCTACTCTATGTTTCATAATGATTTGCTAGCCGGGCGTCCTGACATATCGGGACGGTCGCGGTTTGACCAAGTCATACTGGGGACACGCTGCTCCCAACGATGGGATGTTTAACCACTTACCGTGCTAAGCGGGATGTGGATATCCTCTGATTTGGATAAAAAATATATCTTCTTGTGATATGCCCTACGCTGGGTCGCTAGGTGGTTACTGCATGACGGAATCATATATCACGAGATGAGCCTAAACAGGCACGACTCCAATGGTATGCCCCATGAGGGTCGAAAAGCTGTGCGTCGTAATAAATGAGTACGGATACCATTCGGATTAACATCGATGTGTCCCGAGTCGGACCAGAGCCATATCCTACATCAGTCGGGTATGGGCATCACTTGGCCATGAGCCAAGAAATCCTTGATATGTCCCAAGATGGACCAGAGCTATATCCTACGCCAGTCGGATATAGGTATCACCCGGCCAAGAGCCACGCAAATATGATATGCTCCAAGTCGAGCCTAAGTCGTATCCTACACCAGTCGGATGTGGGTATCATTCGGCCAAGAGCCACGTAAGTGTGATACGTTCCAAGCTGAGCCTAAGCTATGTCCTACAACAGTCGGATGTGGGTATCACACGGCCATGAGCCAAGGAAATCCTGGTACGCTCCAAGTTGAGCCTAAGCTATCTCCTACGGATATGGGTATCATTCGGCCAAGAGCCATGCGAATCCTAATATGTCCCGAGTCGGACCTAAGATGTATCCTACGACGGATGAATGCAAATATCACTCGACCAAGGAACCATGCAAGCTTCGATATGCCCCAAGCTGGGTTCAATCTACGTCTAAATGACAATCATGGAAAAACGCTTGGAGAAGGTACTTCTTTATTATGTATAAAAATTCGACAGGCATTATACCTGCGAATCTATTACATTTGCAGGAGCCCTAGACTTCTTCGCGGCGCGCCCGGCCGAGCGCCTCCACCAGTGCCTCCCTAGCCCTGTAGAGGGCAGGGAAGATCTCCAGGAAGGCGTCGATGGTGGCACGGTCGCGGGCGACCACCTTCTCCTCGGCCAATTCCGCCATGGAACGGTCGAAATCTTCCCACAGCTCGGCGAGCTCAGGGTCGTCTCGATCGTCTTTGAAGTTCCTCATGAAGAAGAAAGAAGCTTGAAGCAATAAGGTGAGAACTAAGCGTGAAGGAATACATACTAGAAGCATTGGTCCGCCTTTTATAGCCGACGCGGCAAGGTTGAAGTAAATGCGAAGGTGCAGTAACACTAAAAACCAAGGATACTTGGAGTTAAGATCATTCCGGAATCCAAAGAGGTTTTTGGGAAAAAGAGTTGTCATGGGAAATCAAAAACGACTTCGAAGACCGTCCGGCATTGACCCTTGAAGATTATGATCAATTGAAAAAACTGGGGGTTAAATTCAAGTCCTTCATAATCCCCTTGCATTCAGATCAAAGAAGAGACCAGTCAGAGGTTTATGCTGGAAGCTGAGAACGACGATCCAAGGTTGAGGTCCAGATGAAGACGCGGCAATTGGATCATGAATCACTCGGGGGCTACTGTGGAATTTATGAAACCAGTATCTTCAAGACCGGCCTAGCATTGCCTGAGGAGAAGGCAGGCCCAAGTAGAAGGCCCAAAGGATAAACCCCGCACCAAGCCTTGCTGCCGTATGGAAAGGGGCACATCCCATAGACAGTTGAATACATATTTAGATATAAAAGATACGGTTGATATCCGAGTCGTTAATAGGGTAGATAAAGATGTAAACTCTATCTTGTAACCGACTAGAATCCCGTAACCGATCGGAATCTCTTAGACCGATCAGGACTCTGTAAGCCGCGCCATCCCCATTATATAAGGGAGGGGGCGGGCAGCAACAGAGGCATCGAGCAACGGAGCAATCAAGCAATCGCCTCAACACACACACATTACCTTTCGCCCAGAGCACATTGTGCTTTGAGCAATCTTAGATCCAAGAGATCCATATAATCCCAGCACACAGGATTAGGGTATTACCTCCACCGTCGAGGGCCTAGACCTGTCTAAACCCTTGTCTTGTGTGACCTTCGAGTTTGAGATATAGCGTCGGCCCCATAAATTTATTGCCGACTACAAAAGTAGACACAGGCTACAAGTCGAAATACACAAGGTTGTCATCCATGCTTGAACTGCTGAAATTAAAAGCTAGCAACGGTTGGTCCGACAAGAGTTTCACAGCGCTGTTACATCTATTGGCGGACATGCTTCCCGAGGGAAATGACTTGCCGACAACCACCTACAAAGCTAAGAAGGTTCTTTGTCTCTTGGGAATGGAAGTAGAAAGGATACATGCATGTTCGAACGACTGTATCCTGTACCGCCAAGAGTACACAAACTTTCACATATGTCATGTGTGAAACGCATCTCGGTACAAGCGTAAGAGTCATTCATATGATGATAGCGAGGGCATCCAGGTGATGAAAGGACCTCCTGCTAAGGTGGCATGGTATCTGCCTGTAATTCCTCATTTGAAGCGTTTGTTTGTGAATCCAAATGAGGCAAAACTGTTGCGTTGGCACTCGGAGGAGCGTAAGAACGATGGAATGCTATGGCAACCTGCTGATTCCATCCAGTGGAGAAACATCGATAGGAGTTTTCAAGAATTCGGTGATGATCCGAGGAATATAAGGTTTGGATTGAGTACAGATGGAATGAATCCTTTCGGTAACATGAGCAGCTGGCATAGCACTTGGCCCATGAATCTCTGTATCTACAACCTTCCTCCTTGGTTGTCTATGAAGCGGAAGTACATTTTGTTGTCTGTACTTATCCAAGGACCGAAACAACCTGGGAACGATATTGATGTGTACCTAGCACCATTGGTGGAAGATCTGAAAACACTATTGGTTCCCGGGGTACAACTATGGGATGCGTACAAACTAGAGAACTTCACTTTGCACTGCCTTTTGTTCTACACCATAAATGATTACCCTGCCCTTGGTAACCTATCAGGCCAGAGTACAAAAGGAACCAAAGCCTGCACTTACTGCTTAGACAATACCGAGAGTGTGTGGCTGAATTACTTGTGCGAAACCGTTTACATGCATCACCGTAGGTTCCTTCGGAGGAATCACCCATACCGCAAGATGAAAAAATAATTCGATGGAACGAATGAAGACGGTTCAGCTCCAAAGCCTTTAAGTGGGAGAGATGTTCATGATATGGTTAAGAACTTGGATGTTGCGTTTGGAAAGGGGCACAAATCGAGGTCCTGTGAGAAGAGCACATGGAAGAAGAGATCAATATTTGGGACCTACCTTATTGGGAGCACCTAGAAGTTCGGCACTGCATCGACGTGATGCACGTAGAGAAGAATGTCTGTGATAGCTTGATTGGTCTCTTATTGAATATTAAAGGCAAAACAAAGGACAATATCAATGCACGGCTTGACTTGGTCGATATGGGCATAAGACCTGAGTTAGCACCAAAAGAGACAGATACAGACCGAATATACTGTGAACCTGCTTGTTACACTTTGTCTAAGACCGAGAGAACTGAACTGTGCCAGTGCTTGCATAGTGTGAAAGTTCCATCCTGTTACTCCTCTAACATTAAGAGACTTGTTTCGATGCAAGATTTGAAATTAGTTGGCATGAAGTCTCATGATTGTCATGTGCTGATGACACAAATGCTCCCTATGGCAATTAGAAGTATTTTGCCAGTCAAGGTCCGGGAGACAATCACGAGGCTGTGTTATTTCTTTAACACAATTACTTAGAAGGTCATTGATCCCGAAGCACTAGATGCACTACAAGCTGAGGTGGTGATGACTCTATGTAATCTTGAGATGTATTTCCCTCTGTCGTTTTTCGATATCATGGTCCATCTCATTATTCACCTTGTGATAGAGATAAAGATATACGGGCTCGTGTTCCTACGTAGCATGTACCCATTCGAGAGGTATATGGGAATCCTCAAGTCCTACGTACGGAATCGATCTCGGCAGGTGGGTAGCATTGTTGAAGGTTATGCAACCGAAGAAATCGTAGAGTTCTGTGTTGATTACATGGCTCAGGTCGAACCAATAGGTGTGCCTCGATCTCGCCATGAGGGGAGACTCCAGGGCATCGGGACCATCGGAAGGAAAGCATTCACGCCTGATTTGGATTCCTATGCTCAAGCTCATCTCACGGTTTTGCAACACATGGCTGTAGTGTCCCCGTACATCGACGAGCATAAGCACTGGCTACCGCAAGAGAATCTAACGCGGAAAGAGCCTTGGATCATGAGACAGCATAACCTTCAGTTTAATAGATGGCTTAAGGAGCGACCCATCACTGGGACCTCGTCAGGTGACATGCTCACATGGTTGGCAAAAGGGCCAACATTTACAGTTGTAACATGGAAAGGATACGACTTAAATGGGTACACATTTTACACGAGAGATCAGGATTTGAAGAGCACAAACTAGAACAGCGGTGTCCGCATAGATGCGTTCAACACCGTTGGGTCAACGAGGAGCTCCTACTATGGGTTCATAGAGGAGATTTGGGAGCTCAACTATGTAATATTCAAGATCCCCTTATTTTGGTGTCATTGGGTCCACCTCCAGCGCGTGAAGGTTGACAAGTACGGTGCCACAACTGTCGACCTCGCACTCGTCGGATACCAAGATGAACCATTCATACTCGCTAACCAAGCTGTTCAAGTATTCTATGTAATCGAACTGTCCAACAAGAAGAGACATGTAGTTCTTCAGGGAAAAAGGACGATTGTCTGAGTAGAGAATGTAGTAGATGAGGAAGAATACAATCAATTTGATGAGTTGCCTCCTATCAGAAAGAGCATCACAGTCCAGGAAGAACAACCCGACAAAGATAGCTACACACATGTCGATCATCTTGAACGGCTAATTTTTATACAAAAGAATAAGCAAGTGGAGTAATGATTTTAAGTGTACTCTAGAAGATAATAGAGTTGTTTGTAATGAGATGCTCGAAATTCAAAACAACTTTGTGTATATATGCATCTGATTTATTTAATATAGTTTCCTTTCCTTTACTGATATTGCTTCATCTACAATTCCATGTACATTATACATTATCCACTATCGATTGTATGTCAAGAAGGCTGAACTCTGGATTTACCTCAGCAATGAAGGTCTATGTCAAGCTTTAGCACAGATGGTGCTATAATAGAAACGTCAGGGATATCTTCTATCATAGACGGTTCTATAATAGAAACATCAGGGATATCTTCTATCACAGACGGTTCTAATACATAAACGTCTGCGATAAAATACTATCATAGACTGTTCTAATATAGAACCATCAGCGGTAAAATACTATCATAGACGGTTCTATTGAAGAACCGTTTGCGATGTTATTATAACAGATGGTTATAAACTAGAACCGTCTGTGATAGGGGAGCCCTATAAAATGGCCACTCTTGCAGATCATTCATTCTCCACTCACGCTCTCAAAACCCTAGCTACAGCTTTGTCTCCAGGGCCCCCCGCTTCGTCTCCCATTCCGGTGCCTCCCCTCAACCTTGACGCCACCTCGACGCTGCCCCCTCGCCGACGCCTCCCCCTTGCCGAAGCCACCCCCTCGTCGACACCGCCCCCTAGCCGAGGCCGCCCCCTTGCACATGTTAGTTTGCCTCTTGTAATTAAGCTCGTGGATTACATATGATAATCAAGCATCTGCTTGAAATGAAATTAACATTTCTATGGAGATAAGTGCTGAAAAGTTTAATTGGCTTTAACAAATAATAAGACTCTTATTGTTTTTTTGACTATTCATTGTCATAACCTAGCTCCCGTTACTACAATTTTTTTATGCTCTATTCTGGCCAAGAAAAATTATTTCGGTTTGCATCTTTAGAATCTGAAATTTGGAGCTTGTTTAGAATGAACATGTCAATGGTCAATTTAGACAATTACCTAGAATGCTTGGTGGTGATGGGGCAACAAGCAGATCACAAGCCACCTGCAATATTCAGAATGCTTACTGTTAAACAAATGCCTTTTTTCCACATGTGAAAACTAATATCTGAACTATTTCGTGGTTGATAGAAAAGATTGCTAAAATTTCAACAAACAAAAGAGAAGAATCAAAAACATATGAGAGAATACTGACCCGTATTTTAAGGGAAAGAAGTATCTGATGCAAAACTAATCTCACTTCCATGGGAATGGAGCAACCCTACAAATTACGCTAATATGAAATCTCTACAAATTAAACCAATCAAACAAAAAGCATGAAAGAAGAACCAGAGCAAACATAAGCATATACCATGTCGTGTATGAACAATGGTGGAAATACTAACACAACAAGAATTTCCCGGATGTTTTGCAACGGAGGTCACATCCTATGCACACTACTCCTTAAGTCCATATATGCATATAATGATATTTGAGAACCATGTTAGAAGCATCTGCCAAGCAAGCCCACAGCTAGAACCAGCACAAATCTCATAAAAACCAATTCATGCTTAATGGGGAGAACAGATCGCATTTGAAATCAAGTTTAATTGATTCAAAATCCTTAGCCTTTATGCAAATTTCTTCATTCTTACCCCCATCGATCATTCCAATATCCACTCTTGAATATACTTAAGGTTCTAATATATATACTACCTTTGTACCCATTAAATAAAAACAGCCATCAATTGGTAGCCTTCCTTGTTTGTTTAATTTTCTTTCCTGTTGAGCCACAACAACCAGCCTAGATTTCAAGATGGTGTCCCCTCATTCGTCATCTCAAGCATGTGATGAGTCATCGAAGAGAAAACCTCCTCGAGGTCCAAGAGGAGTAAATAAAAGGCCCACGGAACGATATACCATCATTGCGGTTGATCGAAGGGATGGGGCCCCCACCGAACCAAGAAAGGCGGTGAATGCATTTAGGACATTGTGCGGGATAGTCGCACGGGAATGGGTCCCCATCACCTGTCCATCCTGGAAGTCGCCGACTAATGAGAGCCGCAATGACTTGGTGATAGAAATTATGTCTTCGTTTGATATCCCAGAAGACTTTGTGAGCTGAGTGCGATGATATGCACTGCTAGTGGCGGGAAAGATGTAGAAGAATTTCAAGAGCACGCTTGTCAAGGAATATGTCAATAAGGACATGACTCCCTTCTCTAAGTACGGGTTCATTGCTAAGGACATATGGCAAAGTTATGTTGAGGCGAAGACAACGGACGAATCCGTGCGTCAAAGTGAAGCCCACAAGGCCCTGCAGGCAAGGAGCACCAACCCTCATAGACTTGGCACCGCTGGGTACGCGGGGAAGAGGAACCAATGGGAGAGGGAGGACGAGGAGGCCTGTGTGCCATTTGCATCTATCGTTGACCAGCGCGCCAGAGACTGGCTGAGAGCAAGGTCAAGTGCCACATCTTCGGGCACCATCTCCTTTACAAACCCCGCAGACGAGGAAGTCTGCCAACGCCTGGTAAGATATCGGACTTCCAATTTTGTATGTAATTAGTTCGTAATTTCGTAAGTGAAATAACTTGTGGGGATCTTGCAAGTAGCGTTGAGCACACAATCTTTCGAGGGCACTTTTTTGGCAAACAGGGAGAAAGATGTACTCTCCATGGCCTTGGGAAACAAGGAACATCCTGGTCGCAAGCGAGGCATGGGGGTTTTTGTTCCCTAGAAGTCAGGATTCCCAGACGACTTAGACAAATACCGGAGTAGGAAGATAACCAAAGCAGAGCAAGAGGAATGACTGATACAAAAGATTGAGGAAAGACTAAGAGAAGAATTCAACAATATGATAAGAAGCCTCGAGGAAAGGCTCAATAATCAGCCTGCGCAAGTCCCAGATGTATGTGGTCAAATCAGCCTCACTACCAAAAAGAGCAGCTGTGCGTCCACCACTCCCATAGATGAACATGAAAAATTTCCTGTCTGTGACATCAAGATACTTAATATATGTCTTGAATGCTCCATACAAATAGCTGTTGGACGCAGTAGCTAATTGTGTACCGTTATGTAGGTGGCCACGCGGTGCACTCTAAAAGTGAGACTTGTCCATGGTGCCATTCTTATTATGGCTGCTTCGGGGGTCGCGTATCCGTTTATTGAATGGGCGCTGGTACACGGCACCTTTGTGGCACCGGGATTCACAAAGGTTAGTATGGATGATGTAAATGATAATTTCAAGACCATCCAACTACCGATGCCCCCAAATGACGAGATCGTGACACTGTGGGACGCCATTCGCACTTTCATCCAGTGGCCCAGCAGCGACATCTCCCTGGACGCCCGTCCTCCATCACTGGAGCTTCCCCAACAACCTGAGTCATCTACTGCTCCTCAGCAGGGCACCAAATCGGCTCCCATGCCCCCTGCTGAAAGTTCAAGCTCCATTAGTTTGGTTTTGGTGTTAATGACAAATCTAATATTGAGACTAACTCTTTTGATAATAATAATATTGATTAGTCTCAATTGTTAATTAATGACAATCCTTTTATGAGACTAACTCTTTTGTTGAGCTTAACTCTCTTTAGTCTCTTTTTGGATGAAAAAGATGGAAATATCAAAGGTACGCATTCGAGTTCATATTATCATATCTTGTTGCATTCCTTGGATATAATATTCGTGATCATATTGATAAATCTAAATATGAGACTAACTCTTCTATTGAGTATATCTTTGATTAGTCTTATCTCATTGAAAAATGAAAATCCCAAAGGTATGCATCCAATACAACTCTATTATTTCTAGATGCATTCCTTGGATTCAAGTTAAAGGATGAACTCTACCATTATTTAGACCTCAAGATGTGTATTAATATTTCAATTCCATATATACATGAATGCACACATTTAGGGGGAGTTCATACTTTACCATGATGTTTCAATAGTATTGATCTATTTCATCTTTCTATATCAAAGATCATTACATTGAAACAATCCTTTGAGTATATGTAACTTGTGTAGTTGTAGTATACTCATGTTAATATAGGATAAACTCAAATATTATCTAAGATTGATTATGTGCATATTGATTCCAAGTTCAATTATTTATATGCACATATTTAATGGAGTTTATTCTATTGTTAATGGTATTAAGAGTATTGATCCCTTTCACCACTCCAACATAATTTGGATCATTACTTAGTACCATCAAAATGAGTATATGAAACTTGTATAGTTAATATATACTCATATCAATTTAAATAAAATTTAAATTGTGTTCGGTTGTCTTTCAATCAATCAAAGAACACTTCATCATGTGTTGATGGTGTTTCTTCATTGGTTAAGGACAAGCGGAAAGTTCTTGAGTATAATGAAACATTAGTTGCATCAAAGTACTCAAGACACCTTTAAATCATTCAAATTTATTAGGGTTGTGCTCAATCGATCATAGGGGCATCCATTATGTGTTAATGGAGTGCAATTGATGATTGAGGCAATCGTGTTTGTTGGACTAACAATCTTCCATGAGTTGTGATGTAGGCTGAGTCCAAGAAAATAAAGATTCGGGAAGAAGAAGAAATCATCATGTGTTGATGAGCTTCAAGGATGAATCCCGAAGTGAAGTGAAGCTAAAGAAGGTTAATCATGTGTTGATGAACAAGAAGAAAGGACTAGGCTTGGAGAGAAGATGATGGAAATCATAAAAGCTCTAACTGGATGTGGTAGAGGCAAATGTATAACTAGATAGGGCTAAGGATGTGTTCCTAGTCTTTTACCGGTCTCGGTGTTTGGATGGGAGACCCGGTTGCTAGTATAGGTTGCTGTATTATTAAGTGGGGTCGAATCTTATAGCTTGAACTTCATCATGTGTTGATGTACTTAATTCGGTTCACTCTAGCTCACTCTCTTATTTGGTTTTTGCATAAGCTAAGTATTTGCATGTGTTGCAAATAAGGGAGCTCATGCTTGCTTCTTATTGAATCTTGATTTGGTTTTTGCACAGAGCTATGGATTTTCATTTGTTGCAAAAGGGAGATAGCTTATGCAAGTGGGTTTAAGTGGTTATTTGTATGGAGCTAGATATTTGCATGTGTTGCAAATAGAGAGCTCATGCATCGGAGTCTTAGCTTGTGACTTGATCATGTGTTGATCATCACAAAGGCTAAGAAAGATTTATGCTTTGTGTTTGCAAAATGTGTTTTTGCAAAAATGTTGGTTTAATTGAATCTTATCTTGGAGCATGTGAATAGGGTTTGCAAATGTGTATGTAAATTGGTTTGATCATGTGTTGATCATCACATGGCTCAAAGATATGATCTTGATTGCTCTTGTTTGCAAGATTTATATTTGCAAATGTGGTTTGCAAAATATTGGTGTTCATGCATTTGATATTGGAGCATGTGATTAGATTTTGTAAATATGTTTTGCAAATTTGTTTAGATCATGAGTTGATCATCACATAGCTCAATATTTGATCTTATCGACTCTCTCTAGCTTGTAGTCACGCTCTTGATCAAGTCTATGTGAGGGATTTCAAGAAATCTGATTTTAGACTTGAATGACTACATTAGAGTCTTTGTTTTTGTGATATTTAAAAATATCTATGGCTGCTTAAATCTTGAAAATTGGTGAAGATTGTATCCCTCATGATAAGCTTCACATAGAATCAAAGATCACCTAAATCGGAGTTCGGAGTAAAAAGTTATGACATTTTTTCTGCAGCAAAATGTGGTAGTGCTGCCCCTGCATGGGCGGTAGTGGCACTACCGACCCTAACTCTGGTAGTTATTTGCCAGAGAAGGTGTTTTTGAGTCTAAAGGCCGGTAGTGCCGGTCCTAGATGTTTGGTAGTGCCGGGGGTACTGTAGCAACAGCTAGTTTCAGTGCATTTAATGTCTATTTTACCCCCCAACGGCTAGTTTTCTTTGTTAGGCTATAAAAGGAGGCCTTGGGGGGCCATTTGCTCATGGTTGGACTTAGTGAGAGTCTTGTGGGAGGTGTTGCATGTGTTGCTTTCTTGCTTTGAACTAAGAGTGAGCTCTAATTGCATGTGTTGTAATTAGAAGAGGATTGAGAGCCTCTTGTGCATGTGTTGCACTCGGTGATCATCATTGTACATGTGTTGTACTTGTTGGATCTCAAGCTAGAGGGTTTGAATTGTTACTCTTGGTGTTTGCCGACACCTAGACGGCGAGTGGAGGTATCGGGCGCAGTGTCTTTCTCAAGAAGATTGTGTGAAGGCCTGGCAAAGTTGTGAAGGTTGGAGCTCACCTACCCGGAGGGGGAAAGAGCTACCACTAGTGGAATCGAGGCGGGTGCTCAATTCGTGGAGCCGGTCCAAAGTGGTTTGGGCTTGCCTCAACGTGGATTAGGGGAGATCGGCAAGTCTCCGAACACTATGGTAAAATGTATTGTGTCTCCTTCTTTATGCTTGCAATTCCTTATTTACGTTGTTGCAATTTACATTCCTAGAATTAAATTGCATGCTTGTCCTTAGGATTGTAATTTATTGTTAGAGACATAATTAGTTAGTGCACTTGGTGAGCCTAGTTGATTTAGGCTTTAATTTGTCAAAACCTTAGTTTATCGCTTCCGCATTGATTATTGTTTAGGTTTTGACATAGAGATAAATAGAGCGTGTATTTAGTGAGAAGAATTTTTAAAGCTGCCTATTCACCCCCCTTTAGTCGGCATCCTCGATCTTACACCTGTATCAAAGGACTTTCAGTGGGATGGTGCTCACTCATCTCCCGTGAAGACTCCCTATAGCAGAAAGCAAGTCAAGGGCAAAGCGAAGCAGAGCACGAAGAAATTGGACTATCCGATTGCCCCGCTGGCCCGAGTATACCTACTAGGAGAGCCTTTTGTAACAGGAGAGCGCATGAAGAACCTTTCTATCACTTGCGTTAGATTGCAGAACTAGTGCATGGAACAAGCTAAAACGACGGTGCAAGACCGCATAACGAGTACCTCGGTGAGCTTCAAGCCTGAGCATCTATTCAACGAGTCATCGGGGGGATTCTTCATAGCCGACTTCAAGGACCTTTTTGACGTCTTCAACCTCGATGCCCTCGACACCGCGCTCTTGAGATGCTGGACATTGTAAGTGTGTGCAATCATAGTCTACATTCTTGTAATACCGATAAAAGTCATATATATATATGACTCAATGCTTTTGTATATTTAGATACATGATCCGTGAAGCGAGACAGAACAATCAACCGGTGGGTTTCCTAGACCCACACATAGTCTCCAAGCAAACAATGGACAAAGATTTAGTATTTGTCGATAAATATGTTGGAGAGGCCTTGGCGGCTCAAAAATGTAACATCCCAAAAAAAATTGCCTAAATATTATGTTATTACTTAATTGTGCATTTATGAATTTTATGGAATTTATTTAGATTTTTCTGGACTTATTGGAATTTATTTTAAATTAAGTATATTGTCTTCTTGCTGAAAACTATTTAAATTTATGCAAAGTTGAAATAAAGTTTTGCAAAAAATATTTTAATTGAGTTCAAAACGCCCCAAAATATTTGTGTGAATTTTCTTGGATTTTTACTGATATTTTATTGCCCAAAACAAATCAAATGGTTTTCTGTAATTATTTTAAAAGGAAAAAATCCGAAAAAAGGCAATGAACAGTATTGGGCCTCTACCGATATCTGTGCATGTCTTGTGCGCCGTCTTGCCCAATCACCCTGAGCCGTTAGATCGTGATCAGGCGGTGGAGTTGATATGGAAACCCTAAGATCGGTGTTTGTTGGATCTGCATTGGACGGCTCGGATTAAGTGGATCAGAAAAGGAAAAGATTTAACCGCCGCCATTAGATATCGTGTCCGAGCCGGATTGTGCCATGTCACTAGAAGATCTCGTCCGTTGATTGAAGATCGGATGGACGTCGGGAGTTCGTCTCCGAGCCGCCGCCGGAATCCATGCTCGATACGTCGCGCCGTCGTGTTCGCCGTTCGCACGCCTTCCAAGGCGCTATAAAAGCTGCCGACCGTCGTGTTGAGATCCCCGCTTCGCGCCGCATCGTTAGCCCCGCTTGTCACTGCCAGAGGCATCCCCATCGCCGCGTGCAAGCTCGCCGTTGTTTTGTCGCGCCGCCGTTGATTTCGCTTTGTTCCCGACGCCGTCAAGCCATGTTTCGCCGCGTCAGTTCCAGATTTGAGTTCACCTCGCTGAGACGCATCGGTGCCACCATCCTTGGTCGTCGGGGGCCATTGCCTTGCCGTTCGGGTGGTCTTCGTCCCCAACCCGGTGGATCGCGCCGCCGAAGTTCGCCGTCAACTCCTCGCGATCATTCGTGGCCGTCAGATTCCAGATTGAACGCATCAGATCTCGCCGCGTGGAGTTCGTGTCGGTAAGCCACGTCGTCGCTAGCTTGAACCGTCGGATCAGTGACGGAAGGCCCAGATTGCACCGCTGGTCGCGCCAATCAGACGATGCCGCATGGCGCACGGAGCCCAAGCGCCGTGGACCGAGTCCATGGTGATCCAATGCGATTCTGTGGACTCAGTCCATGGACCGAGGCCACGTGGCAGCATCTGGTTCGTTGGGTCAAGGGTTGACGTCATGCTTGCGCAATAAAAGCCTTTTTCAATATAATTAATTCGGTTTATTTCGAATTTCCTAATTTATATATTTTCAGTATTTATTCAAACTTGAAAAGGCTATAACTTTTGCATTTTAACTCGGATTTGAGTGATTCAAATTTCTAAAATTTTATAAAATTGAGATCTATTTAATGGTGAATTTTAATTGATTTTTAGATTTCATTTGCTCTCTATTTTGGTATTTATTTGCTTTTCTCCTTTCGTACGCGTAGACGTTGAATTGTGCGACGCTTCGGAGGAAGATTCAACAACTCAAGATCAAGGTCCAGAACAAGAATAAGGGCTTTTATAAGGCAAGTTGTGCTTTGATCATGTTGAACCCATGTTTATAAAATTGCTATAATTGTTTTACCCTATTGCATATTATTTCAAGTATACAATTGTTTCAAATTAAATTGGGCTTAGCTATTATACCAATTTGATCTATACCCTACCTTGTCATTGTATGCCATAATCTATTGTCACCCTAGATTGGTTCAATGTAGTTGGTTAGTAATTATAATCAACATCGGATGGTTAGTCCGTATTAGTTGCTTAGCCGTGCCACGTCATCATATGTACATGAATCATCAATGATTAATCTTGACTAATGGAATATGGAACAATGATGTGAACTTGTGTGTCATGTGGGATCATGCGATGAGATTGAGTTGTTGTGGCGAGTCATGTCACGCAACGATGTTGAATTGTTGATGGCACGTGGTGCTTGGTAATCAACTTGGGTGATAATCACTTAGATTGGGGCAAGTGACAAGGGGCGAGTATGCCAAGGTGGGTCCGATGGGCAGAGGGTATGTGGATGTCTTGCCTTGATCACTCTAAGGACTTAACCTTGCAAGCCTTTGACCTGAGTCAATCATGCAACCACATGTCTGGTATGGGCCAGCTTAGCTGATTAATTTGCAATGTCTTAATTTTGGTACTATCTTGGTCGGTGTGAGTTCCCGAGTTATGGAGTAATTCACATGGCGGAAGAGGGGGGCCCTGGTTGTGGTTTTCAGACCCACCAGTGTTGAAACCTTAGCGGGTAGTACTGGGTTAAGCCAGAACATTGTAAAGGCTTTGTCATGATCTCTCCGCCGACACACCAAAGGAAGTGTGTTAACCCGGAAGGCATCAAGAGATGATCATGTCACGTGGGTAAAGTGCATAACCTCTGCAGAGTGAAACTATTCGGATAGCTGTGCTCGCGGTATTGAGCAATGCTCGGGAATTACAGTTAAGGGTTAGTTTAATTAAATAGAAAACTTGGTTGGGATGGCAGGATTGCCATATGGAAGGTTGGAACTTGATTTAGGATTGGAAAACTTGGTTTACTTGAGAAATGCTGAACCTATCTATTACTAATATTTGTTTTACAGTCTTTGCAATCTATTTATTGTATTTATTCATAAATGCTGCCTTGTTGCAAAATAGCCATGATAGCCTATCCTTTGGAATAAACCTTGCATATAGCTATGTTAGAATTGCATTCTGTGCACAACTTGTTGAGTGCTTTAAGTACTCACCCTTGCCATCAATAACATCACCAGTTGAAGAATCTACATCAATGCCGAAGGAAAGATTCCAGGAGGAGACGAATGTTTAGGGCGCAAGCCTTGTCAGTTGCCTGTGGTATACTGAGGGGTTGTCTACGTTTTCAATCCGCTGCAGTTTAATATGTTATTCAGCCTTGCAAGGCATAGTCATGTAAGTTGACCATAAGGTCATTCAACTAGTAGTATATAATATATGATGTCTTTCATAATATTTCCGCTGTGTATGATTGTGATATTTACTGATGTTGAGCCTGTGTGCACTAGCGTGATCCTGGACTAGTGCAGTATACACAGAGGGTCCGAGTTTGCATATTCGGGTCCCGACAGAAGTGGTATCAGAGCCATACTGACTGTAGGTCTTGACCCTAGATAGTCTGGTCATCTCTATAGGACCTTCAAAATTATTTTCTTGAGGAAAGAGTTAACTTGGAAGAATAATATGTTCTTGACTTATCTTATTCTTCTATCCCTTTCCTTTCCAACATTTCTTACTTTTCCCTTGCTGAATATCTTTCTCTTACCTTTGCTGAAGCAAGTTGAAACCTTATCTAAGTTGTCTTGGTAGTTGACGATATACCACACCATAGGTGAAAGCATCAAGTGCGTGCTATTAACCCTGAAGACCATGAAGGAAGGAATCATCGAGTTTGAGGAAGGAGTGTATATTGATGAAGTGCCCTAGAATCTAGAAGACTTATGCTTCGAGTAGCCAGTTGGGACTCATGTGTGGGAGTCGCGTCTGCTTAAAATAGAAGTGTTACCCCCGTAGGCGGTAATTTTGTGTGTATAGGTTGAATTGGTTCTTCCTTGATTGCTGAGTGTGTAGTATGTGTTGCATAGCTTTTAGGCTTATATAAGCAACCAAATCAAGTTATTAATATTGTTTGCTTTAGTTATTGGGTTAAACCTATCTCCCCTGCTTTAGGATCCCTGCTTCTTACCTATGCTATTTCCCTCTTCCCTAACCCAGTGAAGCAATCAAGCAGATGGTTCAGATTCGTGGAAACAACATAATCAGTGGCAGCGAAAATCAATCCAAGGAGAATCTCAATAATGGATTAGTTCTTCAACCACAAGCATGTATGGATATGCAGAGTTTTAGGAGTTCTTGATCGCTCGGACTCGCTTGATGCATACAATGATGAAGCAAATGCGAATATGACCGATCAAGCCAATGTCAACAGAGTGTCCCAAGCTGCCACCAATGAATTCCATTCCTACTCAAGGTTATCAGAATTCATAAGGACTCGTCCGCCGGTGTTTTCAGGAAATGTGTTACCTTCGAAAGCAGATGATTGGCTCGAGACCATTGAGAGGAAGCTGCTAATTGCTCAGTGTATAGGTGATGAGAAAGTCATGTATGCTTCGTATCAATTACAAGGAATTGCTGCTGAATGGTGAAAGAAGTATTGTGCTGTTCATGAAACCCCGCAGAATATCAATTGGAATGAATTTGTTGTTGCTTTTCGTAATCTCTTTGCCTCACCTTGAGACAGTATGGTCACAGTAAATGCGGAGCGGAATAGTATCCCTGCACCTTGTTCAACATCTAAGCGCTGTTTCTAAAGTGTCACAACCGCAAGTCGAAGATCGTGCATGCATTCGCTGTGGAGAAATAGGACATACCGCTGACGAGCATGCGATTAGTTGCTCTAGCTGTGAAGGAAACCATTCTCGTGGAGAGTGTCCTATGAGTGCCACACTACTACAGATGGGTATATCCGCGACGCCTCATCAGTGCTGGGTGAGTCCCACCCGGTAGTGATTGTATTATCACCGCTCGCCCAAGTAAAATCGACACAATATTTATTTCCGCGAAGTGAAGCAATATCATCGCGGTTTATTTTATCCAAACGGCGATAATATATCAACGCCGGTTTGTAAATAAAACGGCAAAGTGATAAG